>JADRCH010000241.1:1408365-1474231 GCA_019843965.1 Rhynchomys soricoides
GGACAGTTCCTATGGTAAGGTCCGTCCATGTTGGACAGTTCCTATGGCGCCTCCATGTTGGACAGTTCCTATGGTAAGGTCCGTCCATGTTGGACAGTTCCTATGGTAAGGTCCGTCCATGTTGGGCAGTTCCTATGGTAAGGTCCGTCCATGTTGGACAGTTCCTATGGTAAGGTCCGTCCATGTTGGACAGTTCCTATGGCGCCTCCATGTTGGACAGTTCCTATGGTAAGGTCCGTCCATGTTGGGCAGTTCCTACGGAACACCCAATGTGGTCCTCATACTTCTATCATGTAGTGTGGGCATTTCTGGGTGGATGGAGGTTCAGTGAGTAATGGAGTTTTACTTAGGTCTGTCTCACAGAGGTTCCTCAAGCCTACCCCTGTGGTTACTCTCCAAGTTTAACATAACAGAAAATGATCTACTCTGTGTTTTGAAATAAAATATCGAATCCAGGATCTTTATCTGTTAGACTCATTGCAAACCTATTAAGTGTGATGGAATTGTAGATCTTTTTAGCTTGAGCCTTGTATTAATTTCCTGGGATTGGTATAACCAAATACAACAAACCAAAGGGCAAACAACAGAAAGTTAGTTTCGGAAGCTGAAAGTGTAATATGAAATTGCTGGCGGGACTAAGCTTTTATCTGAAGAGTCTTTTGATAGCCCTTTTGTGCTTTATCTTAGCTTCTGGTAACTTCCATAATTCCTTAGGTTATAGCTGCATCCCTTCGATCTCTGTCTTCTTCCTCACATGGCCTCGTTCCCTCTGCTGTTTATAAGACTGTGTAGTCTCTTCTCTCAAAACATCAATTTTTTGAGACTGGACATCCTAATCTAACGTGACATCACCTTACTAATTTCACAGGCAGAGCCTCTTTCCTGGTAGCCACATTATGAAGTCCCAGATGGACATGAACTGGGTGATGACTTCCTACAATCCTACCTCCTTAATTCCACAACCAGCTTGCTTACCATTTTATATTTTGGATTTTCATCCTGTGTGTTTCTTACTTTTTAAAGAACAAAATTAAAAGGAAAAGAACACCTCAGAGTTATTTGTCTCAAAACACAAACATCCTTTCAATAGTTTACCCTCTTCTGTCCCCACCTCCCTAAGTTTATCTCCCAGGTGTCTTTACAAAGAACACAGCTCTCACCTGAAAGGGAGTAAGATAGTTTACTCTGGAGCCAAATAAATATGAGGCACAATGGTCCAGGAACACAGACTTGGCTTATTCCAAATATGCTCCAGCATAACAGCTTCCTTGGTTTTTATTATTATTATTATTATTATTATTATTATTATTATTATTTATTTTTTATAGTAACAATGAATCAAACAGTAAGTCAAAGGTACTTCTAAAACGCATCGGGTCGATGGTAGAAATGTTTATTATAGATGTCAGGTGTGATCTGATGTCATTCTGGGCTTAAGAGTCTGTAGATCCTAAGGATTTACCTAATAACCACAACGAGGCTGGCAATAAATGGCTATTAAGGAGAACTGACGATAGCCCAAGTCAGTGCAGCTTGCTCCTAATCAATAATATTGTAGCTCTCCATAATCAAGGGAGTTTTAATCAGCCAATCAGCTTTGTGGGATGTTTAACACTAGTGTGCTCCCCCCACCCCGAACATCAGTTTAGCCCTATCCTTTAATATTTAGCTGCAGGCAAAAGTGATCTTTCCTAAGAGAACTCGACAACGATCAAGTTCAAGCTTATCAATCTAACGGCTTTTTATGATCTGACTTCCAACACCGTTTCATAAAATCCACCACTACCTATCGGTTCTGCCCAAGAACCTCTCGCAGACTTCCGACATGTCCCTGTCACGCTATTGCTCCATACTTGGGTTCTGCCTCAAGGCTGGAGCCATGCCTACTAACTCACCCACTCTCCTTGGCTTCTGCGCCTCCACTGTCAGATCTTGGAAGTCTATTAATGCCAGCCCTTTGCTCTTATTCTTGAATAAATAAAACCTATCACATGAAACAATATAATTCAAGATGACATAGAGTGCTGCGCTTGCTCAACTACGACCCCACAGCCCAGGCCAAGGCCACGTGGGCTCCGGAGGCCGCGCTAGCACTGAGGAACTGGTGCTAGCAGGACTCTTAGGAGGGTGAAGTTCTGAACCCGGCATCCTAACTCGTTGGAATCCTTCACTACCAGGACCTTCCAACTCCACACCTCCCAGCAGCACGGCCTGCCCAGCCTCCGATCCCCCCCAACACTGGCCTCTGAGCCCTGGGTGAGGACACGCCCCTGCAAGCAGTATCCAGACATGCGCAGTGGGCACATGGCACCGGCTGCTCCAGGCTCTGCGGCTCGGTCTGCTCTGCGCAAGCGTACTCCCTCCATTTCCAACCCCGCCGTTTCAGGTCCCCTAGCCTCTCGCCACGCCCCCTCGCCGCAGGTCAAAGGTCGCGGGGCGGGCCACAGTGACGCTTACGGAAGCGCTCTGCGGACCTCGCGAGGTGCGGGGTAGCGCAGCCACGGCTTCAGACGGTGGGACCGCAGGGCCCGGCGTGGCCGCGGATGAGTCGGGGAACCATGCCCCAGCCCGGAGCGTGGCCCGGAGCGAGCTGCGCAGAGATGCCGGCGCGCGAGGCAGGGGCCACGGCGCGAGACGGCGGGAAGGTGACTGCCGACGCGCAGCCCCGGGCCGCGATGCGGTGCCCGGCCGAGCAGTGAGTGAGCTGGGCGGGCGTGGGACAGCAGGGGCGGGGCTGCGTGGGTTCCTTCGGCCTTAGGTCGGCGACCCCGACCGAGCATTAGGAGACAAGTTTGACAGAGTTGGAATACGGATCCTGTCACAGCTTAGTCACCCAGGCCGCCTCATTCTCGCTTTGACCACTGTCCATCCCTAAAGTTAGGGAAAGCGCTAGGAATTTGAGAAAGAAACCGGAGGGGCTTATTTCATGACCGACTAACGCCCCGTAGCTCTTTTCCTCTAACCTAGCTCGGAGGAAGTGAGGTTGCCCCTGTCACAGCCACAGAACTGCCCAGCGATGTAACCACTTGTAGAGTTTCCCACCTGTTGGACAGACTTTGGCTACATGGTGGCCCTCTTCGTTTTACCCTGTCTAGGTATTCCTTCCACACTTTGCTTTTACACACACACACACACAAACACTCACGCGTGGTTTTAGAGCAGTTCCTTATTAGTTGTGAAGAAAAACAGTAAGTTAAAAGCGATTACACTCTGCAGGGTTTGGAGATGTCTACTGAGTTCGTGGTACAGTTATAGTTGGACTTACAAAATTAAAAGCCCCGACAATCAATTTTCTTATTGACCCAAAAGTTAAAGCATAAGCTGTGTTTAGATGGACCTTTAGATATCTTTTAATTTTCAAAGAATGGGTCTTTTGAAGCCTTGTTAAGGAAGGTGTGATTTATATATTAGCTCACTTGCGAGGTGCTTTGCGGTGGGGCTTTGACCTCTTTCGCTTATTGACCACCCAAATGTGATGGCAATTATTCCTGTAATGAGCTAATGCTTACTGGGGAAAGGTTTAGAGTAGGAGGCTTTAACCTTCCCCCAGAGCTAGGCTGCCAATTAGAGTTAGTGATATTGGCTGTTAGCTTTGGGACATGGAGAGCTTTTAGCTCTTTATTTGGGTCAGCATTATCTAAGCTTCGGGCATAGTTGCTGGGTCTTCTGTAGTTAATGAATCTAGATTCCCTGGTTTTTTTAATGAAATGTCCTGATTCTTAAAATAGGGACACTTATTTTTCTTTATATTGAACTCCACATACAGGCCATGTGTGAGTTGGTCTAATCTGTGGCTACCAAGTTGAAACTGTCTAGGTTAGAGATGTTGATTGCCTCTGCTCTTCCTCTGGTTCCTAACTGCTCCGACTGCCAGCCGTCCTACCCTGAGCCCTTTCCTTGATGCCTTTTAAGTCCTGCACCTTGGTCTTCCCCTTGCTGTTTCCTGTGCCTTGAAAGATACCTGAGCTTCTGAGGCCAGAACCACATTCTCCAGAGTACACATAGTTGTTTGGTAGGTTTTTTGGTGTGTGGTTTGGAGAATGGGCCTCAGAGGGAAGGAGTCTTCACACTGCGTTAGTCTTAAAGCCGAAACCTAAGTTTGTCATCTCACACTTGAAGAAACAGGTGCAGATCCTGCAGGTGCAGCTTGTGCATGGAGCCAGGGAGACACAGGTAGATTTCAAGGATGCGGCCACACCAGAAGTGGTTAGGGAAGTCACAGACTACCCCATGGACCTTCTCAGTCTACTTGAGGATGGAACTGGTGTTTACTCTGAGACTCATGGGGATGCTCTTGTGTGGAGGCATACCAGTAGTCTGTGAAGGCCTATGAAATTGAGGGCAAGCTAGTGTTTCTGAGCTAAGGTATGGATCCCCAAAGGGTCTGTGAGCATGCTACTCTGTAAGTGTTAGGCTGTTTTCAGGGATTGCCAAGCCCACTTTTATGCTGTTTTCCTACCTGGCCCAGACTGGCATCCAAAGTGGGGTAAGAAATCGTGTAGCTGTGGGAATGTAGTGGACTCCCTCTCCTTTCCTCACCCAAGGAAGAGCCCACTTGAGGAGTCACCCAGGATGTTTCCAGATGTCCTTGTTGAATGCAGCTATGTTGTGCTTACGTGCTTCAGGAAGTCACACAGAGCAGCATGAGCTGGGTATGGAAAGTCCACTTGCAGAAGTGGGTGGGGTTTTGGCCTAGGTGCTGGTACTTTCCTGCATGTGCTATGTTGTTTACCCTCTCTGCAGCCACCAAAACTGGAAAAAGGCTAGGCTGAGAGGTCCTTACTTTTCTGTGTCTGTGGAAAGACATGTTGGTGTCACATTGGTTGACTCCGTCTTACCAGTACTGCCTGAGCCATTATTCATCTAGGACAGACCAAGTTAAATATAAACTGCAGGGCTCCAGTTCAGACCTGATCAGAGCTGCACACGACCTTCTTATTCTTAGATAACTAGGTCTCCCTTGTCAAATGCTCCCTGGTGAGCTATTAACATACTGTATTCAAGGCTGGAAAAATGGCCAGTGTTTAAGGGTGCCTGCTGCTCTTGTGTAGGACCTGATTTAGGCTCTCAGCACCCACACAGTGTGCCTCTGGTAACTCCAGTACCAGAGGATCCAGCAGCGCCCTCTTCTGGTCTCAGGCTCTAGGCACACACATGGCATACAGATATGTATTCAGGGAACACTCAATGCACACAAAATAGTAAACATCAAAATAAATACTTTGTTTTAAAACAAAGTAGTGTCTTGTAAGCTGTGTATATACATTAGAATTGGTTGTTTTCATTTCATGTCTTGAATCAGAAATCGAAAATATGGCTTCATAGAAATATGCTTCACTGAGCTCTGCCTTTAATTTTAAAATTTTCTTGGGAATAGTATAATTGTTTGCACTAGTAAACATTTGCAAACAAGTCTTAGCTGGATTTAGTAGTTCATTCCTGTAATGCCAGCACTCCAAAGGCAGAGTCAGAGGATCAGGAGTTCAAGGCCAGACTAGCTCAATCCCCCTCCCATAACACAGACACACACACACACACACACACACACACACACACACACAGAGACACACCTTTAAATTTGTTGATAAGGAAATCTCTGAGCAGAGTAAGAGGTACTAGTTATAATTTAGTGTACACTGGAGCTTACTCAATTTGGCATGTTGGCTTCAGAATAGAGTAGTTTAGCTCATGAGAAAATGGGAACTTGAAAACAGATCTTTTCAAATAATGCCATGGTGCTAAGCTAGGACATTTCTAGTTAGGAATTATTATCATTTTGGTTTTAAATTTTAACTGTATAGTTGAAGTGTAACTAGCATGTCTAGACATGGAGTCATTTCTCACTTTACTATTTCCTAGCTGCCATGTTTTATAGGAGAGAAGTTTTTGCTCTGGTGATCATCTGTGTGTGTGGGGTCCATGACCTCTGTTCCTTCCCGGAGCGGTTAGGTCTTTCCCAGTAGACGTTACCATTCTTTTAGATGTGTCAGCACTGTGACTCTTATCTGATAATACCCCTTTCCTTGCATTGTTTCATTGCAGTGACTCTTTCTCTCCCATTAAAAAAGAGATCAGAACTCTACCAGCTCCACATCCCCAGCGCAGCTCTACTGCTGCTTTGCCAGTGTTTTCAGCACAGCATTTGTCACCTCAAACATACGACAATACAATAAAACAAAAGTGAACTTCAGCCCCAAGACACAAGTTCAGGTGAAGCCATTTTAATTTGTATGGTTCCAGCGAATGAATGCCAAAGATGTGGGCATGCTAGGCAAGCGCTCCATCCCTAGAATACTTTACAAGTTTATTTCCTCCCTTCCCTCTGTTTCTTCCTGGCTACCTTAGGTGCATGGATATTTCATCCTGGCTCTCACATGCTTTCCTTTCTGACTTTGTTGATCTTCATTTATCTGTTCTCCAAGGACACACAGCTTTGGGGTCATTTATAAAGGCTCCCATTGCAGCTCACCTTTAGTGGCCAAGGAAATTAACAAATACTGGTGCAAGGATCTGGGTGACATCTCTGGTTGCTGACGTGATTGGTAGATGCCGTGGCTCTTTGGCTTCTGCTTTGCTCCTCTTGTGAGAGCTGTGTCCTGAGTCACTGCTCTTCCTGCCCACCAGTCCATGCTGCTCTGCCTCCCCTGTGCACGCAGCCCTCCTGTTTATTCTGCCCTTCCTCTCTTTTGGTTCTTTTCCTATTGCCCCATGTGGTGCATTTGTATTTGTAAAGTGACTGTTTGGATTGCCTTCTCTGGGCACTGGGTTGTGAGGGGACAGAGAGGAGTCAAATGCTCATCCAGGCTAGCCACAGAATTTGCTTGCAATGCAAATTTATCATGGGCAGTTAGGACTTAGCTGGAAGAGGACCGCAGATCATGCAGCCTTCTCACTGAAGCTGAGAAACCTGATGACAAGATTGGGGAAGTGTAGTCTGAAGACAGATTCTGAGAATTTAAATATATTAAGAAAGTGATTTGTTGTAATGACTATTTTAGAGGATCAGAGTTTCTCTTCTAGGTGTAATTGTTAGTTTGACAGAAAGATGTTATTAAGTTTATGAGAGAAGAATGAAAACATGTCATATTTTATTTTTGGTCTTGGATCTGTTGCTCCCATGCATCTGTTTGCTTTTAACGTTGACACAAACTCTCTGAGTGACATCATGCCTTTTGCTTGAAATGTCACTGGATCATATGATTACTTGCTCTCTTATCATCACACTGCTAGCACCTATACATACACACTAAAGAAAAGTATAAGAAATGACCACTGGGCACATTGTTTATTAGTATCCTCCACATTGGTGGATATATGAAAACTAATAGTGGCTAACGTTTTTGAGTACTTGTTACTTTAACTATGCCTTCCTCACAGCAGTTCTGTGCAGTAAATACCCCAGGAACTACTGCACGCAGAGGTAATAAGGGCTGGGATGAAGAGAAGCTAACCTCTCAGACTGACTGGGCACCCACAGTAACTGTTGCTCTCTGTAGAGTGTGTGCCACGAAGCGCGTGTCAGGAAGTGTTAGCAAAGAGGCAGATCATGATTCTGAATCTGTTGGGACAAGAGAAGGCCTGTAGCAAGTCACCTATGAAAGTGCAGGGTAGTTGTGGTTCAGTGTTTGGACTGAATTCTGAGTAGTGCATAGGGAGTAATCAAATGCACGTTGGAGAGAGAAGGTGGGTAAGGTGCATTCATATATACGTAAATGGATGACAAGGTCTTTCTGTACTCCAGGCTGGTCTTGATATCAAGATCTTCATCTTTTTTTTTTTTTTTTTAGATTTATTTATTTCTGTTATGTATGTGAGTACATTGTGTCTCTCTTCAGACACAACAGAATAAAGCATTGGATCTCATTACTGATGGTTGTGAGCCACCTTGTGGTTGCTGGGAATTGAACTCAGGACCTCTGGAAGAGCAGTCAGTGCTCTTAACCACTGAGCCATCTCTCCAGCAGCCCCTATCTACAGCTTCTTGAGTACTGGGATTATAGGCATGTACCACCACATCTGCAAGGTGCACATTAGACATTTGTTCTCTCATATGTGCATGGGAAACACTGGATGATTCCATGAGGTTCTTGTTAGATTCCCTCTGCAATTCACTCTCTTAACTCCCTTCTTTGTCTCTCCTGAGACTGTTCTTTTTCCCAGCTTTGTCTGCTAGGCCATGTCTGAGGACGAAGAAATTGGAAGCAGAAGTACCTTGCTACTTACTTGGTTACTTATATCTGAGCCTGGCACCTCTTCCTTCCTGGATTCCATTGTGTTTGAAGCTTCTCTCTCTCCAGTCTGTGAGGATGGGGTAGTGTCATGGGAAATACAGGGAGTTGGTAGTCTGCACACTCCTAAATGTGGCATCTCCTGATTTTTAAGCTCAGTGTGTTAGCATTCCTTCAGACGAACTTGCTTCTTTTAGTCCCTGAGCCTCAGACTTCCCCTGGCTTTCTGGCTTGCCTGGCATGGCTGCCTCTCCAGCATCCAGTGCTTCCCCTGGCTTCCTGGCTTGCCTGGCATGGCTGCCTCTCCAGCATCCAGTGCTTCCCCCGGCTTCCTGGCTAGCCTGGCATGGCTGCCTCTCCAGCATCCAGTGCTTCCCCCGGCTTCCTGGCTAGCCTGGCATGGCTGCCTCTCCAGCATCCAGTGCTTTCCCCCGGCTTCCTGGCTTGCCTGGCATGGCTGCCTCTCTAGCATCCAGTGCTTTCCCCTGGCTTCCTGGCTTGCCTGGCATGGCTGCCTCTCCAGCATCCAGTGCTTCCCCCGGCTTCCTGGCCTGCCTGGCATGGCTGCCTCTCCAGCATCCAGTGCTTCCTTTCTTGTACTGTTCCCCTCTGCTCCCTACTGGTCCTTCACACACAGTTTGTGTTCTGTTCCCTTTATTCTCTAGGTGCTGGGCAACTCTAGCCAAGCCTCTGAATCTTCAAGGAAAGGGGGCATTTCAAAGTGGGAGCTATATTCATTATCTTTGCCTAGAATTTTACCTCCTTCCCAATACTTTCTAATTCACTTTAGGAAGTGACTGTATTCTTAAAGAAATAGTTGTTCATTAGTGGTAGCCATTAAAACGTGTGGGAACATAGCAGCATCTGGGTGGTTGGTTGGTTGCTGGTGAGGGAACAAGAGAAGCCTTGAGGAGGATTTTCACTTAGGGGGCTTGTAATAATTGATTTTCTTTTTTCATGTTCAGAGTTAGTTGCTGTCAGATTTACTTGTAATATGTTATAAAAGTTGGCATTCTGTGTAAATGCTTCTATTAGCAGTATTTCAGTTCTTGGAACATGGAGGAGTCATTCAGGAGCTTCACTGATGAAGATACATGCCAGTAGATTTTAGTTTAAATGACCTTGGAGTCATGTAAAGTGATGTATGATTGGTCTCACTTAAAGTGATTCTGAAGTGGAAGAAAGTGCTGCGCTAGAGATGCTAGGGCCCATATTTTATTACTGTGGCATCCTCTATGTGAAAGCAGTCACATTTCCATGTCATAGCATTTTGTAAGCAGCTTTGTATTGTCACACAGTGGGAAATGTCAGTGCAACAAGAGTTTGAAAATATCTACTTTGGTGTGATTTCAGCGAGGAGGACATGTACCGTGCTGCAGATGAAATAGAAAAGGAGAAAGAATTGCTAATACATGAAAGAGGGATATCAGGTATGTGTGGAATTGTTTTGTCCGTAGACTTTCTCCTGCATAAAATACCTAGTTAGATCGGCACGTCCGCTTGCATGAGATGCGGCCTGGAATTCCTACAGGTCCTCTCATACATCCTGTCTCTTGTACATGAGCTACTCACTCTGCTGAAATAGACGTAGGGAAAACTCTGCCCTGCATCTCTTGACTCTGCCATCTCTCAGCTTGTTTCTTGACATTCTCTAAGAGCTTGGATTTGAACACATTTGTCATTTTCAATTGCAAGATGTTTTAAGAAGTTAGCCATATACATATCCTTGAAGAAGGCCGTGTGCATCTAATGACTATGGCAGAATGACCATGTGCTTGAGAACACCAGTCACTATGTGACTGTGCAGTCTGTATTACTCTGTCCGGCTTGGTTTTCTCATTCCTGGTGGACTTGGTGCTCCCCGTGGCTCCCTGGCCTGTGGCTACAGTGAGGTGTATCCTTCCTTTGCAGGTAGGCCTGTGCAGAGACTGCGTAGAGATCTTCACAGAGTGCGTATGAATGGTACTCTCACTGTGAACTGTGACTCACGTGTTCTGCTTCATCATTCGAGCTGGCCCTGTCACTGTGGCTAACAAAGCATCACTGTAATTAGGGTACATAGGTTTTGATAATGGTTTCTGACTCTTCCTCCAGAGCTGGTCCATTCTTCCTATGAAGCCAGCAGGGATGTTTTGTAGTGATCCTCTTTAGAACTGCACAGGGTGCTCAGTCTTCATGGCTGTGTTGCTCCAAATTACTCAGGACACAGGATGCTGTTTGGGCGGACTTAGCTCTTCTGTGTTTACCCATCATCTGATAATGCTGTAGACAGACCCTCTCGGTTTTGATTCGATTTTCTTCTGTCCAGTGTTGTTCCCACACAGTGTCCGAGCTTTTTACTGAGACTTGTGAGTGCCGATTCAGTCTCACAGTACTCCACATACCTCATTCCTGTTGAGCTCACTGCCCTTCCTGAGTGTCCTGCCTCCTCCATAGCAGAGCACAGTGCTTTCTGAGACCAATAGAATGTTGTGATCCTTTTTGTGGGTGAAAAGACATTTCTATGTAACTTAGGTACATAAAGCTTTCCACACCTTGACCTAGCCAGCCTTGTAAATGCAGTTCTATTGGAACTTTTAGGTTTACGTTTGACTTGATAGCTTCCTGTAAGCTCAGTAGTTGTGAAACCTGTGCCCCTAAAACCCTGGTGGTTTACCTACCAGACCTATTGTAGAAGAAGTTTGAGATTCTAGTGCTAGTCTGTCCTCTGAAAGTTCCAGGCTCCTGGAGGAGTCCCGGGTTTGTTTCTTATCCTTTGAGGTATGATTATTCTATCTGTCACATACGTGGTACTTGAGGACCTCAGCTTACTTACCCGAGGGCCTCCTCACCAGTCAGGTTGTTCTACTTCCCTTTTATTGAACTTTTTTTTCTTTTTTTGGCTTTGACAAAAGAACTAGTCTTCTTCCTTGAAGCAGCAGTGGGGGCCTGTGTAGTTTACAGGTAGACCGAAAGTGTTGTACCCAGTGGGCTGATGAGGTCAGGCACTGCTCATCCTGTGCTTCCATCTCCTAGCCTAGTCAGTGTGTGGGGACTGCTGTGTCCTCCCAGACACAGACGCCTATTGCAGTTAAGGTAACATTATGCTGTAACTATGCAAATACTTCATTTCTCCAAGCTCTTACCTTATGCAGACCTCTGATTCAGGACAGGATTGGGCTTCTGCCTTGGCCTCCTGCTTTTATAAGACCCCCTAGCCAGCCTTAACCCTGTGATCTGAGATGGTAGGATTCCCCAGCCCTGCCCGGTGGTCAGGTTTTGGTGTGTCTGGGAGTGAGGACAGCAGAGGAGAAGACAGGAAGGAAGACTTCTTATCTGGAAGCCCTTCCTCTGCTGGTAAAGTGCTTTCTCCCAGGCTCAGACCCCTCCCTGACAAGAATTTATGGCCCAGAAGGGTCCTGACTGCACATGAGCAGTTCTTCCTGCTTGTGGGGTGTGAGTGGAAGGGCAGATCCTGTGAGTACTTCCCTATTCTGAGTCGCCTCCTAAAAGTTCTCTCTTGAATTTCAAAGAGTAGCTGTGGTCGTTTTCTCTTCCAGGTTAATCACAATGTATTCCACACAGAAATCTATCTGTGCATGGATTATGTAACCTTTTGCAAATGGTTGTTTTTTCTTTGAGACATGGTGAACAATGAGGTAGTTTTTTGAATAGGCAGTTTTTACAATTTACTTAAAAAACCAATTTGCACTCCCTAAACTCTAGGGAGGCTTTGGAGTTCCTCAGTCCCTGTGTCCACCTGCTCTGGCTTGTAAATGCTTGTGGTCCTTTGCTCTTCCATCTATAGCATCCGCTGGGGCGGAGGCTTCTCCTCGTTCCCTCGTACCTCCATTGCTGGCGCAGGGCTTGGCACAGTTGGTACAAGATATGTAGGGTCTGTGTGTTCTAGGTTCATTTCCTGAAACAGTTGCTAAAAGCTGTATCCTTAACAGTTTAGGAAAGAAGCCAAGATGAACCTGAGGATTGCTCTAACTTCTTTTTGAACTAACAGTCATATACATACATACACATAATCATAGGCATATATCAAGGAATCAGACCTCATCCACTAAATCAAGAAAGTGTTACTTAAGGCCCTAGGCTCAATCCCCAGTACATACATACATATACACACACATACCCCCCCCCCCCCCATCTAGTACACACACACACACAAACGAACAAAGCAGAGGGGCGTTGGGGGATAAGTGAGTCTAAAGGCATTCTATATATATAATGTATATAGATATATCTCCCATAACATTTGTTTGATCCTGAGTTGTACTAATTTGGGGGGACATCAAAGGATGTCTGTGGAGTACTCTGAGCACTCTGATCCTTTCTGGCTTATAACAAAAACTATAGTCTTTTAGGTAAATAGCAAATGGAACTTTTGTTAGGTGTTATCCCTGTCTAATAGATATGAAGAAGATGATGGGACTGTTTTTCATGGTTCGTGGGCTTGCATCTTATTAAAGTGTTCACAGCACCTGTGGGTCAGATGGGTGTGAGCTGAGGTTCCTGCACTCTGAGCACGTGAAGAAGTACTGCTGTGTAGAGATGGTGTGAATGCTGTGGGGACGAGGGACACCCATTAAGAGACCCCTCTGGATAATGGAGGTGGCATGGGCTAGACGCATGGGCAGTAGTGAGATCCGGGGACTTTTAAACTGGAGAATGTAGAGCGTAAGGCGAGGACTCCCTCTACCCGAGGAAGGTGATACCTTAACTTCCATTACGCTGTAGCGGATCACGTGCTTCATTTCATTGTTGTCATTTTGATTTTTCAACAGGACCCAGGTTAAGTGTGGCTCCTGAAATGGATATTATGGACTACTGCAAAAAAGAATGGAGGGGAAATACTCAGAAAGCCACGTGTATGAAGAAGGTACGGCAGGGCACCTACCAGAGTTCTTCAGACCGTCTGTGTGTCGTGGGCTACGTATCATAGGGTGCTTTCAGACGTTGCTTATGACAACTGCTAGAAGAAGACAATGTTGTAAATATCGGTGTTCTAATTTTAGAGATGAGGAAACAGACTGCACAGATAAGCACTTGTTTGGAGTCATAGTACTAATATAGAAGCAACATCAGTTCTTTAGTAACTTAATTTCGTTGAAGAACACATGGCTCTGCTGTTGAGAGTAGAGCCAGGCACTGGTGGTTGGTTCTCTTTGAGACAGTTGGGAGCGCCCCTCTTAAGTGGGGCCGTAAAGGCCTCAAGGGTAGGCAGAGGCGATTTTACACCTTCTGCACATGTCCTAGGTGTAGAATCCTGTACTCTCTCTGCAGAGGGATTTGAACCATGTCCTTCATTTAAGGTGTGCCAGGAACTGCCTTCACTTCATTCTGTTGCTATCCTGGCACCCTAGAATAGCCTCCGAGACTGCGATATGGTTTTGGAACTGCAGCACACCCTGTGGCTCTACCTACAGAATGTACTCCATCCTTCATTCCTTCTTAGTAGGGGAAACCATGTGACACTGTTTCTGTTTAACCGGTCTTAAGCTAGTGACACACTTCTACCTAGTACCTAAGGTTGTATCTTTGCTTCCTCTTTTTTTTCTCTTGGATTATTTATATTTTGAATTTGAATATACTAGTGTTTTACAAATACTGACGAATCTTTTGTGTTTTTATCATTTATTTGTGTGTGTATGGGTGTTTTGCTTCCATGTATACTGCATCATGTGCGTGCAGTGTCTGCAGAGACCAGAAGAGAGCACTGGATTCCCTGAGACTGGAGTCACTTATGCTTGTGAGCCTCCATGTGGATGCTTAGAATGGAACCCAGGGCTTCTGGAAGAGCAGTCATTGCTCTTAACTATGGAATCATTTCTCCAGCCAGATTTGGTAGAATTTGATAGAATCATATTTGAGTTTTAAATTCTTCAAATTTTTAATTTCTCTTGTAGCTGCTGCTGCTTCTCTGCCTCCTCCTCCCATTCTCCTCCTCCCATTCTTCTCCTCCCCATCTCCTCCCCCTCCTCCCCTTCTCCCTCCTCCCCTTCTCCTCTTCCTCCTCCCCATTTCCTCCCCCTCCTCCCCTTCTCCTTCCTCCTCCCCTTCTCCTCCTCCTCCCCCTCCTCCCCTTCTCCTTCCTCCTCCCCTTCTCCTCCTCCCCTTCTACTCCCCCTCCTCCCCTTCTCTTCTTCCCCTTCTCCTCTTCCCCTTCTCTTCCCCCTCCTCCCCTTCTCCTCCTCCCCCTCCTCCCCTTCCTCCTCCCCTTCTTCTCCTCCTCCCCTTCTCCCCTTCTCCTCCCCCTCCTCCCCTACTCCTCCTCCTCCCCCTCCTCCCCTTCTCCTCCCCTTCTCCTCCCCCTCCTCCCCTTCTCCTTCTCCTCCCCTTCTCCTCCTCCTTCCCTCCTCCTCCTCCTCCTTATCATCATTTTTATTAATTATTATTTTAGAAAATATTACTTTTAGAGTTCAACTCAGGTCCCCAAATCTGAAAGATGTCAGCCTTTTAGCCCTAATTCTTATAAATCTGTGTTCTAGGCCCTTGCATGTGGACTCAGTCACAGAATACCTTGATTCTCAGTTCCTGCCAAAGGTGAAAGGCTTATTTTTTCAGAGGCCGTCTGCTAGTCATGCTGCCACCTACTCAGGGTCTCCAACTTTCTGCCCAGAACTCTGCAGTGAACCATGTATATATTTTCTTACCTGCCCTAGAAATGGCATCACTAGCTAATAATTTCATTCTGTTGCCTTAGTGTCTTCCAAAGATCTGTTTTAATGGTTGGCATGTCTAAGTCCAATACCGAAGACACTTAGGTTGCGCAGATATGCCATGTTTTAGAACTTATGGGAAAATCATCCCTCTATGGGTTTGGTTTCAGAGAAAGAAAGATTTGACCATTCAGTAATCAAATTAAAAGTCCCATTTGGAGGTGCAGCTCCTTAATAGCATTCTCACTGCCTCTTAACGTCTTTGATTCTGGTTTTTTTAGTCCTTATTCACCTAATCACCTATGTTTTGATTTGGATATTCTTTTGGAAGTGTTTATAAATCCAAGTTATTATTTTTTTGAAGCGTTAGATTCATCTCAGAAATAGTACAGTTACGGGTCTGTAGGATTCTAATGGAGCTGCAGCTTTTGTATCTCCTGCTGACATAGCTGTGGTGTGTGTCAGGTTGCGGTGCATATCTCTAGTGCTTGTCATGAGGCTGTTAGTACGGACCTGGAGTGTCAGTCATGAGCGTGTAGTGCAGGCGGTCATGTCACCACTGCACGTGCTAGCTGCTATGCCACTGCTCTCTCTGTGTACCACAGTGTGTGTTATGTCAGCAGCAACCTGATACAGCTCATGTATACTTTCCCTCTTGATTGTGTGGTCTCATACTTGATTTAAGATCTTTGTTTTCCACTGTGGCTTGTTAGCCTACTTCCCCTGCTAATACTCAGGAAGAGACTATATGGCCCACATATATAGTCGAATATATCAGCTAGGCTTGTGCAAGTGCACCGTGTGTGTGCACAACGAAGACACTGTCTAGTGACATATTCTCAGAATGTATTACCATTGCTGAGTGACTTATGCCTGTATGTATACACATACACTTTAAAAACTCAGGATTTTAGAACTGGAGATAGAGATATTGCATATCCCCCTTCCTAGTTTCTTTATTAAAGCATTCGGGATAATTCACCACAGATTAAACCTTTCAGAGTGTCAGCAGTGAGTGTGTGCTCCCTCAGAGGCTTAGGAAGGGACGATGGACCTCAGAGGCTGGACAACGGGTTTGTTTTGGATGTCGGGCCTGTTGCATTTGCTATAGCTCAGTGGTTCTCAACCTGTGGGTCACAGCTCTCTTGGGGGTTACGTGCCAGATATCATGCATATCATATCCTGCATATCATATCATGCATATCATATATTTACAACTTAGAGCAGTAGCAAAATGACAGGTAGGAAGTAACAAGGGAATAATTTCATGGCTGGGGCGTCACCATAACAGGAACTGTATTAAAGGGTCATAGAATTAAGAAGGTTGAGAACCACTGTTACAGATGCTAAGATTTCATAAAGCATCAATGTTTTAAGGTAAATGGAATTATAATCAGAGATTGAACTGCCTTACCGAGCCATTCTTTCTTGTTTCCCATTTCCCGGTGGTTTAGGACAATTTTTTTCCCATAGGGATGGAACTTTTCTTTCTATCTCAAGCTGTAACCACCATCTGAACTCTTCCATGTTTTCCTCCAAGGGCTATGAGGAAGTTTCTCAGAAATTCACTTCCATAAGGCGAGTCCGTGGTGATAATTACTGTGCGCTGAGGGCCACACTGTTCCAGGCCATGAGCCAGCTGGCTGAGCTGCCCCCCTGGCTGCAGGACCTGGAGCTCATACTGGTATGTCGCTGCATGGATTTGAATCGGAATGTTTCAGGAAGTTCTGGTGAGAAGACTTTTCTTCTCTGCTCGTCTTGCCTGATGGTGTTACCTCAGCATGATTTCAGTGTATGGATTTGTTCAGTTTGCATCTGTAAGATGATTTTATATGTATAAAGAATGACTGGAAATAATCAGTATTTTCAAGAAGGAAAAAAAAGACAAAACTTAATATACTTAAGCTGAGTTAAAGACCAGATGTTTAGAATTCATAAAAAACACATAGAAAAAACTTGACTTTATTTTAGTGTTTCTGTGAGGTAGGTTATATAATTTTTTATTAGAGTCCAAGCAGGTTTTAGGGGCAGTTCAAAAACAAATATACGTTTCATGGTGAGATGCTAGTGTTGCGTGGCGAAGCCTTTCTTGGGCCCCTGGCCCAAGAAAGTTAAGTCGGCCATAGAGAGCCCCTGGGGTCTGTGCCTGCGGGTTTCTTGATACAAAGAAGGTCTCATGCCGATGAATTCTGTAAACCCTGGCATTGGTGAACATGGCCTTGCTGTTTTTATTTGCATATGAGTTGAAGGGCTTTGGGGGAGTGAGGACAGACAGAGCCTTAACTCTGTAGCCCAGACTGACTGCAAACCTGTGGGAATCCTTCTGCTTCAGTCTTGTGAGTGCTGCGATTACTGCTGTGAGCCGCATGCCTGGCTGCTATCCATGGCAAAGCTGTTACCTCTGTGTGGTCTAACCCTCATCAATAAGGATTTCCTAGAGGTAACCGAGGTGTCTGTTGCACTCATCTGTACTGAGTACAGTGAGAGGGTGACTACTGACTCACTGCCTTGTTCCTGTTATACTTGGGCTTCTTACACAGGCATGGGCTGTGTGCTTCAACACGCCCGATAAAGGCAATGAATATGTTTTACAATTCACTAAAGAAAGAAATAGAAGTTTTGATTTATTATTTTTAGATGGTATTCTTCTGAGAGGATAGACTTTGCCTACAATACTCTTAAAAACAAAAGAAAGTACTTTGAAAATTATTACCAAATCTTTTTGATACTTTTGAGCCTTTACCCCTGTGGGGCTTTTTAGATTTCTGGGCTTATTTGACACGAATTTTAAGTTTTTATACTTTCTAAGAGATTTTGGTGCAAACGCTGTCCTAAGTACTTAAACATATACATTATACCCCAGAAAGTAAAGCAATACTTCCTGCTAATAGGGTGCATTTGGGTAACATCATCTACCACACGTGAAATGGATCAGGTAAGCAAGGTGGGGTGTTGCATGCCTGGAATTCCAGCACTTTTCATGCTGAGCCAAGAGGACTGACTTTTAAGCTGGTCTGGGTTATCTAGTGCAGCCTTTTCTCCAGAGTGATAGGTTGTGTTCGATCTTGATCAGTATTAAAATGTGTTCCTTATAGGGGTGACGAGGTGCTCAAGTGGTTTTCCTGGCCTGATTGTACAGATAATTGTTAAATTCCCAGTAGCTCCGTGTGGTGTCCTCTTTCCCACAGCATCGCATGCCTTTCCAAGAGCACGCTCACTGAAGTCAGTATTCACTTTTGTTGGATTTTGTTTCTGCTCAGTCTCTGCTGAAGAAACTGCTTTTGTTTTCATGCCCTCAGAAACTTACCATGGTTTGTCCCTTTCTTGACAGTTTATTGTATTATTCCTGAGACTTGAGAGACACACCCACTTCCAGCTCTGTGTCTGAGGTGCAAGGAGAGGAAGGCAGACACACAGTTGTGTGGTTGTACTGGAGATGCGCTGACTGAGCAAGGCTGCTGTCTGCTTCCATTTGCAGACTCTGTGACCTCATTGCTTTTAGGGCATCAAAAGGAGACAGCGAGGCTCTGCAGTGCTTGCTTGAGAATGACTCCCTGACAGGGCCTTCTGTTCTCCTGCTGCTCAGCTTCTCTGGCCTTGCTGTTCTCCTGCTTAGGAGTTGATTTTTGTCCCTCTTGACCTGCAGCTGTCCTCTTTGCTCTTGTCCTGCCTAGACTTTCTATTTGGTCTTATTTCTGTCCAGAACCAGCCTGTTTGACTGCAGGCAGATCTTCTGACCCCAGCCTCAACTTGGACATAGCTGACCAATGCTGGGTCAGCCCCTCACCCTGTGAAAAGGGAGTACCCTTTCTATTTGGAGCCTTTTAGTTTTAAGTGTACTTTATTAGTAAACTCTGTGGATGGAGGAGACCTGTGACAGCACTTGCTACAGAAAGATGCTCCTTGTGACTTAATTTTGGGGATGATGCTTTTGATACTTGGAATTGGTGTGTTATCAAGATTATAGGTATTTGATAGATAAAACAGGCTGTTCTTAGGTCAGTTACAGAGGGTGTGCGTAAGCTGCCTGTGCTTCTTAAATATTTACATCGCCATTTCCTGCTGCAGTCTCCTTCTCCTCTTCTTTTGTTGTCTTTAGTTTTCTTTTCTTCACGACGGTTTCTCTGTAGCCCTGGCTGCCCTGGAACTTGCTCTGGAGACAAGGCTGACTTCAAATGCACAGTCTGTTTCTTGCTTGCATCTCTTACTCCAAAAGAAGGCAGGCCTGTGTGCCTGCTAGAAAGGACTAGTGATTTATGTGGACCCCATGTGTGACCCATGAAAGCATTTAAAGTTATATTTACTTCTTCTGAATAAATAAATCCAGCTCCATTGTTCTTTCCTAGTAGTTCCTTTAAACTTTTATTATCATGTGAGTGTGTGAGTGTGTGTGTGTGCATGTGTGCTATAGTGAGTGTACAGAAGTCTGAGGACAGCTTTGTGGAGTTTGCTCACCTTCTATTGTTTACGAGGGTTCCTGGGATTGAACTTGGGACCTCAGGTTTACATGGCCAGTGCTTTTCCCCACAGAGTTGTCTTGTTGGTTCTCTAACCTGGTTTCTTTTCTAAGTTATTTTTTTGGACTTTTTTCCCCAAGATCCCCACTTGTGGAAGTATGCACGCTAGACCTGGACAATCACTTAATCAGCAGACTGACCAATGAGTGACTGAGATGAGGAAATGAACCTGTCTCTTCCAAAAGTAACTGAGTTGAGAGCAGTACAGCAGTACCTGCTCTTAGGTAACTGTGCAGTGTCACAGATCCTGCAGCTCTTCCACAGGCTGCCCTCTGTCTCCTCTCCTACCTTGTAACTTGTACCTTTGGACAAGTATTTTCTCTTGAATTGTAGTTGTTGGAGCCAGGTTGTAATTTCACTTTGTTGCCACTTGAGGGCACATTACATTCTGGTGATAAGTCTGAGACTAAATTAAACTGCCTGCCCATGTCTCAGAAGTGCAGGACAGTGTGGGAACAGAGTGGGGCTGTTGCAGCTTTAGATAAATGGTCATTTATTGCCATAAGATATGATGAGTAGATGTCTTCCCCCTTGACTGATGTAGAGGACTGTCACTGTGATTTTGATTTTTGTAGAGACAAAAGCCATCTTAGTTACACATGACTGTCATAGACTGAGAAAGCACAATCAGAATTATTGTTTATGAAAGAGCCTCGAAGTCCTAGGTTCCAGTGGAACCGAGCATGTGTTGTCCTAAGCTGTTTATTAGGGTTAGACAAGTTCCAGATAGAGCATTAAGGATAGGATTGTTTTGACTCCGGGGGCAGAATCTTAATCAATCAATCTCTCTCTCTCTCTCTCATTTCCAATTTTCCCCCATTTGTTTGTTGTTTGTTTATTCATTCTGTGTGTGTGTGTCTGCCTGCCTCTTCTGCTAAGCCATCTTACTGGACCTCAGAGGTAAAATGTTAGCAATGTAGCAATGTGCCCTTACCTAGCCCAAGTCTCTGGTTTTCATCTTGACACACCCAGGACTCTTGGGAAGATATAGTTTGTCATGCTGTCATCGATTGAACTGTGGCCTTCAGATTCCAGATTCTAATGCTGTGTAGGGACAAATGAAATAGTCCAGGAACAGAAAGTGAGGGCCATAATAGTTGCTCGTGGCTCTCTCATAAGAAAGGTACCGTTCCTCCCTTCACCCTCCTGCAGCTGTGGGTCTGACTCCTCTCCTCCTCATCTTATGGTGTGGGTTAAGTATGTGTGGTAATATTGCTTAACAAACAGATCTTGTGTTTTTAGTGGGTTGTTTATAAGTATCAGAAGCTAGGCTTTACTGTCATGTCAGGAAAAGGAACGACTTTTGACTTTACCATGGACCTTCCATTCTTACAGTCACCTTGCTAAGCCATGTATTCATACATGGTAAGGCTGTCAGAGTTCCCAGAAGCCAAAGGTAGTTACTGTGAAGACCCAGTGTAGATTCTTCCTTAGCTTATCCTCAGATTTGCGCCTTGCCTGTCCTTGCCTGTGGTTGGTGTCTTGCAGGCTGGACTCCTGTGGATTTGAATTGAAAGCATTTAACCTAGCGTCCTTCTATGTGGTAGTACTTTGAGTTTGTGACTCCATGTTCAGATTCTTCATCTTCAACCCGTATGATACACTTGCAGGAATTAATTCTAAAATGTTAGACAAGTAAACATTAAAGTAAGTAAGACAAAGTAAGACAAGTGTTGTATGAAGACTTTGTGATGTCTTCTTTTAGGTTCTCATAGATATTTTGCAACATTGACACCTCTTTATCTCTGTTTCTTAATATTCCAGTTACCAGAAAAGCTGATAAACAAGTATACCTGGATCAAGCAGTGGAAACTTGGACTGAAATTTGATGGGAAGAATGAGGACCTGGTTGAAAAAATTAAGGAATCTCTTGCCCTGCTAAGGAAGAAGGTTTGACTCACGTAATTTTCTGTCTCTGATCGGGGTGCAAAGCTTTCTCTTGTCCCAACAGATTCAATGTTCTAAGCTTATTTATTTATTCATATTTATTTTGTAAGTTTATAAGAAAAAAAGGTTCATTTTATATTATGGTTTTCTTTAGGGGTCAGAATTTGCTGGTTTCAGACAAAATAGTTTTGGGCTAGGGGAATTATGCAGTCTATAAGTTCATGACAGGGAACTGAGTTTGGTTCCTCAGAACTTATATAAAACTAGCAGATATGGTAGCATGTGATTGCAACCCCAGCAATGGAGAGCAGGGGACAAGCGGGTCCCTGAAGGTCACTGGCCATCCAGTCTAGCCTAACTAATCAGTGACAAACGGTCACCATATGCATGCATAAACATGTATACTCTTACACATGTGCACACATATACTTGCACACACATTGAAAAAAGAAACTTTAAAACAACATTAATTCCTTCCATGATTTTTTTTGGGTGAAATGGAAAAACACCAACATTCTGTTTTCTTGGAGGTGGTGCTATATACAAGTGTCTCAGATAACATTTAATTTTCTTCCCAAGAAACCTTAATAAACATAATTTTTATTTTAAGTCATATTTATAGGTTTTATGGTTATCATTTAGTCCATATTTCTTTTTAAAAGATAGATAGATAGATAGTGTGGGTGTATGTGTCCATGCATACATGTGCATCTGGGTACCTGTGTAGGGGAGCTGGAGTTAGAGGAGGTTGTGAGCACCAAGGGCATCCTCTGTAAGAGCAGCAAGTGCTCTTTACTGTGAGCTGTGCCTCTCATCCTTTATCCCACGTTCATATTCTCAGTGTATTTATGTAGTTCTTTCCAGTTATTCTTACGTTTTAAAAGTCTACCAATATGTGTTCAAAACTTCTTCAATAAGCAGATTTAGTAACTTGTCTTTTGAAACCATCCTAAGAGTTGTCTGAAACAGGTCACGGATAGCTTGGTATTCTAATTTCCTGTGGTCTGGTGTATATAATTCTCCCTCCCTATGGTAAAGAGCACTATTGTTTCCCCTTGCCTATTGGAGTGATATTTAGGGGCTAGAAGCCGCTGGCCTGCTGGAGTGATAAAGGCAGGCTGCAACTCTTTGAAGGACAGAGTGGTGAGTTTGTCAGCTTAGCTATAAGTTGTAGTTTCCTTTTCAAGTTTTTTAAAGGTCTGGTGAAGGTGTTAGTTTTTTTTTTTTTTTTTTAATGTATGTTGACTGTAGTTAGACCCTCCTTTGGGGGAATGTGTATGTGATGCTAACTTCTAGTAACATTAAAGGTGCTCAGTAATCGGGGCGAGCAGCTGTCAGCACTTCTCTTTGCCATACTTGGCACTAAAAGTTGCTTGGGTTCCTCTACCTTTCAACTAAGAAAGTAGTCACCTCTTTTCTAAAGATAAGGGGACTGCAGTCTGGAGGGACACCTGCCAAAGCCTGATCTTAATTGCATCTTGACTCTCTGATTGTAGAGTCGTGCTCCTAGCCAACACCATTTTCTGCTTCTAGAAAATAGGAGATGTGACAGCATAGTCCAGCTATTAAGTATCGGAGAATTCTGTGTAGTGTGAGTCACTACACTTTCTCAGGTTGAAAATTTGGACTGGTGTTTGAAAGCAATGCTAATTAGAGCTTATTCATAAAGATTGGTATTTAAATTGACATCCCTTGTTTCATGGTAGCTTAGCAGTACACGTTTTTAACAATGTTTTCTTTATCATTTTAAGAGTTTGCCTATTATGTGAAAACTTTGATTCTTAATTAGTAGTCAAGAATTCCTGACTGGAATTTATTGATTAGACACTCATGTATATTTTAAAGACATTATGGGGTAAGTTTAATAAACCAATATTCAGGAGACCCCACAGTCTCCCTCGGCAGTCTTCCAATTTGGAGACTTGCCTGTGTGTTTCTGGGTTTTCCTAAAACCTGCAGGTGTAAGAGTCACAGCTGTTTGACAGCTTTCACACATACTGTCCGCTGTCTGGTTGTTAGTGTTTCTCTTGCTGCTTGGAAAGGCAGGGAGAGGATCAGCATCGCCTCACATCCCCATGCTTTGTCCCCTTGCTGTGCTGCACTTCGCATTAACATGAGAAGAAGCTAAACCAGCGCCTCTCGTAGTCTGAGGCGCACTGTTGTTTGAGGTCAGACCTTGAAGCTGTTCATTCGGCGTGTTGCTTACGGACCCTTCTTTTGAAAACAGTCTTGTGATCATGGTACAGAGTATGCCAGGGTTTTCAGGACACAAATTGTAATGGCGACAACTTTGTTATTGTAGTGGGTAAGCCTGGCGGCAATGCAAACTGCTGAAGCGAGGCAGACGGCTTGTGAGGAACTGTTTACAAACGAAGAGGAGGAGTACAGCCTCTACGAAGCTGTGAAGTTCCTCATGCTAAACAGAGCCATCGAACTGTATGACGACAAGGAGAAGGGGAAGGACGTTCCATTTTTCTCTGTGCTCTTGTTTGCCCGAGACACATCAAATGACCCTGAACAGCTCCTGAGGAACCACCTAAACCAGGTGGGACACACTGGTGGCCTTGAACAGGTGAGCTGTATCTTCCATAGTAGGCATGTGTATTTTAGAGACATGATAGGGTAAGTTTAATAAACCGATATTCAGGAGACCCCACAGTCTCCCTCGGCAGTCTTCCAAATTTGAGGCTTGCCTGTGTCTTTCTGGGTTTTCCTAAAACCTTTTGCACCTTTGATAGATAGCAAATGTAGTTAACTATCAAAGCTAGCCTTCAAAGGGATCAGTTCAGAAGCAGCCTATTCAGGTACTTCTTTCTGCTCCAGCACCTCCTGAGCCTGCAGTCATGGCATTTAAGGCTGCAGTCTTGGTTGGGGCTGGAGGATTTACCTGCATGTCTTACCTGCGTAACTCTTGGCAGGAAACCTACACCTTTGTTGGTAGCCAGAGGGTCATTCAGTTCCTTACTGCATAGGCTTCGCCACAGGGCTGCTCTTGGTTTGGAAGAAGCTGTACATTATCATTTATCCCATATTGTACTTGTTATAAGCTAGTAACTAAATCTGTTACTAGTCAGGGGGTGGGGAAGTTCTGCTTTTTAAGGGAAACACTTCTAAGACTTATGAACATAATTTATTAGTCTCTACCCTTACATGGTCCTAGGATTGCTTTTGCAAAGTGATGATAAGATAGTTCTCTTGACGCTCTAGGATGCTACAATAATCTGTAAAATATATTAACACTCTGTGTGCGTGCATGTGATTAGCTACCAACTAAAGTAACATTTAAGACTCGAATCTAAACTGATACTTTCTACTTGGACTCCTGTGCCTACCTTTTCCTGAAAAGGCCCAAGAACCAGGACAGATGCTTCAAGGAATAGAGAGCCAAGTTGGGTTTCTATGAGTCTTTCTGGCAGATAGAAATCTTTGAAACCTATTCTGTTGTCTTGCTTAAGGTGTAAGAAAGAGCAAAAGACTGGAGGTTATTGCTAGGGCAGAAATATTTATTATTACTTAAGATAACTCTTTGTACTTAGAATGTAAGCTGTTTGACTCCTGAACTGTAGCAAAGGTCTTGTGGCCAAGAGTCTAGGAGGACTTGTGCTACACCAGACTGAAATCAGTCAATTTCAAGACCCAGCAAACTCTGCTACGATGGTGAATCCTCTGTTTAAAAAAAAAAAAAAAAAAAATAGCTTCTTTAAAAATATTATTTAAGCCATCCTTTTAAACCACCAGTAGAGTCTAATCTTGAACCATGTTGGCACTCCATAGTGAAAGCCAAAGCCGATAGTGATCAGGCTTCCTCTTCTCCAACCATAGGCAGTCACACTCTGGTTTCTGGGTATAGACCTACCTGTTCTGGACATGCTTAGAAATGGGATCATGCCCTATGTGGTATTATATCACCAGTTTGATTTAGCATAATGTCTTAGGATCCATCTATGTTTTAGAATGTACTGGACCTCATTCCTTTTTCTCACCAGGTAAAATGACATTGTATGGCAGTGTCCTATCTTGTACACTCATCTGCATGATGTGTGCTTGGGTAGTTCCTGCTAACCGCTGTGAACCTTCATTGGCAGGGTTGTGTGTACATGTGTGTACACGTTTCGTTTTGGGTATATGGCCAAGAACAGAATTGCTGTAGGCAGATGGTAGTGTTGGGACACTTTGGAGAACTATCGTACAGGGCTAGACTGTACCTCCGTGCCAGAGCACTTGCATAGCATAGGTGAGGGCCTAAGTTTGGCCCCTTGCATCGCCAAAAGAATAAGACAAGAAGCAGCTGCCCCACTTTACATTCCCACAGCACTTTGTCATTTTTCCATGTCTTCGTGATGCTTTCACTATCTTTTAAAAACCAAGATGAAGTTCACAGAACATAGATCCACCGTTTAAACTGTGTGATTAATTGATGGTCAGTATGTTTTCAGTCTCCACATGTTTTCATTACTCCCAAAGAAAATCCTGTATTCACGACCACTCCTCTTGTCTTTTTGATTGTATACTTTCTTACCGGTATGACTTACTCATGGCTCTGGTTTGCTCTCCTCTAAGGGCTTATGACTTAATGTGGTCATCGACCACTCATTTATTGTTCTTAGAGAAATGTCTTCCAGATTCTTTGTTCAGTTGTAAATTGATGTCTTGTTATATTCTTTATTAAATTAATATTAAGTTTTTTATGTTGCAAGTATAAGTCCCTATTGGGTATGTACTCCACTCTTTGTTACCCTTTCCTTGTCTAGGTTCAAAGGGGAGGAGGCCGTTTGCAGCTAGGCCATTGCTACTCATTGTCTGGGATAGTGGATGCAGCGTGGTGTTAGGGCCCATCTTTCCCTCTGGGTTCCCTCAGAACACTCATTTGCTTTTCCTTCCCAGGTTGAGATGTTTCTTCTTGCCTATGCTGTTCGCCACACCATCCAGGTGTACCGACTGTCCAAGTATAACACTGAGGAATTCATCACAGTCTATCCCACTGATCCCCCCAAGGACTGGCCAATGGTGACCCTCATAGCTGAGGATGATCGGCACTATAACATCCCTGTCAGAGTGTGTGAGGAGACAAGTCTGTGAGGGACACACATGTGAACTGCCAAGTGATGCCCATGTGCAGCTCCTCCTCTGGGGGCCTCAGATCTGCAGGTCTCCAAGGACAATCTGGGAGAACTCTTGGGCCCCTGGAGCCAACTTTGGACCATTATGTTTTGAAGACTAGCTGTTGATAATGAGAATTAATTAGTCAAGCCTTCACTCGTTGTTGTTCTGTTACACAGTGTGTTACACTGGGGGCTTCAGCACATGCCTTTGGAAGGTGGCCAAACTGTGTCTCCATAAGGCAGATGCTTTTGGGTCAGAGGAAACTGTTTGGAAAGGAATCTGTCCAATGAAATTTCTGACGGTAAACTGGTTTTTACTTCTCTTTTCAAAACAGTACTTTTGTTTTTGATTTTTATTCCTTATTTTGGAATGGTTGTGAATGGGTCTCATTTGTGGTCTTCCTATGAGACGTGCTTAACTGGTAGTGTCCTGGATGAGTTTTGATAGCCTCATCTGCTTTTGGAGGGATGGGCAGCACATTTATATGCCAATTAATAGTATTTTAAGTAGATTGTCTCTTAGCAGACTAAGAACGGGGTCCCAGAGTAGGTTTTTTGAAGGCTGGAGGATGTTCAGGAGAGAATGGGGAGGGGTTGAGGCTTTGGTTGCTGAGGCTTTGGTTCCCTGGCATTGGGAGATCCTCTTTGCATACGTGCTCTAGTATTGGGGTTGTGGGTTTCAGAGATTCTAGTGTTTCTAGAGGTGGGAATCAAAACTTGTCACTTAAGTTCAGAGGTGAGTGTCCCTTTTCATGATGTTGATGATGCCATGTACTGCCAAGCCCATGTAACTCATCCTGTGACAGGATGTGACACAGCCAGCTATCTGGGATGTCTGATAAGCAGGTCAGAGCGGAAACGTGGGCTAAGCAGTCCAGAAATGTGCTGGAGCTGCTTGGCAGCTAGAAGGAGGCAGCCAGGCTGGCAAGGATAGGTTTGTCTGCATGGCATAAGCCGTGTTTCTGACTTGGGCAGAGGTGACTGGGGAGATGTCCTGAGCATGGGTTGCCACGGGGCCTTTATTTCCCTCTGGGGAACAGAGCCTGTGGCCTTTGTTCCTGGGGACCAGACACATCCTTCTTTAGGATTCCATCTGTAGCACCTGGATCAGTTCAGCATTTGGTGGTGGGGTTATCCTAATGTGTTGAACTTATTTTATGGTAGTTAAATTTCTTAATTTAACTCAGTTTCATATCGATGATAAGCAACTAGTTTTGAGAGGAAAGACAACTCTTTAAAATATAAATTTTTGTTTCAATAAAAATTAAGTCTTAAATATGAAAACTCAGGATATCGAAAGCAATCAGACCCTTGTAGTATTTTCTCCACTGCCTCACAAGTTAAATCACCACATTTCATTAACTGTTTATTGACTAGTGTGCTGGCTGGCATTACATGCTGTTCTGAATGTGTGTGACTGTGTTGAGAGGCATTGTGTTGTCACTGTGAAATGCCCTTACCTGAGGAGGCCCCGAGCAGCAAGGTCAAATAGGAATAATGTCTTATTGTGGACTTGGTCACTTTATTTTGTTGCTTGTAATTACGTAGTAGGGAACGCCTGCCATTCACTTTTGAACAGTTTTGGAAGCAGAACTTGAAATGTTTAGATAATTCCCAACTGACCATTGGGCTTATGTCACTATTGAAATTTAGTAGTGCTCTTGGTAATAATACTCATGATTATTTGCATTTTAAAGACAGTGTGATCTTAGTGACCTTGAACTCATTTCTGAGGAACCCCTTATATTTCATAGTTCGTTCTTTCTTATTTGTGATATTGTTAGGTACAGTGTCCCTGTATTATGTCCCACAACATTACTGTTGCTTTTCCAGAAGATTTTCAG
Source organism: Rhynchomys soricoides (assembly GCA_019843965.1). Classification (NCBI taxonomy): domain Eukaryota; kingdom Metazoa; phylum Chordata; class Mammalia; order Rodentia; family Muridae; genus Rhynchomys; species Rhynchomys soricoides. The sequence continues at coordinate 1,436,591 of JADRCH010000241.1, forward strand.
ATCTTCCTGCTCACCTGCACTGGTTGTGGATGTGCAGTACCCGTGGGTTCACTCATGCGTGTGTTTGTGATGACAGCATTAGTGCCTTTAACTTACAGTTTGGGTCTGTGTGAGTGTGATGTGGGATAGTTGCATTTCCTTCAGTATGCATAAGGAATCTCCAGGTGCACAGAGGGTGGGTCCGTCCTGTTTTCCTGGCTAGCCACAGACCCTTTGGTTACACTACAGAGTAGTGTGTCTGAGGGGTGTTTTCTTGAAGGAGGAAAACGGCATGTCTTTTTGCTTATTTTTTCTTCCAGTTTTAGGACTTATTAGGTAAAATCTCATACAAATATGAATTGACAAGGCTTTTGTTGGAAGAACATGTGTGGTCTTTTGTGTTTAGTTTAGTTGATTGTTTTTGACCTTTTGTGACGTAGCCATCCTCGGAGGTTCATCTCTTGAGTGCTGTGATCATAGGTATGCGCCACCACCCTCAGTGAGTTCTCACTGTGCGCCCTTGGGAGTTCTTACGTATCACAGCCTTTTGCTCGTGACTCCCTAAGTGACTCTGTGCAGTTCTTCCTGTCCCCTCCAGCTCACCCTATGAAACAGTATCTTGCTTCTGAAGGTCTTCTCGATGTTTTTGAGGTGACATAGCACTAATGATGGACTGTTAATGGTGAACATGTGCAGGACTGCCATACTTCCTGCCATTGCTTCTTTTGTGTAAATATTGAGTTTATTATTATTTATTTATTTATTTTCTTAAGCATTACTTTGCAGGTATTTCCCTTTGAAGGGCAGAGAATATTTTTAGAAGCCAAAACCATTGAAGAACCTTGCTTGTAGGTGTATAGAATAGTGCTGCTTTAAGATATGTTGTTTCTTTAAAAAGCAATAACCACAGTAGAAATAGAAAACCTTCAATGTGTGCAGTTCACCTCTGAGAAATCCCAGGTCCCCAGAGCACAGTGTCGTCAACTTACAGTTTGTTAAACAAAGTGTGATAGGCTGGGGGAGGTGAGCTAATAGGTGAACTTAAGATGGTGTACATCTTCACTTCTTTTTCTGTTACTATAATAGAAATCTCAGAAGCAACTTAAGGGGAAAAGGGTTTTTGTTGTTGTTGTTGTTGTTTTTGTTTTTTTTTGTTTTTTTTGTTTTTTTTTTGTGTGCTCACTGATCAAGGATGTCCACCATGGCAAGGAAGTCTGGGGTTGCAGGACCTTGAAGTAGCTAGTCACATGACACCCACTGCCAGGAACAAAGAGCAGTGAGTGCAAGCTATTGCCTAGTTCCTTTGTCTATTTAGACAGTCCAGCATCCCAGCCAGGACAAGGGCCATCACTGAAGGCAGTCAAGATAATCTGCAGGTGTATCCAAGAGGCTCGTCTCCCATGTGAGTCTAGTTCTGTTAAGCTGGCAGTTAACACCAACTGCCAGACCATACAGTGCAACAGATGCTCAATTTAAGACATGTGCTTAAATATAAAACTCTGAATGTGAATGTGAAAAGTTAATGAGAATATATTCTATCAATTCCTGCCCCAAATTTAAGTCTGTTATTTTAAAATAAGTGTAATGTTTAACACTTAACTGTTTTGAAAAATCTCATTTTCATCTCTTCAGAGGAATAGGGGGGATCTGGTTTTAGCTGTGTAGCAATTTAGTGACTGTGTGAAGTAAAGGCATTCATGAGCCACGGAAAGCACCAAGGTCACTGGTTTAGTATAGTTCTACACCATGCTGCTGGTTTCCTCAAGTCAGTAATACCAGGAGCCGGGGGGCTCTGTTTGTCTATGTGCTGGGTAAGCATGCATAGCAGCCTGCTGTATACATACAGTGTGCCCTCATGTACACGCCCTGTAGCTGTCCAGCTTGGGACCTCACCATTTGGAGAGGATGGAGGCCAACTGGTCAGGTGATTGTGTAAACCGAAACTTACTATGGGAGAAGGTGGAATGAAGCATTTTTTTTATCCCACATAGAATACCTTTGAAGTTTGCACCATTCACTGGATTGAGTGTCATGTCTAGGCCATTTATTAGATAATTGTTTTAGGCCTCAGCTGCTTCTATATAGTTCTACATGTTGTATACTCATAAGAGCATATTGGAACAGTAATTGAGGGAGAAACTGACTCCAGTTTTATCTCAGTTGATATCTTGATGTCTTGGTTTTGCATCAGGAATTAAGTCGTTGAAACACAAGTTAGTACAAGAGAAGGGCTTTGAGCTCCAACTATTCAGGCTTGATCATCATTTTCCTATTAACTAGGTACTTGAGCCTTAATGTTGAACCTCAAAATGAACTTTTGTGATTAATTAAAACTAAAATTAATTTAGTTTTAGTTTATTTATTGAGAATCACCTTGATTTGCGTTCATATAAATGGTGCTAAAAATACAGTGGTCCTGTGAGGTCTCAGCAGCCGTTTGATGCTGTGACTTCAGAGTAGCCTAGCTGAATGTAGGTCGTGAACTCCCTTTCATTTCTGTTCTCTCTGTGAAAGGGCTTTGGCTTTGTTACCTGCAGTTTGGTAGCTTGGGGAGGATGGCACCCCAGTCTTATATTCTGCCTGTGGGGACGGTGCTTTCCTTCCCTGGGGAATCATCATGACGGAAGAGTGCGCTGTGACCTTACTGTGCTCTTGCCGTCCTGATTAGCAGAGCCTGCTCTTTGCTCACTGGCACATGGTAGCATTGGTCAGATGCTCACTGCCCTGAAAACATAACCTTGTGGTGTGGGCGGTTTAGGGTCTTTTCCTACTGTGAACTTCTCTCAGATGCCTGGCTGGTGTGGTGAGAGTCTCCTGTCAACCTATAGTGTCTCTTGTCTTCAAGGCCAGAGGCTGAACCTACTCTGAGTCTTTGCTTCTGATCCCTTTAACATAGTCAGTTGCCAAGGATTATGGAAAGAACTAAAATTAAACTTAGAAAATAAAACTTAGAAGCCTGCTCTGTTGCTGTGGTTAAGTGTCTGCTTTTAAGGACTGTGGCAGACAAGGACCTGTGTGTTAACTCCGTAGCATCCTATTGTAGGCCTGTGTTGTGCTGAGGCCAACTCTGACGTCTCGCTGCCTCTATAGGTAGAGGGGTTAAGATTTGGTGTGTTACTGGGCAGCTGAAGTTTGACGAGATGACATGACCAGCACGGTGCCTAAAGGCGTATAGTTTTGGCTGTGGGTCTGGGTTGAAGGACAGTTCCACTACCTACTCGAAGCAAGATGGGCTTAGCTTAAGTAAGTTACTGACCCTCCCTAAAATCATCTTTATCTCGACTGTGCAGTGTTTCTCAGGTGGTGGCATGGACTCCATGTGCCAGCATGCCACAGATTTGGAGAAAGATGCCCTCTGCCTGCAAAACAGGCTTCCAACAATAATCCTTGTCAGGACTTTGCTGAGGAAAGACCTGATGTACACAGGACATCTTTCATCTGTGCTGACCATTTCAGTTGCTGGAAATGCACCTGGAAGGTGGATAGCAAGAACTTGAGTGGGACTCTCACAGACAAAAGGTAGTGGAAACCAGGGAATGACTTTTTTTTTTTTTTTTTTGGCCTGCCTCCTGACCTTTTAAGAATGGAGAACGGGCGAGCCCCAGTGGAGATTTGTGTATCTGAGGAGCTACTAGGCCCTGTAGTTTTCAGAGGGCATGAGCAGTGCTATGCTGCTAACAGGTAACAAGACAGACAAAAAGAATGACAAGCCCCATTCTATCCTGAATAAGAGTGCTGTAGCTCATTGCTGAGTTCTTTCTCTCTCAAGGTGGAATGTGAGGACAGAGATGGAGATGCCCTAAACCAGCCTCACCCCCTGGGCCAGGCCAAGGCTTAGCTCACCATCTCTCCTTTTGGGATACATTCAGAAACCCCTCTGTCCCTCACCTGTTCCCAGTTCAGGGCCTCTCATCGACAGCTGCCTTGATGTACTAATGCTTCCCTTGTTAGCCCTCAGAATCCAGGACCAGCATTCTGATAATGGGGCAGCCTGCAGATGACCTTCTCTCCAGCCAGTCTTGTTACTGACACGGCCAGGTTTGAGCCAAACGAAGACCTCTGCTACCAAGCCCTGGCCTGCTTGCCGATCTGCCAGGCTGTAGAATGCACTGGTATGAAGATCCATCTCCATGAATTCTCTCTTGTCTCTTTTGTGCCCTCCTGGACATGAAGTGTCAATGAAAGCTTTGTAGATACCCAGTGCCTAGGGTAGAAGGGCTGGCTAAGGAAAGCAACACACTCATCAGCCTAATGGGCTCCAGAGCTTTCTCTGTAGTGCCTAAGGGAGGGGGTAGGAGCTGCTGGCAGTGGGTGTGCAGGTTGGAGGACACATAATACCAGGTGGTAACATCTTGGTCCTGAGCATATGTGGGCTTGGAGAAGAGACTGTTCTAGAGGCTTCTCTGGCATCTAGTTTACACCTTGCTTAATTGATTGACCCACTTGGTGGAAGGAGAGAACTGACTCCTGCAAGTTGTCCTTTGGTGACACCCCACCCCCACCCCCAACCCAACACACACACATACGTTGAACATTAGTATATTTTAAAACAAAAAGTAAGATTCCCGGGGAGTAACAGGAGCGAGATGAAATACACAAGTGCCTGCCTTTCTTTACCCGGTGCTGCCCTTGGTAACATCAGAAGTCAGAAGAGGGTGGTTGGCTCCCCATGCATCCTAAGCTAAGCCACACAGAAGGGATGAAGTGAGAGTTAGCCAGAGGGTACAGGGTTAGTGGGACCTTGACTGTGAGTGTGTGTATATGTAGGTGATGCACAAGACTCATCTAGACAGGCAGAGATATCATGGAAATGGGAGAGAGGTGCAGACTTAACCTGTGGTGCCTTTCTTCCCCTAGGAAAGCATCTCTCTATTGCCTTTAGGGTAGCCAGGTGACTAAGCTCACAGTGATGCTAGCCACATATGAAGATGCATATGTCCCGTGTACCTTGGTGGAAACAGAACTCGACCTCTTAAGGTTTCAAAACTGGCAGGATGATATGTGTCTGTAATCAGCATTTGGGAAGCAGAGGCAGGAGGATTATGAGTCTCAGGTTATCCTTGGTTAGTTAGTGAGACTGTATTTCAAAAAGTTAAACAATAAAGCAAGGCAAACTCCAAGCATAAGCAGAGTAGAAGATGTAATGAAAAGAACAGGAAGGAAGGAAACTTCCAGTCTTCAACAAGCAGTGGGATGCTTATAACCACAGGGATTAGGGCATGCGATGTTAATAAAGCAACACTGCACGAAGAATTTGAAAAAACTCATCGTTTGGGTTAAGATGTCACATTTTGAAAAGCAGGGCTTTCCCTGAAAAGTTTTTGAGCAAGGCTTTAGATGGCAGGAGTTAGATTCTCTTCTCAGAGAACATTGGAGCGTTCATATTATGAGTAGCGCAGAGAAGTTGGGGGAGGTGCAGAGAAGACTATGCCCGAAGTGGTGGGAAGTAAAAACCATCCCAATGCAGAAAGACAATCTGAAAAAAGTAAGTTATTTAGCTGTGACAAGAAGTTAGGGGGAAAAAAACCTCTCGCTTAGATTTAGCTATGGAGGTAAAGGTCTAAACTTAATATGTAAATGTGGGAAATGGGGAAATCACAGTGCAGGTCGGGAAATGAAGCGACTGGTGAGTAAACCGACTGCTGCGTAGGTCAAGGTACTGAAAACAACCTCACTTAGAAGCAAAGCTGGAGTATGAGACCTACTCATCCACGTTACAGACCTCAAAACAAAAGCACATGGATGCTCATAGCAACAAAACCAAGCTGGGCTGTTTAAATGGCTTTTATATTGACTTCCTCAGGGCGGATTCAACAAGGGAAAGGAACTACAGCTGCTGCACACGCCGGGGAATGGCTTCCAGTGGATTTCATTTCACTAAAGCAGGGAAATGTGGGTTGCTGTTAATGTTCTGAACTGGGGTCACTTTCATTGTGATACATAAAATTAGCATTGCATCAGGAAGGAGCCTGGACTTTGTGTGAGCAATGTTCGGGGGTCAGAGGTGTGACAGGCCCTGTCATGGACCCCAGACCTCCAGGTTGGAAGCTTTCCTTCAGTGAGTGAGTGAAGGTATGCTGGTGTTGGACAGCTCTCTGTGTGGCTGTCAGGTCTTTGAAGCTCTGATTCCTTAGTCATACCAGCTCTACACAGTCATCTTAGTAAGATACCACAGAAGCTAGCTTGTGCAAATCTGGGTCTTGGAAGTTCACAGCCTTATACACAGGGAACCAGAGTCGACCTGGCCTAATGTTCTCCAGTTGCATAAGTTGCCTGTCCTGGTTGCCTGTCCAGGTTTCCAGGTGGAGACCTGTGTTTTGGGCTTTTATAACAATTGCCACTGTGTGTGACACTGAGTTTCCATGCGGTTATGTATTGGGTAACAATTGATGCAGAGTAGGGTGTAGGAACGGAATCATTTTTTTTCTGGTGATAAAAGAATTAAAAGGCAGAGTTTGAAAGTCAAAACCAATGTTTATTTGAAGTGCAAGGACCTGGAGGACCCTCTTGGGATTCTTAGTCTTATTAATAAGAGCTTTATTTAAACAGATCAAATGGAAGCTCAAAGACAATCTTAGAGTTTTAAAAGAAAAATTTCTGAGCAAGCAAGCTATAAATCTTAGGAATTGCCGAGAGAGGGGAAGAGAAGGAAACACCATGTTCCTCTGCAGCAGGCAGCCACATGGTGGGGAGAGAGCTTTAGGGGAAAAGCAAGGACTCCTGAACACTAGAAAAGGCATCCTTAGCAAACAAACAAGAAAAAGAAGCTGGACCTTTTGGAATAAGGACCTAGTTGAACTCCACGGCAGCTGTGCTAGGGGACGGGAAGTCTAGGAAGTAAAAGTATAGCTCATTAAAGGAATTTATTTTGCCTATCTCTTCAACATGGCTGACGTTGAGTCTACCTTCCTGAAGGTGCTCCCACCTTCCTGGTGTGGTCCCTTGGCCAGGTGGCTGACCTGCTGCTGGTTCACATTCACTCCTCGTGTTGGGTGTGAGAGACTTTATCAACTTGACCAGAAGGAGGAGGGATTGTACTGTGGCTGTGTTGGAACTGTTTTCACATGTTGTGCCCTCATCCTCTTTCTCCTTGTATGCTAAGGCCTTCTCTGGAGTAAAAAGGTTCCAGTTCCTGTGTGTTGTTTCAGCTCGTATATCGGTTGACACTGTTTCTACACAAGTGGATGTCAGGTCTTGCTAATAAGTGCACTTGAGTTACTGGCCCAAGAGAAAAGAGGTACTGTATAAAAGCTAACTCTGTCCATGTATAAAAACATCCACTAAGTCTATCCATGTGTGTCTGACAGCCACCTCTAGAAGTGCATCTCCCTGGTTAGATTTTGAGAGACCCTGTTTGACTGATTGCAAATGAAGGAGAGAAAGATTATCATTGGACTGGAGAGGCCGATTAGTGGTTCAGAATGTTTGCTCTGAAATCAACAGGAGGGGAGTTCTGATCCCAGCATCCACTTAGCAAGCCATGGGAGTCAAAGGCAAGATTGGTGGGGCTTGATGGCTTTTAACTTAGCCAACAAAATTTGAGCCCCAGCTTCAGAAAGGGACTCCATCTCAAAGAAGACAAGACCACTGCATAGGACACTTGGACCCTCTTCTGGACTCTGTTGTATGCACAGTTTGTGGATCCCCACACTAAAGTGTACATACAAACACACACACACACTAAATAGAAATTCTACAAATTTATTACTAAGTGTCTTAGTCAGGGTTTCTATTCCTGCACAAACATCATGACAAAGATGCAAGTTGGGCAGGAAAGGGTTTATTGAGCTTACACTTCCATGCTGCTGTTCATCAGGAAAGGAAGTCAAGACTGGGACTCAAGCAGGTCAGGATGTAGGAGCTGATGCAGAGGCCATGGAGGAATGCTCCTTACTGGCTTGCTTGCTTCTCCTGGCTTGCTCAGCCTGCTTTCTTATAGAACCTAAGACTACCAGCCCACAGATGGTACTACCCACAAGGGGCCCTCTGCCCTTGATCACTAATTAAGAAAATGCCTTACTGCTGGATCTCATGAAGGCATTTTCTCAACTGAAACTGCTTTCTCTGTGATAACTTCAGCTTGTGTCAAGTTGACACACAAAACTAGCCAGTACACTGTTTTTGTAAGGTGCTAGTTACAATTCTGGAACCACCTGTACTTGGCAGAGAATTTTTTTTTTTTCTTTGATTTAGGTGTTCTTCTCAGTAGGGAACCACATCAGTTAACAGAGCTAACAAGCACCCGTCTATCTTGTGGTGGGAAAATGAATTTAAGGTCTGTCTTCTCATTATTTTCCCCTTTGAGATCAGACAGTAAACTGCACTGAGTTCTGTTCCCTGACTTGTAAGTGGGGTTCGGGTTGTTGATTACGGTCCTGTTTCCTCTTGTTTAGCCTTGGTGTGTTAATTTTAGCCACTAGCCTTTGAGTGAGCCGGGCACCCAGGCCTGCCTTGAGATTCCCACTACATCCTGTTTCATGTGTGGTTAGATCAGCTGATGAGTCACCTGATGTTTTGCTACTTCGCATGACAAAAATAGAGGCTCAGAATAACCACACGGAGGAGCGTCTCTCATGGGTTCCAGATACATTGCTCAAAACCATGCTTTTTGATGCTTCAGATGCTTTGTATAAAAGAGTCTCGTGTGAAGGTCATGTGGAAAGGCAGACAGAAACGCTGGGTTTGCACAGAGAACATTGAAGTCACCTCACCTTCCCAGGTCCTACCAGAGACAGCATTATACTTTCCGTTGTAAAAGTGTGCGTGCGGCAGCATTGAGAGCATCCCTGGGGTGGTGGTGCACAAAAGGCTTCACTCGAAGTTTGGTAGTTAGCTCTCCTGCTCCCCTAGGCCACACCTGGGCACTTGTCACCAACCAGCACTTGATGTTCTGGTCACATTCTAGTCAGAGCTTTGCTGAAGCAGAAAAAAAGTACAAGGAGACATTTCTCAAGATAACACGGTTTAATGAGAAGAGGCCAGATGTGGTGGTGCACACCTTTATCCCAGCACTCAGGAAGCAGAGGCACATGGATGGATCTCTGTGCACTCAAAGTCAGCCTGGTCCACATAGTTCCAGGACAGCCAGGGCTATGTAGAGAGACCTTGTCTCAAAAAACTAAAAATAATTACAATAATACAGGTATTTCCTATTTTGTAACACATCTCTCACTCTTGCTTCAGTTTGGGGAGAAAGTTGCTGAATCTAGGAAAACGGTCCTTTCCCTCTGCCTATTTCAGAAGAAAATATCCCAAACGGAGGGTGGGAGGGCAAGAACGAGAAGTGGAGGGAGTCTTTGTTTCCTCTCTGAAACAGGCACACACACACACACTCGCACCTGCACCAAGGGAGTGATAAAACTTGTAAAGATAAAATGCAGTAACAGTCCCCTCGATCAAGGTTATTGTCTCAGTCCTGCCAGATCCAGGAGGGGCTGCATTGCAAGAATGGAGTTTAAAGTGCTTACGTAACTACTGCAGTCCAGAGTGAGTGCTTTCATTTCTGAGGCCTTCCGAGAATATTTCCAAGCCAAACCATCAGTGAAGGCCAAGAAACAGATGGTCCCAAATGGGAGAAGAGCGCCTTTGATGAGAGAGAAGCCCAGCATCAGCAGCAAGAGGAGACTGACCAGCTCTAACCCACAGATGCAAACAAGTGGTCTTCCCAGTGAAAGGATCCTTGGTGAGTTCCCTGCCAACCTCAGGCCTCTCGAACTCCCTGAGCCCTGCAGGGGGTATGGGGGTGGGGTGGGGCTCTGTCCTTCATGTGTCACTGCAATCCTGTTTACTCAGTTTCAGGGTGCCCTAGAGAGGCCCTGTGTGCCAGGACCCAGTAAACAAGGGCGGAGCCAATGGCAGGTGTGCACTTAGAATGACCCTCGGTTGCCCCTCAGAAAAAAAAAACGGCCTTTCTAGTTCCTCAGAGAAAATCTTCACTGTAGAAAGGTCTCATTTGGGCCATCCCAACTCACTTCTCAGTATTTTGAGGAAAACCTGTCTCCTGCCTTTGCAACTTTAGGTTGTATTTGTCATTTAACCTTGAGAAAGCCATACCTGGTGTTCCCACAGGCCTTGAGGATTTCACAGGCATGGTCCTTTTCAGTTTGTCAGCTGAGCAAAATGTTTAAAAATAACATTCAGCTGGTGAGGTGGAAAGACTGCCCTTAATGCCTTTGGAAAGAGGAGAAAGGGACCTCCTTCCCAAGTCTAGGCCATGGAGTTCTTTGAGCACAACAGTATGCCAGCTCAGAGTTGTGTCTGAGGATGACAGGTGAGAAAACAGGTCCACAGAAGGTGTGTGTGGAGGAGCCTGCAGTACTAGGGGAAGGGCTGAACAAATTCTGCCAAATAGCAGCTCCATTGCCGAGGCCTGGCACTTCATTCCAGTGGCTCAGGAAGTCTAATACAGCTGATGGCCAGCCATCCTGATCAAGTAAGGAGGCTTTGGGGCTTTAAGCTCCATGTTCCAATCGCACAGTAAAGAGAAACTAGCTGTTCTTGAGTTTAGAGGGAAAGGATTTTGCTTTCGTAATTTGATATTTAAGCTCCAACCCCAGAAGCATGAAAAGAGCCACACATTTTAAAAAATATTGCTGTTTAATTTTCTAGTCATGTACTTTAAAAAGCCAATACAATTAAGACTTCCAGTCATCTTTCAGATCTGCCCCTGAAGTCACCCACAAGCAGCTACGGAAGCACATAGGACTTGTTCCCGTGGTGGGCACATATGAATGACATTGGGTATCTAGGAAAGGGAATGCAAGCCTGTGTAGCTGACAGCCAGCCTTTGCCCTGACAGTCTTAACATGAGGTTACACAGCACTGAAATAATAAGCACAAGAGGCCCGCCTTCTGCCCTTTTCCCTCTGCCTTCCCACCTTTGCCTGTCTGCGCTAGTGGATCCAATTCCTCCTGACATTGCCCATCATGAAAACGTGTTGTCTTGGCATCTGTAGGCCCTTACATTCATACACAAAGGACTTGTAAAAGGCTGTAACATACAGCGGTCACTGGTACACGCGAGTAAGCTGTAGGTATGTGGAGCACGCAGGCAATCACTGACTTGTATTAGAGACATTTTATTGAAAATGCGAAAATAGGAAATGTATTATAGCCTAAAATAAATTACATAACATATACAGCATATATTTATATCTTTAAAATATTTGTTTTGTTTAGGTTCTTTCAGTCTAGTTACTTTGACTAAATCAGGAATTTAGTGAACTGTATCCATATTTTTTTTTTTTTTTTAAAGGAAAAAACCCGCTTTCCAAAACTTAGAAAAATATACTGCACTAAGTGGGTTTCCAATGCATTATTTCTCGGGTATCACATAGTGACTTTGATACTTGTTTATAAAATGTCTTGCTTTATGGTGTGAAGGGGGGTACCATATTTTTACGTGTCCTGCAGAGCTCTGACTGAACGGCAGATACAGGTACCACACCTCCATCAGAAGTTACGAGACAAGAACCTGGCATTAGAATGCTTGATTACCACTTAAAGCTCTGCTCACTGGAAAAATGAAATGGACAGTTAGAACGCTCCACTCCTCGCTCTAGTGCCATCGTCAGGGAAGGCGAGTAAAGCAAGCCTTCAGGGAAACTCATGCGGAGGATGCTGACATTGGAGCTGCACTCCGTGACAACTCTGAAAGTCAGCTCATGTATATACACTGGGGTGCGGCAACTCAGTGAAACCGGGGAACAGTGAGATGCTGCCGTTCAAGTCTGTGTGACTGAGCCAATTCCTACAGGAGATTACATTGGCCCAGCACGGCCACCAGCTCTTCCTCTGGGAGCAGGGAGACTGTGGGCTGCAGCCTGGGGCCCACCAGTGTGCACGGCAGATAGTTTATGACTCCAGAGCCACAGTATTGGGGAGCAAGTCAAAAAAGGCTGAGCTTCAACCTGTTGATTCTTAGGAGGCAAACATGGACAGAAAAGAGTCTAGCCCAAGTCCTTTGGTTCCAAAGTGCAGATTGTCCAAGGGGGTAGAAATGTTGACCAAGAGGCAGCTCTATCTTTTGGGTTTTATGAAGCAGGGGCATGAAGTCAGCGGTTCTGAGTTACAAAGCGACAGTAAAGACCTTTCTTCAGGTCCCTGCATCGGTGAGCATACCCAGTATGCTAGAGAATTTATACGAAACCTCTAAATCAAGGCCTCTTTCATAACCAAGAATAAAAATTAAACAACAGAAAACAACTTGGTGGGAGGAGGAAGAAAGAGACGACTGTTGTCCTGACTGTCTCTGCAGTGCCCCTGGCGGCCTGTGCTTACTCATTTTCCTCTCTCATCTCTACGATGTCAGTCACCTCCTCTGTTGGAGGCATGTCGGTCATGGCTGAGTCTTCTCCCTCGGTGGCTGACTCATTCTCCATCTTCTTTTTCTAGATAAAAGAAGGACACACCACAGCACTACTGTGAGCAGGAGCTTCCTTTATGGTCCAGGCTGAATCTAGCTCAATATATGCCTTTCACTGTGGTTGTTCGCATACCTGTTGTGTGCTAGGTACTGTGGGGAACTCTATCCCTCATATCTTTGCTGACATGCGTTGGAACATAGCCTGGGATACCAGCTCCCTACGACCCTTCCAAATGGAGATGTTGCTCCTCACATCCCCCCACATCTCCCCTCCAGAGCCACAAGCTTTGAATCTTATTCTCTAGAGTAGTCCTTCTACCAGTTGTTAGTGGGTATCCCCTGTGACAGCTCTGGCTTCACTCTGTCCTGTTGATTGCAACATGGTGCTGTTGAGGTCCTGGGGGCCTCATGGCCATGCTGCTGCCCCCTTGCAGAAAATGGCTGCTCAGCAATCAGCTAAGGCTCAGTCATCCCCAGGTCCATGCAGACCTTGTGTTCTCCACACTCTTCTGCTTCTTTCAGCACTTTCCTCTCAGGATCTGATTCCCATCACTGCTCTGTCCATACTTCTCGGGTAGCTCAGCCTTCTGAATCCTCTCACCCCTCCCGTATTGGCTTAATTGTAACGCTCAGCAAATACAGTCACATCCTTCCTTGCTTTGCTTGAGTCCTATTTACAAGATTAAACCCGGACTCAGATAGGTCCAGATCTGTCTCTGCTGGAAACTGCCAGCATGGCTGAGGGACCCACAAGAAGGCCTGGGCTGTAAAGGCCACTGCAGGAAGCTGTTCTCTATGTGGCAGGGCTTTCACACCCTGCTCTAACCAGTCTCCCACATGGCCTCTTCCATCTCCTAGCCTTTCTCATGGCCCTTTCTCAGGGACAAATTGGTTTTCGACTTAATTGACCCAAGCATAAACATGCAGAAGAGTCCCCACAACTCTTCCCCACATTTAGTGGAGGGTCCCATCTTACCTGCCCACTCTCTTTGTATGCACTTGGCCAATTGGCTGTGCTGTCCCTCCTCCCACTAGTGTCCCCTTCATTGAACTTTACACCATTTTAACTAGTTTTCTGAAGTTTCCTTTTATAGCCCACTGCCATTGACATATGGTCTTCAATGTTTTCACCATTTTCTTCTGACCCCCACGGCCATGGGGCACATGGGCAGGGTCACCGGTCCCCTTACCCCTCAAGTCCACCCTTCACAGTGACTTCCATCATCTATCCCTGACTCTCCTGACTGCTCTTCTGGTCTCTTAACAGTTTTGTTGGTTTCTTTGTACCCCACGGCCTAAAAGTATACACATCCAGGCTCTGCCTTGGGCCCCTGTCAATGTCTGTCTTGTTTCCTCTCCCTGGTTAATCTCATCTAAGTGAATAATACAGGGTTTTTGATCCCAGAGAACTCATAAATCATGGAGAGGAAAAAAAAAATAGTTCCCATGAAGTTTGAAAACCCCTGCCTTCAGGACAGACGAGCTCTGTGCTTTCAGGGTGAGGGCCTGTAAGGGTGAGATGGTGTGGAAGGGACAGGTGGCCGAGCAGGGTTAGCACAGACTTCTGGAATAGAGCTGATGGGGGAAATTATTTGTGCAGGCAGAGAGAGGTCCCGATTGTCCCCAAAGCTGTTACTATCGTTTCTCACCTGTTTTCGATAGACATAGCATGCTGCGAGGGCAACCATGGTAGATTCTCCCACAAACCCTGCCAGAAGGGAGCCCACACCTAGTGTGGCTCCATGCACCCTGCAAAGGAGAACATAATTTGTCTGTTAGAACCAAGTCTGACTTAATTAAGCTGATGATATTGCTTAATCCCAAGAATACTGCAGACCAGTGAGTGATGGTGCACTAATACCCTCCATTGGCCTCAGGACAGTATCTGATGGCCAGCCACCTCTGAGGTAGACCTGTGTCTTTCTTCCTCCCACTGTTCTACACATTCCTCACCACAGGAACTGAACCCTGAGTGTCACCTGCTCCAGGCTAGTGTGGATCTCAAAGACTCACTGGTGTGGGAAGACAAGCATCCTTCTGAATCTCCAGTCTAACATGCTTGGGGATTTCACTTGGTTATGCAGATTTTAATCCTCTACATAGGACATTTTACTGGCAAAGGACTCTAAGCTACATGCTGCGAACACATACCCCAGGTAAGGCAGGACCACAAGACTGGCAATGAGGACGATGATCCGAAGCACAGAGCTGGGCGCCAGGACAAAAGTTTTCTTAAGAGTCATCAACCATCCAGTGAGATGAGCTCTCACAGTCACTGTGAGGAGAGAAGGACATGTCAGCTGTGTGACCTGCTTCCACCACCCTGCTTCATCCCACCTTTAGGCTGACCCAGGACAGCAACTCTAAACACCAAGGGCTGCCAGGAACTCCCAGCCTAGCTGCTGAGACCCAGGGCTGGTCACTTGTCTTCTTGTGGTTGCTGATCCCTACTTTGGAGGCTAACTGGGGTCAGGCCCCATTCCTACCGATCACCCTGCCTCCCCAGTCCTGTGTCTAGGAGGCCAGCTGCAGGCAGATGCCTTGCTGCACCGTGATAACTGCCATTCTGGTGGGCCTGGCTATTCCCACGATGACCTTGCCCGGACCTGTTACTCTTCCCCAGTCTAGCTCTGACCACCTTCCTCTAGAGGGAAGGCTTTGAGAAAAGAGGCAACATTGAAAAGAGCTGGGTGAGTGTAGAAGCTGGGACCAGAAGCTGTCACACTTCTGTTGTCTGAGGGAAGGAATGGTGGAGAAATGAGAATGACCTTGTCCCCATTTCCCATCATGCCTTCTTGAGTCAACCTTGATCACCTCACCCTTAGCCATTTTCCTTTCTTGCTCGTATCATGTGGCTACTGCACAATGACAGTGCACATATTTCCCACTCTGCTCCTTACCTGGCACTGGGAAGAAAGAGAAGATACGCAGAGGAATGACACAGAGTTCTGCAAAGGCAAAGTCCACGCCAATGATGTCTATCAAAATCTTCTCAGAGACGTTGGGGGTCCAGAACATTACAAAACAGAGCTGCAGGGTGGGACAGGACAACAGCTTATAAAGAAAGGGCATAAAAGACATGACATGGTCCCTGCATGTTCTGGAGGATGGTAAACATGCTCACTGGGTGTCACTGGCACCCAGGTTTGCAGCTACACCACCTTATCATTTGCCAGTGTCAGGGATGGGGACTGGGGGTGGTGTTGGTCCATGTGCTGCACTTCCCCCATAGGAATAGCCAGTGTGGCGGTCCACTGTAGGCGGCATCAGTGTGGCGGTCCACTGTAGGCGGCATCTGAATGGGTAACTGGACGAGGTAAGAGATCGCTTTGCTTTCACTGAGGCTCAGCCAGGGTCTTCCATGGCTTGCCCAGTCAGTTCTGGGCAGATACGTCCATTAATACAGCCTTGGCAAAATACTAGGCTGTAACCTGAAAGCATTGAGATGCTACAGGCCACACTGTCGTCTGCAGCCTGCTAATTTTTAGTGTTAGGAGGGTAAGGGTCAGAAACAACAGCCACAGAATCTGGAACTTGGGGAAAGCAGACAGGTAAGTATGAAAGTTTAGCAGACTCTAGTAATTGAAACCTTAATCTGTCAGAAACTCAGAACTCACTTCCACTTCCTTTCCCCCAGATTAGGAAGTGAGGAAGCACAGCTCATGGGAGGCTGGCTAAAATCTGCCTGTAATCAGTTCATACGCTGCACCCTTGACAGCTTGGGATTGTGTCCCCTAAGCTGGCAGACCCATCTCTGCGTAAGGAGAACTGGGGACTCCAGGCAGGGGAACATGTTGTGTATCTCTTTCCTCAGCTCTCAAAACACAGGAAACCAGGTGAGTCCCCGAGGCTGGAGACCAAAGCAGCTCTTCATTGGCCCAAGAAGGATCTGGAATTCCTGAAAGTTTCAGGCTCCCAAAGAAGTCTTCTAACAAGTGACAGATCTCAGCCTTGTGTTAACGTTCACAGCTGCTGGTACCTTACTGATAAACATGAACAATCAATCAGTGGTCCCCAGACTTCCACAACAACCTCAAGGTCAAAGCAAAAGAAACTTGAGACAATGCAGAAAGAAGAGAAAAATGAAAACCCTATGTGTTGTGCTGACATTCTCAGAGAGAGGGGTGAAGAAACTATTCATGGATCAACAACAGAATAGAAATGTTCTAGAGACATTCATGGAACAAGAAAGAGAGCCAAGGATTAAGAGGATGAACATAGACCTGAGAAAGGCATTAACTGACATGGGGTCACAAGACAGCTGACAAACGTAGGAGAATGAGACTAGATTTTCTTTTTGATCCAAAAAGAGGGAACTGAAACTTTCAGAGCCAAAAGGAATTTAAAGACTGAAAGGCTGCCTGTAGGACACAGCAGTGGATGAGAAGAGACCTACCAGGCGCATCATCAATAGGATGAGAAGAGACCTAGCAGGCGCATCATCAATAGGACTAGGGGCAGAGCTGGCGAAAGACCTCCAAGAACAGATTTCAAAGGAAGCTGATTTCTCCCCTAGAATTCACAACCAAACTGTCACTGAGTGATATTTAAAAGACCATTTTTACTACTCAAGGCTTTAAGACAGTCATCTTCTGCATTGGTTACTTATCTTAGCTCCAACAAAATACCTGAAGGACATCATAAGGGTGGGCTTCTTTTAGTTCAGTTTTAAGGTACAGCCCATCACTGGGATGATGTGGGAGCAGGAGTCTGAGGCAGCTGATGACATCACAGCCAGTCAGGAGGCAGAGAAGAATGCTCATGCTCAGCTTGCTTTCTCTTTTGTAATTCAGCCAGGGATCCCTCAGCTCACAGAATGGTAAAACACACATTTGGGGTGGCTCATCTCACCTCGACTAACAATGTAGAAAATCCCTCACAGGCATATGTAAAGGTTTCCCTTTCCACGGATTCTAGATTGTGCCAAGTTGGCAACACTGCTCATCACACCCTCCATG
Source organism: Rhynchomys soricoides (assembly GCA_019843965.1). Taxonomy (NCBI): domain Eukaryota; kingdom Metazoa; phylum Chordata; class Mammalia; order Rodentia; family Muridae; genus Rhynchomys; species Rhynchomys soricoides. Next base: position 1,453,892 of record JADRCH010000241.1, read on the forward strand.
CACTTTTCCAGAATGTTAATTAGGGCATGACGTGCCAAACCAGGAGAGCCAGGGAAAGAAAGAGAAAAACACTTTGACAGGAACATGAGAGAAGTTGTCAGGGGGAACTCCAGAGAAAGGCACAGGGCAATAATCCCAGGCAGAAAATGCGAGATGCACAGGCCAGCAAGTTATACTGCAGGTGAGACAGAATACACCTGCTGAGTCAGAATGCATTACAAGAGATTTACACAAATACACAATATGGATCTAAAGAGTTAGGGAGTCAGGAAGCTTAAAAAAAAAAAAAGACTGTTTAAGGCAGGGAAATGGTATGACATTTAATGACTGTTTAGGTATCAGGACTTGGCTATTATAATTCATCAAAAGAATTTCTCATAGTATCATAGTTGACCAGTTACAATCCACCCAAAGGAGAAATGGGGTTGGGTTGCAGGGTGGGTGGCACGCCTCTAGAAGAGGGGACAGGGCTGGAAAGGGAATGAATGAGGCAGTAGGTTGAGACATGCTAATTGGAAACAATCCTAATAGAACCAACTGTAAAACTTTATGCTGATTTAAAAAGCCTTAAGTTAAAAATGCAACGACAGAACTTTGGGGGTAATGTTCAAAACATGCCAGTTCCATCAAATATTTATCTCCTTTCCCTAAACTACAAGCAAGTCTTGTCTAAAATAAAACTGAATATATTGGAGAATGAGTTACAGTCATGTGAAAACAGTACTGAAATATTATAGCCTCAATTGCACTTGGGTAATTTAAGTTTCATGGAAATAGCCTGGCCACAGTGAGACATTAAAAACAAAGCAAACAAAAAGAACAAAAAGCCTAAGCAGATCAAGCATAAGTGTTTACTTTATACATTCAATAGGCTTCCCCCCGTGGCTCATCAGCATCTGGGAGCATATTCAACTGGTCTGTAGCAGCAGGTGCTACCCATTAGTCACACTGCTTACCCGTAGGGATTCACACCCATTCCGACTCCCTCAGATCTAGCAACTTGGAGCTTGGGAACTTTATTACCTGAATAATATGGACAAGTGTCCTGCCACCTTTCCCCATTGCTCGTTTCAAATAGTGTGATATCACTTGTATCTACAGCCCAGACATGACAGCAATTTCTAGTAACTCCCAAACAGTACTGGGTATGATGCTGGAGACAATTTATCCCCATGTCTATATCACATCCCAGCATCAGATTAAAGATCCCTCTTTAAAAGCTGCTTTATGTTAGGCCCTAAATATTTCCCACAGCAGTAAAGCTATAAACCACCCTTCAAGTTTGCCATGGATCTGTGCATTGGCTCTTTCCTAGATGAGCCATTCTGTGTTTCCTTAGTGGGTAGAATGTGTCACAGGGGCCATATTCTGCACAAAACTCAACTTCCCAGGAAATCATTACTGTGCTTTTTTTTTTCCCCCAGCCAGAGATGATCTGAACATGAGACAATGCCTCAAATACAAGTTGCAAGCTCTCTGGGTTTTGCAAAAATCACTGTAAAGTGACGTTTAAATCACAACACACCAAGGAAAAGGAGGGTGTAATTGCATATCAGACGAATGGTAGAAACATGCTTGTGCAGCAAGTGAGGCAGGTGATTCCTCTCTCTGGCCTTTCCACATGGAAGATGCTTACCTTGAAGCCTTTGCTGTCTTGTAAGAAGTGATCTCTCTAGTGGAGGGCAGTCAATAGGAGGGCAGATAGGGAACATGGCCCTTGGTTGTCAGCCATACATGTACATGCATGGTCTAGCTCTTTGTCTTTTAGGAACATTGAAGGTACAAGCCATTGCTCCAGCTAGTGGAAAGCCATCAAAGAGCATGAGCCCTATATCTGGGAAGCCCCTTTCTCTCTCAAGTCTCTGAAGCCAGAAACTTCAGGCTTCTAGAAAGAAAATGGTGTATTGCTTTTCAACCAGTCTTCCACAAGGGAATACTTGCCATAGTCTCCAAAGGGAGGCATGTAAACAACTCAAAAGCAAAGAGTGTTTGCTAAGATCTAGGACACCAACCTTCAGGTCAGATTGCATGCTCTAGCATGATAATTAGACCCAGGGTTTCAGAAAGCAAGAACAGGGAGCTCACTCAACAAGGGGTATTTTAGGAAATGTCATTCTACTGAGTTCAACTAGTGTAGGTGTAACTCAGAACATGCCCTCCTGGTTGGCCATGACATGCTGTGTTCATCAAATATTTGCTGAGGCCAATGACATTGGCTTTTCCAAACCAGAATGAAAACCTAATGAACTACTGACAACAGACATGATTGTGCCCTGGAGTAGCTTCAGGGTTGGGTTCTCATCTGCAGAGTTTACTGTCAATATCATCTCATTAGGAAGGAGCTTTCAAAATGGAATAGCCCAACTTGTGCCCAGCTTTGGGTTGTCTATTCGTTGTCTAAGCAAAGGATCCAAAGCCCCTTAGAGAAATAACTCAGTCTGCGGCTAGAGCTGGGAATAAAGATCTATAGTGCTAGGAAGTAAGGAAATGCCCAGAACACAAAACAAAAGGGGGACACCAGAGCCACCGGAGTCCCCAGGAGCCAAGATAGGAATATGAGAAACACAATAAAATAGCTTTGATAGGACCCCAAGCATAAAAAGAGCATCTAAACCCATGCTGATAGAAACAAATAAGGGGGGTTACTAATCTGTGTGGAACCCTAGACAGCCCCTTAACAGTTCTCGTGTAAGGTGGGCAGAGCACACCTTCCAGCCCATTCGTGTGGCCTGACCAAGGACAAACCATGCCACTGCATATAGAAAGGGAGAGAACTGCCAAACATCAAACTGGGCCAAGTGATGAAGGTCAAGGCCAATAATGGGGAAGTCTGGCTAATGGAGTTTAAGAGGCCAGCTGTTCCCTTAGCATGCCAATTCAGAGAACACACAAAGCTACTGCCAGGATAAGAGAGGTGCCATCTCTTGTGGGTGTCCTCCAGGCTCTGCTCTATAGACAGTATTGCTTAGTGATATGGCTTTTGAATTTCCTAAGCCAATGGTTCTACTTTTGAGTAATTCACAAAGTTTTCTCCATGGCCCAGTAATTACAGTTAGCAGTGAAGGAGAGATTCTGATCTTCTGAAGTTAGAAAAAAATAATATACATGCAGCTGTCCTGGAGTAAAATACCTGGTCCAACTGGGCATGGTGGTACAGTTTTAGTCGTAGCACTCAGGAGGCAGAGGCAGGTGAATCTCTGTGAGTTCAAGGCCAGCCTGGTCTACAGATCAAGTTCCAGGATACCCAAAGCTACACAGAGAAACCCTGTCTTGAAAACAAACAAACAAACAACAACAAACCTGGCTGGCCCATGGCATCACTGTTATCTAGAGCATTTACCAGAAAGAACAGATGTGCAATGAGGTTGTCATCTCCCCCTGGGAGGACCATGCTTACATATACACACAGATCAGGCATCCTGGTGACTAGGTGTTTCCTGTAACTAAGAGTCCGGCCTACCTGGGGGTGAATTCCTACCACTCGTTCTTTATTATTTTGCTTCTGGGCAAGAATGCCTCATCTTCTAGGTGGGATACTGCCCCTTCCAGGACTACTATGAGCACTACCCTCCTTAGAGGTGCCTGTGTACAGAGTTGGGACTGGTCCACACTGTCATAAGGTTTAACTGAGAACAGAAATCAATGTGAAAGTGTAGCCAAGGACCTCTATGCAGCTTGCTACCCTTGATTTGTCAGTGTCTGCTGCTAAGGTTCCTATGACTTCCTGGGGGGTGGGAGGGTTGTCCAACTAACATCGACAGTGGCCTCGTGTAGATACAAGTGAGATTAGATTTCATTTCCCTGTTGATATTTATCCACAGTTTCCACAAAGAATATTGATGAAAATGGGTGGTAGAATTTGGCTAGGCAGTGAAAGATAAAAAGACTGTAAATAAAAGTAACCAGCTTCTTTCTTAGCCTCCCTGCCCAAGGCTAGAGATGCCAGAAAAAGAATGTCCACACCAACAATGTCTTTAGTTCTGTTATGGCCAGAGGCTTGAGAAGGCAGTAAGGGGTCTGTTACTCCCCTTTCTCTTTCCCCTAAAGGAGTACTCTTTCCAGGAAAGCACGCTAAGGTCAGGACTGAGGCGGCGAGGCATGATCGATGATCAACTAAGTCTTCCTAAAAATCACTCTATGTGGTCTGTGAACTTCATTGTTCAAAATCACAGGACAAGGACTCAGCTTCCTAGACTCTCACCTCAAACTATACACAGCAGACACTAAGAGATGCTCCCTCAAGTTCAAAGACAGCCTGATATTCTCATGTCAGTCCTCCCCCGTTAGAAACAACTTTAAATAAAACATGCCCCTGTTTATGTCTTTGCAACAACAACAACAAAGTGAGTCTTCATGTATGTTTTATCAGGGACATGAGGGAGGGAGCAGGCATCAAAAGGAAGCTAAGGGCTCAGCTTCAGCAGCCAGTGTCTTGTGTGCACAGCCCATTTGAGAAGGGGAAAGCAATGCTGTCTCCCAGTGTGGAAATGCCAAACGGCAACAGTATAAGAAAGTAGACGCCATGACAGACTGCACATCAGCACTGTGGAATGCTGGTTTCAAGGCTGGAGTGACTGCAGGCGGGAGTGGGTAGGGCTGGAGTGAGCCATCTGCTAAAGGGGGAATTCATGAAAAGCCATGAGAGACAGAACCTGAAAAGGCAGTGGGAGAAGGTGGCCTTGGTAGGCACCCCACTGGGAAAGAGGAGGACACAGGGGGGAAAACCCTAGGAGGAAGGAATCCTGACAGCAGTGTAGGCAGAGGTAGGGACTTCTTACATAAGATCAGGCTGCTGACTATAACAGCTGATTATATACATCACGGAGTGAACAGGCCTTGGCTTTCCATGCTGAAGTGCTGGAAAAATCACATGATAAGATGGTGATGTGGCACCTGATATTCTCCATCTGGCCTGCTGGCAAACATCGATGTTACACATTATCTCGAATAATCGGTAAAGGAGTTGATGCTACCATTGTCTTTTAAAGTGTATATCCATGGTGAAAATAAGCATCTTCAGATGCAGATCCCTCTTTTTCTACAGAGTAAGGAGATAAAATCATCCCTCTGATTGAGCTTTGATGAAATGGTCAAGAGCTCATTCTTCTTGAGAGCTGTGTTGTCATTTCTACTATGACCCCAGATTCCTGATAAGTCACAAAACACTGCTTGGAAGAAAGATGACATTTCAAACAGCAGGGGGTGCCATGCACCAAGCAGAGCAGGAACTGGGTGTCACTGGCCTGCCAGCTCCATAGGAGGTATCTACAGAAAGTTTGATTCCAGTTCTTACCAGATCTGAAGGATGTCTAGAAAGTTCCACATGCTAGCTTCAGTGTAGTTTTTCAGTAAATTCAGAATTTGGAACTCAGGGGATGGAGCATAATGAATACACATTCAGTTGAATGAGAGGTCTATGGACGGGAGGTAGTAGTACAGCCATAGGAATGTACCTCACTGTAAACTCGAGATGGACAAGATGGCAATTTTGTATTATGTGTATTTACCACTAATATGTTTTCAAAGGGGGCTGCAGAGATGGATCAGGGGATAAAGTTCCTGCTATGCAAGCAGAAGGACTAGAGGTCAGATTAACCAGTGTCCACCTTCAGTGCTATGAAGACTTGTTGGCTACCTGGAGTGTCAGCCCTTGGGAGCAAAGACAAGGGATTTCTAGTGAAAGCAGTGTACTAGACTGGTTAGAACTGGTCAGCTCCAGGTTCAGCAAAAGATCCTACCTCAAAAAAAAAAAAAAAAAAAAAAAAAAAAAGGTAGCTTGTTGTGGTAGCTGACACCTTTAAGCCCAGTACTCAGGAGGCACAGGAAATGGATCTTTGTGAGTTTGAGTCCAGTCTGGACTATAATGAGAATTCTACAACTACCAGGTCTACCTAAAGAGATCCAATCACACAAATAAAACAAAACAACAAAACAAACAAAACCAAAAACCAAAGAAATGAACAAAAACTTTTTGGGGATTGGAGAGTTGGCTTAATTGTTAAGAACACTGGCTGCACTTCCAAAAGAGCTAAGTTCAATTCCCAGCACCCACATGGTGGCTCTTAACCATCCGTGAGTCCAGTCCCAAGGGATCTGGTGCCACCTCCTGGACTCTGAGGGCACTGCATGCATGTGATGTACTGAATTATATGTAGGCAAATACCAACACAAATAAAACAAAAATAATAAAGTGGAGAGCAACTGAGGATGACATTCAACATCAACCTCAGCATGAACACACATGCTTAACATGTATGTATCTGCATACACCTGTGACCCCACACATACAAACACACACATATAAATTCGACCAAATTTTGAGAAAAAGGAAAAAAATAACAACACAACATGCTTGACCACCTGTTTTTTTTTTCAAAGCACATGTGGATATGCACAGTCTATTATGAGGAAGGCTTAGAGACCAGTCCTTACTGTTTAAATGCTTCTGAGTCTCTCCATCTAATCAGGCAAACTCTCAAATCTGCAAGGGATGCTGAATTAACAAGCTGGACCCTGACAGCGTCCAGAGAGAACTGGACGTGAAGGGAAACAGTTCTGTGGGAACAAGCTCTGACCGGTTACCTCAGGCCATGAACTTTCCCTGTTATTTCACATAGCCCCTAAACCATTCTGTAGTACCTCTCTCACAGACCCTCTATGAGAGGCCCCTCTAACAGGCCCCTCTCCCTTTTTCCAGGATGCCCTACAGCACTGGAAAGAATCCCGTCCTGTGCCTTGGTATGAGAAAGCTGCGACCTCTGTCCATTTACCTTCTATCCCTTTCCCTCCCCTACAAACAAGGGAGTCATTTTCTTCTGCTGGATAATGGAACAGTGAGGCAACAGTCTCCACCTCATGGTTCGGGGGAGGGACTACAGCAGAAACAAAGGCTGACACAGGCAGCCTTTGTTCTAGACAAAGGGTCAGCATGGTACCAAGGCTAGGACAGGCCCCAGCACAGTCCAGGAAGGATTGAGTGACAGCTGCACCAGAGGGTAGTTTAGCAACCGGGAGGTAAGACTGGGTCATTAGTCACTGAAACTCAACAGCGAAGAGGCCACCAGAACAGATCCACTGATAAGTGGTTTTTAACCTTTAACAACTTGGGTGTTGACATTTTCTAGTATGGGGGTCTCAGAAGAATCAAGCTTTACTGGATTACAGCTTCCCTGGAATAATGGATGATAGCAGGTGGTCCTGCTGTGGCCAGCATATGGCACGCTCTACCTGTTAAACAAGAGTAGCAGACAAAATGGGAATCAAGAGATGGAGAAACTGAGGACATGAGATGCCTTGCAGATCCCGATTCCAGCTTCAGGCCCCTAAGCTGGGCATTTTTGATCCAGTGCCTCTGTGTCAGCCAGTGGTAGGTGGCTCTTCTAGGGAATCAGACACTATGAATACCATATGTAGGTGACCTTGCTGCTTTCCAAAGGTGGAGACAAACTGGGTATGCAAAGGCAGAGCTTTGAATCTACTGAGCCCACCAGTATTGGATCACAAGCCTATCAGCACTGGAGGCGAACTGTGACACGAAAGACGGATCATGTGTCAAAGTGAAGATTGACCTTTTGACTAAGACCTTCAGAGTACCAAATTCCTCCTCTGCGGGTCTGGGTGGCCTTTACTGGGAAGGCACTCAAAAGCCTTCTGGTACTAGGGCTTGACAGACCAACTAGCTGTGGAGTGAGCACAGGCTTGGATTTACATAAAGACTCCAGGGCCTTGACAAGTGCCTGGCTACCTTCTCCTTTCCTGAGCTCAATATCTGTTCATTATAAACTGTTCAGGCCGTGGCATCCTGCAGTAGCAGCATGCACCAGATTAGGGCACAGCGCTGCCTTAAAGCCAGGAAGAGTGCGCAGACTGCATGAAGGGGGTATGAAGGCCTCACCAGACAGGAGGGATGCGGAACATTCTGTGATAATTAGATGTTTCGAGGCTCAGATCATGCTGCCAGCTTCCTGAAAGACTCCCAAGTGACAGCCAACGTTAGGAGCCACCAGAAGCAGGAGTCCAGTAGGATCCCAAAGAAGGGTTCCAGGAGGGGCTGGTTGGACTGCCGCAAAAACATGGCTGCCCGGATCTTGCTGGGCCTGGCCTTACTCTCTGCTGCCCCGTGGCTAACTTATAAACACCTGCAGCCTTAAGTTAGTGACTTGGCCAGGTCAGACCTGATTTCTAATTTGTGTTTCATTTTTCTCAGAGGAGGGACAAGGGAAAATAAGAAAACACTCTGTGATATCCCAAACATGGGAGAAATGTCAATGAGTTCTGACTATCAAACGGAGAGGGGCTCGAATCTTTGCATTTACTTCTTATAGGACTTTATGTAAATATTCAATCCTCATCCAGTAAAATGTTTGTTTACACAAAAGCTCTACTCTAGGAATCCGACACTGGCACAGTGACCCTTTTCCCTCTGAGCAGTGACTCTTTTCCTATTCCTCTTTCCTGTGCACCAGTTCTTCCCACACTAGCCAAATGATTAAGATCGGGAGATTGCCAGCCAGTGGGGGAACGGCTCAGCCATCACCTGACAGCCAATGGTGAAAGGCTCAGCTATCACCTGACCAGCCAATAGGGAAAGGCTCAGCCACCACCTGAGTTAGGAAAACCAAATGCATTTCCTGTCTCAGTGTGCTTTCTTCCCAAGCACACTTTCTTGATCAAGAGTGAAGTTTGCCTTGTCCAGACACTTCATTTAGAGTGGTTGGTTTTTTCTTTGTGACCCTGAGTTTATTTCTAACAATGCCAGATCCATTACCCTCTTCCCGTTCACAGTGGTTTCCCTTTGTCCTCAAGGGACATACCCCCAGACTCTCAGTGGATGTGTGAACTGTACAATAGTACCAAATCCCATGTACACTTTTTCTGGTGCCTATAGACCTAACATAGTACAATTAAAAATATAAACAGCAGGCGATTAGCAACTAATAAACTTATAATATACTATATTGCAACAATACACTATAAAATTTATGTGCTCGCCCTTCGAGTGATGATGTGGGATAATAACGTGCTAAGGTGAGGGGAGGTGAGTGACACAGGCCTTGAGACACTGTGCTTTCATGTGATGTATCGCTGGCCTTCAACTTCAGGCACGAGACAGCCATTACTAAAGGACCACCTAGCATGCTCACACACTGCTATGATCAAATACCAGAGAACTACAACTCAAGGGAGGAAAGATTCATTGTGGCCACAGCTCTGGAGGTTCCAGTCTATCCTGCCAGGGAGGTCTGCAGAAGAGCAGCTCCTGTCACAGTGGCCAGGGAGCGGAGAGGGACCCCTACATTCCAGAGAGCTCTCTCATTCCATCTGGGGCTCCAGCCCATGTCACGGTGATGCCTAAACTCAGGACAGGTCTTGTCTCCCTTCCCTCCCTCCCTTCCCTCCTCTCTAGAGAAACACAGTCCCAGACACGCCCAGAGGTGTGCTTTAATAACCACCCAGGTGTTTCTCAAGGCCCTGAAGCTGACAAGATTAACCCTGATGGGTGACTAACATGCCTGTGATGCATGCATGATGATAACAACAGACAAAGGGTAGATTCATGTCCTGGGCAGGAATGAACAAGATGGCACGGGATTTCACTGTGCTACTCAGAATTGTACTTACACAGTTTCTGGAACTTCCCATACTATATTTTTGCGCTGTGGTTGACCACAGGTAACTGAAAGCACAGAAGGAAAATCGGTCCCTAAGGAGGGACTACTGTACTTTATTTTTCTCTAAAGTACCTGTTAGTACCTGTAGTTGGAGGCAGAAGGACCACCCAGAGATAATATGCACCCCTTAATCCCCTCAACTAGTAAATATCCTTTCTCTCTGGTAACAGGTGTGATTAAATGAAAGACTGTGAAGTGAGAGTATCTGGGTGGATCCAGAATGCTTCAGGTTTTTCTGAGGGCCAGTGCACTCTTCAGCTGTCAGGTAAGATCCCTCGCCACACATAAGAAAGGGCCTCTGGCATCTCTGAGGGACTGGCAAGCAGGTTTTCTTGTCATTTGTCACATATGCTGTTTTTCAGTACTGTCATTCTTTGGGGGCTCAGAAGACATGGCATGATCCCCAAGAACGATTCTGTGGCGCTGTTCAGACCTCTTGAATCTGAACATGTGGCCTGTCTGATCCAGAGCCCATGGAACAAAATCCAGGGGAACCTCCCTCTCCAGCCTGGATTCTAAGAGCAGCTGCATGGGGTCATGCTGAGGCCCTGGCAGCTCAAGCCAGACACCCTGTCTGCTGACCCAAGACGGTGCTGATTATTTCACTTTGTTCCTGACCAAAAGATCTCTGCTTCAGCAAAGGTTCCCAGTGGCAACTTAGCATTTGGACCAGCTGCTGTGGGTCTTTATTGGGCTGGGTTTACCCTAAGCAGCTGAGGATGAGCTGAATTTCTGATCCTCTCTGTTTCTATCTCTGCAGTGCTAGGATTATAGGCATATCACCATGCCCAGTTTATGCAGTGAAGGGGTGTGGCTCTGTGTGGCTAGGGAAGCATCCCACCAGGTAATCTTATCTCCAGCCCTGTATTTCCTGGTTTCTATGTAGACAGGCTGGCTTCAAGCTCACGAGGAGATCTGTCTGTTTCTGCACCACCATGCCCAGAAAGCTAATATTGAGAGAGGGAGGGAGGGAGGGAGGGAGGGAGGGAGGGAGAGAGGGAGAGGGAGAGGGAGAGGGAGAGGGAGAGGGAGAGAGAGAGAGAGAGAGAGAGAGAGAGAGACTGACTTTCAATTTGCTGGATCCTCACTTGCTCTGAGCAAGGAAATCAGTCTGTCTCAGGCTTCCAAGGGGTGGAGAAAAGCTCTTACAAGAGCAACTGCTGAACCAGAAGCCTTGACACAAGACAGGCCAGGCACCACATCCTGCAGTCTCTTTGACAGTTCTGGGGTTTCAGTGGAGTTGGCCCCAGTCCCACTGGAGCTGAGAGCCTCTTCCTAACACTGTATTCTCATCAGCCTGGGGTTGGTTTTTGTATTCAAATTGATCTAATAAAATATTTTTCCCATGGTCACAGAACATCTTCAAGCATGCTTCCTGGAAGTATACTGATTATCTTCCTGCTTCCTCCATCTATGACAAGCCAAATGGTTCCTGGTCTAGTTACTTCTCGCTAGGATTATTCTGGTCTTCAGTGTTGAGGCTAGAACAGAGCCTGTGCAGTCAGACTTGGTAGGCAGTGCCAGGCCTCAGTGGCTGATGTATTGAAATGTAATCCCATTGGGTGGTTTTAGTGGGTGGATATAATCTGAACAGAGTTTCAGGTGGGGCTTCAAGGAGGTGATTACAGTTAGAGTGGACCCTGGTTGGAGAAAGACCAGATCCAAGCATAAACCTACTTCCTGTCTCCTGCCATTTGAGGACCTTGACCACAGAATCCTGAGCCAAAATAAGTCTCTTTTCATTAAAACTTATTAAATTTATGGGCCATGTTATCAGCAATTGGACATATTCTAATACATGTTGTAAGTTTCAAGGTATCATGGGCAGGAGATAGGGTTTTTCAAGGACCCAGTGAAGTACAGTAAGTATTTAGTTAACTAAAAGATCAAAAACTAAGCAGTTACCTAAATCTAATATTGGTGACTGTTGCTCTCAGATTTACACAAACCATCCGAGACACAATGAAGTTCCCAAGGGCAGGCAGAATGCCTTCTGCAAGCTAAGTGCAGCCCCTGTAAAGGCAGGTGCAAGCTGCCTGCAGTCAAAGTACTTCTTAACTAAGTGCCAGTGATGTCATATGTAACTAAAGAGATGGAGAGCTGAAGAGTGGATGTCTGATGACCTCAGCTGACCACAAAAAGATTGCTTTCTCTGAGGAACATCAGTAGATTAGAATGCCAGGGTTACAGTGACCAAAGGTTTACATCTGGATGTCTAAGAGCAATAGGAAGGGACAGTGGCCTGGGTGTAAGTATGAAATCAGGATGGGTGATGCCAGGCCTCTCTACAGCAGGAGAACCCATGATAGCACCAAAGGCTTCTTGTGTCTGTATCCAAAAGTTCTCTTCTATAAGAACACCAGCCACACTGGATTTGGGGCCAAGCCTGCCCATAGAACCTGAATCCCATTTCCAAATAAGGTTGCTTTTTTGGGACTGGGATCAACACTGCAATGTATGAACAGATGCAAGTCAACCCATGACAAACCGAAGAGGAAATTCTAGGTGTGTTCATGGTCTCCCTCCTTTTTATTAACTGAGAAAGTTAACAGAAAACCTAAAGCTCAGGCAAGTAAGCTAAATCTAGCACCAGTTCCCGCTTCAAGTCCTTGCCTTCAAGTCTTGCTCTGGCAGATCAGAGTGACATGGATTTTAACTTCCTTTTGTAGGCACGTGTGTGCACGCGTGTGTGTGCAGCCAGGAGTGTATGTGCAGATACAGGAGCCAGTGGTTGACAGATATTGTCTCCCATCACTCTTCACCTTTGCTTTTTCCTCTCTAAACCCAGAGCTGTCCCATTGGTTAGATTGGCCATGCAGTTAGCTGCAGAGAGCTTCCCTGCCTCTCCTCCTTCACCCCAGCATGAGCGGCTGTGCATGGCTTTCATGTGGGAGAGATAAACCTCTGCTCTTCGTGCCCATCTGGCCAGTCCTTTTACCATCTTCCTGGCCCTTATTTTAACTTCTCTTTGAAGAACCAGACCCTAAATTCAAACAGGTCCTGAGCTCAGATGCCCTTGTATCTGCGATGGCATCTCAGCAGGTTTGCTTCTCCCTCTGCCTTAGGCGGCAGGGACACTCTCAGCTCATACCTGCCTTCTTTCCTGAGCAGCTCTGACTAGTTGAAGCTGAGGGCTCAGTTCTTATGTGAACAATGGGATGCAGTGTGGAGGCCTGGCAGTCCTCCAACCTTGGCATGACTCAAGTGCCTTCGCATTCCACACTTGCATTCTTAACACGGGTCAGCTCACCAAAACCCAACCTTAGCCAAAGACATTATGTCTAATTTACCGGTTTCTAGATTATACATCTGTATAAGTTCTTCTGAAGTTCACAACCTGTACTGGAAAGGCTCACAGCATCCCAGGGAGTCAGGGAGAGCTCCCAGGTTTGGGGTTCCTCACCCTCCTGTTTTATGTACACCTGTACTTCTGTCATTCTGTCTGTCTTTCTGTGGCAACCTCCAGTCTCTGACCAGTTGACCCGTCCTCCCTCTCACCACCATACCCTCCCCCCATCTATCAGTCTGTCTCCTCCCCGTGATCCGTGCTTTCTAAGTGTCTGACTCTCATGGGGTCTGGCATTCCGGGGGTGTTGGGATGGCTGCATAGGCTGTCCACTGCCCAGAAGTGCCTCACTAGCTCCACCTGCCAAGATGCTCTTGGATCGTTGCCTCTCTCTACTTCGTACAAAGGGGTTAGAGAAGGCCTCTGAGCTAGCCAAGTCTGTGTTTTGCATAGATTCTTTTCCACTTCTCCTGGAGAAGAGGGGCCCTATTCTTGGCACCAGCTCCCCAAAACTAAAGCAGTGGGGAATCGGAGAAGAGAAATACCCGGAGCTCTTAAAGGGCCATTTGTGAGGTCAGATGGAAGATGGAAGCCAGTCTACTGTTAGCAGCTGGATCTGTTAAAGCTCCCCTGTTCACCCATGAGTTGTTGAGTCAGAAAGAGTTCAAAGGAAGGGATCCCCAAACAAATAAGGACATTCTATACATTTAGCAGCCTGATTTATTGGCTTTTATTGAGCTGGCCTAGGTTCTGGAAACAGGTGCTCTGTCACCTTTCTGGGATACTTGTGCCCCAGAAGTATGATTGGGAAGACATGTGCCACTCTGGTGAGCAATGTTTATTTTAGCCCCAAATCTAGAGCTCAGTAGGAAGTATAACGAGCTTCATGGGCAAGTGTGTACTAGAGCTTTGTGGGCATGTGTGCAGTAGGGATTTTCAGCTCACTAGTTCCTTCCCCAGCAAGAGAAGGTCTCCCTCATCGCCTGCTCCAGACCATCTTCTCCTCATGCTCACAACATAGTCTATCGAGACAAACAGCCTTTTAGGACACACTAGTCACAGGACTTAATAGTCACAAAAGTAAAAGCAACTATGGGTTCTGGCAAAGTGGCTACTGCAAAGATGGCCACCTATTCTTTGAGTTTGGCTCCTCATCTGGACCACTGGCTTGCAATTCAGCCTTTCCTGTATGGCTAGAGTACAGCATCCTCACAAGCAAACATCCTTTGACACAGTTCTTATGAATTTTCTCTTTTCTTTAAATAGCAGCTTGAGGGGATCCAGTCAACTTGCTAAGCCCAGTCTACTCCCTCCTTGCTCCTAGGGGGTTAATTATCTGGCAATCTACTCTTTTGAACTAGATCTTTGAGACCCACCAAAGATTCTAAACCTTTCCTTTATCTCACTGGATCAGGTGGTTTGCAGACTAGACTGCTCTCCTATGAAGCATGATCTGAAGGATGAACAGCATGATGCTAACATGTTACAATAGCAAACACTGTTTCCCTGCCTCACCCTCCTCCTGAATTCACTTCCTCATAAAGAGCAGGTGCCATGGTAAGAGGTGGCAGATGATTGGCTGATTCATGGGTTATCATGGATGGGTAATGCAGCCCTAGGTTATATAGACTTGCTTGTGAATGGCAGAGAGTAAGAGGACCAGTAGATGTGCAAGAATTAATGTGTCATGTGATATTACAAGGCATACATACACACACTGACAGTTAAAGGTTCAGTTTAGAAAAATCTAATTTTACATATGCTATATAAACTTTTCCATAGAAAATTTAGCATCAACTCCTCCAGCCAAGATGTTGGATTAACAGACTGAACTGAGCCACAAATTCAAATACTGTAGCTTTCACTGTAGAAAGAACTCAGTGCTTGAGCAGAGTTGCATACTCCTCGGCTGGGGACAGAGTTCAGGCAGCTGAGCTCTAGCAGGCTCTGTTGCTGGGCAAGTGGATGAATCACTTATTTTAGGTTGTTTCTTTTTCTAAAACTTAAAGTCTTTTAATCTTTATCACCAAATCTCCTTTCAATAAGGGCTTCTGAGTCCTTAGCTCTAAGGTGGACTCGCCCCAAGGCACTTTCACCTATATATGTTTTCTTGGTCTAGGATTGAACATAAGAAATCAACATCTGCCTGGGAGAGGGTTGTATTTTTCCAGATCCTGTCATTATTTTAAACTTGCTAAAGATCACATTTACAGAGGTTCAAATTATCGGCCATGAACCATAGTGAGAAAGGCTGTCTCCTTTTGGGGATGTGGGGGTGTCCTCCTTCACTCAAGCCCAGCTATGAGATGTTATATCCACATAAGAGGAGGCAGGTTGGGAAGACTGGCAGCTGAGCCATCGAGCTCCGGACTGTCAGCTCTGAGCAGATGAGGCTCAGTCCCCAAATCTGGCTTCCAGTCATCTTTTGACTCCAAGTCATTTAACAGTCTCCAAAAGCTGAGGTCTGTTCCTGGAACAGAAATTTCTCTGGGTTTTTCCTAAAATACCCTTTTGAGTAGTTTCAAAGTTGTTCAGTGTTTTGCTAACATTTTAGGGAACTATGGAAAAACTGGCACACCATAGGAAGAAAGAAACAAACGCCAAGAGGGGGACAGGTCACCTGGGGTCACTGGTCAACTCCAACAACAGATACAGTCAGAAATTCCTTCCAAGCAGGGAGCGTTGGGTTCAGCTCGTGTCACCCCACCTCACAGGGACAGGTGGCTGGAGGGGTAGTATTGGTGGTGATCCGGTTTCATGGTATGATGATGTGACTCAGTGACTGAGTCCAAAGGCTTTCTGTGATTGCATGTCTTGTGTTGTCAAACATGATTCAGATTTTGAACCAAATAGAAAGCTATAGGTTTTGAGTGGCCACTGGAGGTTTGAAGCACACCTAGGGCCTGCTTCTTGAGGACAATCAAGCTGAACAGTTATGAGGACCGTGGCGAATGGGACAGTTACTGTCTACCTGCTCTCAGGAAGATACCTCAGCCCTTGGTCCTCTGTATCGGCTGTTAACGATGACTGCAGACCACAATCAGGCAATCGGTATATAGTATGTATAAATGGAAATTAAGTTGTCCAGGACGTTTGGAGTAGTATAGCCAAGCCAACAAAGGAAAACTGAGCTAAGTTCAAAGGAGCCATATTCCTTAACCCCTAACAATCGCACGGCACAGCTACTGTGTAGGTTGGCTTGTTTGCCCCGCCTTTGGCAAGTGGTTAAACTGTCAGTCTTAGATTGTATAGTACGTCTGTTGGCTTTCACAGCATGCACACCTTCCCACACGGTTTCTGCAAATTATCTTTCCATGTGTGTGTGTGTGGGGGGGGGTTGGTAAAGCTAGGATCTGTTGTTTACTTAAGAATGTACACCCAGACTCCCGGGAGGCAGAGGCAGGCAAATCTCTGTGAATTCTAGGCCAGCCTGGTCTACACGATGAGTTCCAGGCCAGTCTGTGCTACATACTTAGACTCTGCTAAAAAAGAAGAAGAAGAGGAGGAGGAGGAGGAGGAGGAGGAAGAAGAAGAGGAAGAAGAGGAAGAAGAAGAAGAAGAGGAGGAGGAGGAGGAGGAGGAGGAGGAGGAGGAGGAGGAAGAAGAAGAAGATGAGGAGGAGGAATATCCAGACACCAACAGCTCAGTGCTGACCACTCTTAGTCACAGCTGTACCTCTGTACTTATACAGACTTTATGGGGCTCAGGAGAGGCCCCCAAATATGGTCAAGTAAGCCAGTCATATCAGCACAATGTAATTAGGAAAGGCATTTCTTCTAGAGAAAATACACTAATTCAATTATGTAAAGGGCAATGGCATTTACAAAGCTGACTTGAAGTTTGAAAGATGACCTGGGGATGCTATAGAAGAGAAGAGCACTGACTGGAGGTATAGCTCCCAGACAGAGAGCTCGCCTAGCATGTGCAGTGCTCTAGGCTCAAGTCCTACAGACATACAATGCCTGTGGGGTGGCACTGGTGAGGATGACAGCAGGTCTGTAATCCCAGCACTCAGAAGATGGGGAGATCCTGTAGGGCAAGCTGGTTAGCTTCAGTAGCTGAATCATCAGGACCCAGGTTAAATGAGATACCCTGACTCAGTCAATAAAATAGAAAGGGATCCAGGAAGGGGATATTTATACACACAAATAATAGTATTCAACTTAAAGCTGTCCTTGTTGATCATGTCTGTGGGCCTGAGAAGCAATGTAAATGCTTCCTAGGGTCAATGGTCTTGAACAACAGTCATTAATTAAGACAGTAAGGCATCACATTGTAGGATACAGGATTCTTTCCTTTAAGACCAGTCTCCCTCTTCGTGAGCACACCCAGTCATGCTGAGACAGAGAGAGCATGCTCTCCCCCCATCCCCACTCTCTGCTTACCGTCAGTGACAGTGCCATGCAGACAAAGGTGAACTTCTTGATGTGGGCCGAGGTGACTGTGTTGCTCGTGTTTGCCAGTTTATTGCTGGGGTTATTCTGGGAAAAGAGAAGGACAGCGGTGACAAGGCGGGCTTATCCTCGGCTGAGCCCCCAGATCACAAAGAGCACCTTGTTTTATTTGATGTGCCTCGAGTACTGATTTCAAGTGACAGCTTGGAAGATGGCTGTCACACTGGGTCTCTAAAGCGGCTGTCGGGTTCCTGCCCAGAAACATTAACCAGAGGGAACTCTGGGCTCTTTCAGTCCTCTGCTCTTGGCACCAGGCTGCCACCTCACCCTGAAGGGCCTTGGCTCTGAGGCCTGTTTCCTGACTCATGTGTCCCCTTTTGGCTTTAGCAGACTCTGTGCCTGGCCACCAGAGTTGGTGTCTCCTTAAATGCCATGGCTCACTGACCTCTGGGGATCCTCTCTCTCTACCGAAGGAATAAAACTCACCTTGAGCTCTTACAGGCTGCTCTGTGCCCCAGACATGCCTGCCCAGCATTATTCGCACCTACATCCCAAACAGGCTCCCACCTGTCCCCCACATCCAGGCCTTTGCCTCTCCCCCACTGTTGGATTTCCAGGTTTTCAGAATACACCTCTTCTGAAAGCACACTCCTTCCCAGACAGTCTGCTTGTGAAAGCCTCTCTAACCTCTGACTTACAGACAGCTTCTTGGCCTCCCTCCTGATGATGAAGGAGCTTCCCAGGTAGACAGTAAGTCCACACAAGTTCAGACCCCTGTGCACCTCTGTGATTAAATACCTTGTGTCTTGCCCACTCTCCAGCCCAGAAATGCTTTGCACAGTCTCCCTTACACAGGACAGAATACCAAGGGGCGTTGGCTACACAGAGCTGTAAGAAAAGCCTGTAAGCAGGTGGGTCACGTACCCTTTCACATGACAAGAAGTATAGTGAGGGAAGGTGCCTGCTGAGCCTGTGCCAGACCACTGCCAACCAGGCTCTGAGAAGAGCCTTACTCGGAGAAAATCAGAGAAGAACCCAGCTCCATCATAGATCAAATTAGCTCCAGAGCCAAGGAACAAAAGCTATCCATGACACCTGGCTCCACAGTAGCTGAGTGACAGGAGGTGGATGAGGCAACCTCACCCCAACACACTCAGCCCGTGCTGCTGGCCAGTGCGAGAACTCTTCCTGGGTAAGAGAACAACGCATCCACATCTCTGCAGACGTAGCTGAAAGGAGCTGGTACAGCAGCACTAGACAAAAGTTTCATTTTACTTGCCTGATGAGCTCTCTGAGAGGCAACAGTAAAAAGCTAGAGATGTCGCACACGTGGTTTATATTTAGCCAGAACCACCACAAGGCATGAGAAACGTTTTAAATCTCTTCCTCTGGAACCCACAGAGAGGTCGAAGACTACAGTAGTCAAGACAGGGAATGTTGAGGCCCACACAGAAAGGTCTGAGATACTGGTGGCCAGATGGCCTTCCCAACTGTGGCTTGCAACTGCTCACTGGAATGTGTGACAACAATGGGTGAGGTTTTAGAAAGATCCTAAGTAACTCTAGTTTCTGGCCAGAGGTAGGCTCATTAAAAAAAATAAATAAATAAAAAAAACCATAGCTTCTAACCTGTGGTTAAGGGTAAGACAATGTTTGTATTGGGTGTTCTTGCTTCAGACATACAGGGTGGTATTGTTAAGTGTTATTATGATAAGGTAGCCAAAACCAACTTCAGATGGGACAGTCCTAGCCAACAGCGCACCCATTTCAGTGCCTGCTTTCTTGTCTGTAAGTTGCATTAAATAATCTTACTTACCAAAGGGAGAACAGAAATTTAGTAAAGACCAACATCTGTGTTGGTTATCCCGGACTTACTACACACATGTTCCTTAAAATGAAAGCAGTGCTCCTATGTGTAGATTGCATTAACTTCCTAACAGAAGCTCCACTTCTTAAAACAACTCAGACCTTCATAGTCTCAGGGGCCTGCATGAATCAACCAAAAACCCTGCCTAGGAGAAGCTCTCCATGCATGTGCTGCATCCACATGTGTGTAACTGGCAGTGAGTGGGAACCAACAAACTGCTGAGGGAAGGCCTCAGCAGCACAGTCCTGTGTAAGATCACTAGCCCATCTCATGTTAAGGACACCTGGAGGGGCCCGTGCAGGTGAGGGGACAGTCAGACTTTATGATGGGCGTGTTTAGCCAAGAAAGGAAGGGGGAGGGGAAAGGAAGAATAGCAGGAGGCTGGGCAGTGTGGAAGAATGCTGTCATGGGGGTGAGAACAGAATGTGTGTGTGTGTGTGTGTGTGTAGGAAGGGTGAGGGAAGGGGCTGATGGTGGTCTTTGTCTAGACTTGGGGGATACTCTGGACTTAGGGTGTGATGTGGAGTGGAAGCACTCAGGTACCTCTTTAGGAAGCTGTCTTCTACAAGGCTTCCCTTTGAAAAGGAGGCCTTTCTGGAGAGGGCATTGTGAGCTCTGGCCTGGCCTTGTTTGCATGACTTCATGGGTCTTTTGTGCCCACAAGAAGTTGGACTGAGGGCTAGGGGAGGATTGTAGGGGTAGTTCTGATGCTAAGGTCCTGTTCCCCAATTGGTTCTTGATCTGCCAGTAAAGACAGCTGGGGAGGGGCAATTGCTGGGCAGAAGGGACTGAGGGACTTCCAGGTCCCAGGAGAAAAAGGCAGCCACAGGGAAGGAGAGGGAGATTGTCTGCCATGCTTTGGAGCAAGGAGAACACAGTGATCATGTGAGGTCTTGGGAGGAGCTGGGGCCTGTGGCCACTGTTATAGGCAGGTGGTCAAGGATGTTTGGCAGGGGCTAGGTGGGACTAACTAGCCACTGAAGTTTAGGGGAGGTGGGAGGAGCAGAGATCAAAATATTATCCAGGCGGCAAATAGTAACATCTAGCAATTGTGTCATAAGGCAAGTTGAAAACTAACTCACTCTCTCTCTCTCTCTCTCTCTCTCTCTCTCTCTCTCTCTCT
>JADRCH010000241.1:1478728-1524267 GCA_019843965.1 Rhynchomys soricoides
AGAGAGAGAGAGAGAGAG
The DNA here is from genome assembly GCA_019843965.1 of Rhynchomys soricoides. NCBI lineage: Eukaryota > Metazoa > Chordata > Mammalia > Rodentia > Muridae > Rhynchomys > Rhynchomys soricoides. The sequence goes on from JADRCH010000241.1 coordinate 1,478,747, forward strand.
AGAGAGAGAGAGAGAGAGAGAGAGAGAGATGTCCATCTGAGACAGAGATAGAGAGATTGGTGATCCTATCAAGGTAATTGTGGCCAGCCAAGTGGTAGAAATAACTAGGTAGGATTTCAATAACTCCTTGACCTAGAATGAAGTACAAGGATCAATTACTGTTGTGACATAATGAAAGCATTGTATAGTTAAGCTGGGGCCTGGGGTGGAGTGTGGTCAGGGTTAGACATGACCCTTCCTGCCTGCCTTAGAACCAGATGGAGAGAAATGGTGTTTAATGCCCGTGGTAGAAGCAAGCATACACACAACCCAATACTGTTCATAACTCGTGATGGAAAAGCTTGGGTGCTTTCCTCTTAACTTGATTCTTAACTGACTTTTAAGGCCCAAACTTCTCCAAGGAGGCTCCCTAGACCACTCGACCAGAATTGGAGGCCTTTAGGTTCTTTGCAGGGTAGATCCAGTCTTGGACTCATTTAAGTTCTCACCCCTAATTGTTGCTCCTGTGTTGGCCTTACTTACCTATTGAGTTGGAGGCCGTATCTTAAGACTTCCCGTCTCACACTATGGTACCTAAAGCTCTGCCCAGTTCCTAGGACATGCTCAATAAGAAATTGGGACTGGCCGGTGCAGAGAATGTAAATAGAGCCTGGGGCTATAACGCTAAAAACAGTAAGACATGAGCACAAAGGTCCCATAGACCCTAAAGCTTCCTGAACCGTGGAAGAGATGACCACAGCGTGTATAGGGAGCTAGAGTCCTGTGAAAGCTGTTCGAAAGTAGAGGCCATTCCTGAGACTTCCTGTCACAGTGTGAGCGCTTTAGCTGACGTGACACACCTTCTCTCTCCTCCTTTAGCAAGGAGGAAGTGGGATAGTCACTTCTAGGATCATTCCCGACCCCAGAGTTCACGCTGCTCTGACTTCAGAAAACCCCTTGCATGTGACCTCTGGACTTATCACACTGGGCTCTCGTGTCATACTCTCTGGGTCTTGGTCAGACTGTGGCTGAGCAGGTCAAGACTACCCTGGGGGTTGGGCAGAGAGGGATGGGGGCTGGGAGAATCAGAATGGGGCAACAAGAATGACCAACACTTGATACATGCAAGAACGACAACCTCACAGCAAGTCTGGTCCCTTTGTGCAATGAGCACGGGTTAATATTCCAAAAAGTCAAAATGTACACGCACCCCCAGCTCTGGGCCGCTCCTGTCGGGGATGATGTCGTGGATGTTCCTGTAGTAGCCCAGGCACAGTGTGGTGCAGCGCACAAGCGCACCCATGTACAGAGACAGGATGGGGATGAGCAGCGGTTCTCGGCACTCCAGGTGACTGTGAAGCAAAATGGCTACGAAAACAACCTGCGAGAGGGCAAACAGGACAGGTCAGCAGAACAAAGGCACTCGGTCCTCAGAGGTCAGGCCACCCTGAGCCCAGTGACTGATGCAGAGAGCTGACCTGATTTTCATCTCCTGTGACCCAGATGCAGATGCCCAGGGTTTACTGGGGGATCACAGCCGTGGTTCTGTTAGATCCACCATTGAGACTCTTTTAAGGCAGTGGCACTTCCCGTTGGGATTGCCAACCAAGAAATACCTAGAAACGTTGGCCTCTTAGCTTCCTCCCCAGTGGCCATCGGAGGCCTTTTCCACACCGGAGGAAAAACCCATGGCAGTCAGTGATACAGGGGCAGATAGATGGGCAGGAACATTTACAAGATAAAACACTCTAAAGTGCCATTCCGGACACTGCTGGGAACGACGATGGAACAGCCCAAATTAAAAATATATAAAGTACTAAGCTAGGAAAGTTATTAAAATATTGACTACATGTGACTACAATGCCTGTTTGTTTATCCAGTTAGAGCCCTGGATGTCCTGTACTTGGAAGTAGCAGGCTTCATATTTACCATCCACAAAACTCCAGACCACAGTGGTGATATTTAGAGGTTGTTGAAGTGACCATAGTCAGGAGAGACTGAAGTCATGATGAAGTGTAAATCTCTCCTGGATGGTTCCGTCTCGAAAGCAGAGTTTACAGTGCACTGACCTTCCTATCCTGCAGCTGCCAGAAATGTGGCCAACCTCCACACTGGCTTCTCAGCACACAGAGGACAGAGGAGCTACATGGATATGGGGTTATGAGCAGGCAGCTGAGAACATGGGCGACTTGGAAAGACACATGCTGGGGAGGTGCTCATTCTCACCATCTCAGTCACCCAGCCTCACTCACGCACATTTGCCATGCCAAGAGGACATGCTGGGGAGTGATGAAAGTAAGGACGCCCATGATGTCCCCATGCTGCTTTGAGTGGGACCAAAGGCAGTGAGCTGAAAGAAAGAGGTGAAGACCAGCAGGAGGATGCCTTGCTAGGACACAGTGCATGGGTCAGAAACTTGGGCATGTGGGCTTGTTGGCTTGTGGACACAATGCCTGCTTGCTTTGCTAACTAGTCAGAGCTCCCTTGGATGCCCTTTGATGCATGCTTGGAGTAGATATTCATAGCAAGCTCCGAATTTTTTACCATCTACATAAAGTGCACTGTAAACCCAAGTGATGATAGGTAGAGCCTGAAACCTGGTTGTCTGCAGGGAGAATGTGGAGCTCAGCATGTCCTCTGAATCCTCAGCTGTCAGGACAGAAGCCCGAGGAGCAGGGCTTTGGAGTAGGACTTGAACAAGAGGGAGATATGCACCATGGAGGAGTAAGCATATGAGGGTGACATGATAGCAGCACAAGGGAGGCGGGTGGATGGGCTTGTCCAGGGGCATGCCCAAGGCCTAGGAGAAGCTGCTGTCAGTCTCCTCCTGAAACTGTAACAGACTGAAGCATGCAGCCCAGCACCTGTCACAGGCCTTATCACTTCATGGCAGACCAACTCAGAATAACACCTGTGCATTCTGCATTCTAGTCCCGAACCACACTTCTGCATCTGACATGACCACCAAAAGCATGTCAGATTATGTTTGGAAGGAACCTGCTGTGTTAGTGGGGAGGATGTTCCCAGTGAAAGAGTGTATTGGCCCCAGGCCAGGCAGGCCCTGGTGCTTAGTGATAGTCTGAGACTGACTTCAAGGGGCTGACAATCTAGTGCAGAGGACAGACACACTAACCAAACCATGGGCCAGCGAGCACACACTGCCTGTCATGACCAAGTCCCCGCAGTGGGGGAAGCATGTTTGGGGGGATTGACCGAGCTGAGACTTTTACACTGATCAGAGGTGGGAGGAACAGGAAGGAGGTGGAGGGAACTGAGGCAGAATATTTCTTCCAGGCTGGAGAAGCTGTGGACCAGAGAGCGAGAGAGCAAGGTGGGAAGACAACAATGCTGAGGCTAGACAGGCAGAAGGGCTGGTGGGCTCGACTTGCCATCAGTCAGCATTAGGATTGAGAGTTGCAAGCATCTCTTTAATCAGAGGCTGAGGTGGTCAGGATCTTAGTGAATAAGAACAGTGGGGAGCCAGGGCAGCTGGGTAGAGGTGAGAGAGGAGGCTGCTCACTACTGAGAGTAGGAGGGGATGGATTTCAGTCAGAGTGACAGCCACAGAGAGGAGCACAGCGAAAAGAGGAGACATTAAGAGCTAGGGCATAACCCTTCCTGATAAAGAGAGATGCCCCCAGGGTGATGCCTACGTCTCTAACCAGTTGATTGCACCTGCCAATTTACTTGGCAGAATTCTTGCTATAGAAGATCTTCAATTCAGGCTCTGGGTGACTTTGGAGGACCTGAGTGTGAATGTCACCCAGGGGCCATGGGTAGCTTTGTCTGGAGAAGGTGAGGCTACAGATATTTACTGGGGATCACAGTCACCTTATAGATGCTATAAACTTATGAGGCAACATGATTTTGTCTGTTCTATAGGAGGGCCTGTTTGATGCAGATTTAGAGGGTAGGTGTCTGGATAGCACAGTGCAGGCTCCAGTGGGACCCCTCTGCCTACCTTGGCTGTCTCACTTTATGGCTGATGACACTGGAGGGAGTGTGTGTGACAGGAACCTTGAACTCATGAAACCTGAAAGGCTGGAATCCTACAGTTTCCTCCAGGGGCAGCCCTCAATGATCCAAGGGTCCATCTCTTACAGAGGACAACCCTCCTGTATGTGAACAGGGTGGGAGGGGGCCGCAGACCACATCCAGACCATCACGGCATGAGTTAGATTCTTGAGGGACAGAATGAGGCCATAGCCGGACTGTTTCCTGGAGAAGGGAGGAGTCTAAAGTGAGGAGCTGTTTGAGGTGTCTATGAGACCAAGGAGACTGCCTGCTGGCTCTAAAGGCACAAGGTCTTTAGGAAGAACATCTGGGAGAAGTGATGGGGGTGGAGGCAGACCTGTGCAGGGAACACACTGAAAAGGGAGAAGGGGAAACGGAGGCAGCAAGTGGAAACTTTCCTTCTAAGAAATGGCTGTGCAGTCATAAAGAGAAAGACAGGGTGTGGCTAAAGAGGTACATGGGGCTCCGGAGAAAGCTGCTTGCTGCCCTTGGCCCTGGTGTTTTCTGAGTATGTGTATGTACCCAGACAATCATCCAGGGGGACAGAAGGGTCACTGAAAACTAATTACTAACGGTCCAGAGAAAACAGGCTAGATCATGACCCAAGGTGCAGGTAGAAAGGGTGGCCTTGAAAGATACCGCCTCTCCAGATGAGGGGACATGGAGGCTGGCGGTTTAAGTTTGCAGGACAGTGGCCACAAGAAAACAACGTGGCCCCTTCAGCTTCCTCTGCAAAGTGGGAACCGAGGTCATCTCCTGGGAAGTGTACAACAGCTCCCTAGGGTCAGCTGAAGACACTGAGCCCATACACTTGGCTGCCAGTGCAGGTACAAGGGTCAGGCAAGGCTAGGGTGTTGCCAAGAGCTCAGTTGAAAGCTGGTAATGCTTAGAGAGTTTTCAGATGACCTCAGAAGGCCAGGGTGGGTTTCAGCAGAGGGCTGGGCGTGGGAGGTACCAGGAAGGACAGGCAGCATCAGGAGAATTCTCACTTTGATGCTGAACAAGAAAAGAAAAGCCTGGATGATCGTGGAATAAAACAAGCCAGTAGCATTTTCATAGAGTCCCTGGCGATATCACTGACTGGGACACTTGGAACATATGGAAGTTAAGAGCAGGCCACATGCCTCAACTTGTACAGTCGTGTGAACCCATAATCTGGGTCGGTTTTTTAAGTTGGGGGTTGCTGCTAGAGTTCTGAGTATTATTAAGCAGTTTCTCACTGATTTATTTTCTCACTCATTTATTCGTACTATGAAAGAAAGTTCCTGGAAAAAGCTGTTCCTTCCATTGAAGTTCCTGCAAGGCTGACTGGTCAATTAAATGTGGAGAAGATGAACTACTGCAGCCCCAGGGCCTAATTACCATTTATCCACTGCCTATAGCCTGTAAATAGCCATTCCTTGTCCACCTCTCTCTGGCCTGACAGCCCGACACGAACAGATAAAACCTTTTGGGATGTATTAACAAAACCTCCGTCTCCACTAACTAAGGCATCTACGGCTCATAGCTGAGTCCCCCCACTTGCTTTGCTGCAACCTGCCTACATACTGTTTCCATCAATGTATTTAGAAAATGTCTTGGTTTATGATTTTCTTTGTTCTGTTATTATAAAAACTTCTTTAAACTAGTACCACACCTGGCATGGAATTTAGGGTAACCAAAGTCTGCTTTCTTGGTTCCTGGTGGCCCATATATAGTTTCAGAATAAACTATCTCTTATTACTTTGTAGGGGAGAGTTGCGTTTTTTGCATTGACAATGGCAAGGTAGGTAGTTCAGAGTGCTTTGCATCTGGCCCATTTACAAGCGATCAGATTAGGTTCCAAGGATGTTTTCAGGTAATAGGCCAAGTAAAGCAAGGGGGTGGGGTGGGGAGTGGGAAAGGGAAGGGGGGCAGAAGAGAAGACTTAGGAATGAAAATTGTATTTATTCTTACAAACTGTGGCAGGAACTCAGACAAGGTTTAAAATAACTATCAGGAACAGCCCGGGGCCAGACAGCATCTGAACCCAGCCTCCTTCCCCTCCCCTAACCAGACTGTTGTTTCCAATAAGCAGGGGCCAGGAGGAGTGGGGCAAAGTCTTTTTCCATAAGCATGCTTTTTTCTTTTTTCCTGTCCCTAGATGCCTACTATATTTATCTCAGGCAGAGCTAAATGCCTCCCCCACACCCTCTTGGCTTTCTTTTGTCTTTACGCCTTTGGAATAACACACATCTAAACTCCGGTTCAACCTCTGCTGCAGTTTGAAAGGTGAGCCGTGTTTCTCTCACTTCAAATTAAATAACGAGTGGGTAAGACAGCTTAGTCCAGCTCGCAGAGGATGCTAAAGTAACAGTGGGTCGGATCTCTAATAGCTGTACAGGAAAATTAACAAGATATATCAAAGAATGATGCTAGCTGGTACTCAGGCAGCACATGCACCCACGCATGTTAGCAAGAATTATTTTCAATTACTTTTCCTAGTGATCTACAGGGTAAATGCAATTAATTTGGAAATTTAATTCTTGGTCTTTAGGGAGGCAAACCTAAGAGTTTAACTAGATGATTTCTAAGCAGTGGCTTACAGAAGAGAGTGTACAATCAAAAAGAATGCCGGGGCAGCCAGTAGGCGGAATGGAGAATTTTGAAGTGTGAGATGATAGTCTAACCCTCTCTCCAGAAACACGTTATCCTCAAGCCCCACCCCACCTGCATAGTTGAGCCGTGCTCATAAGATACACTGTAGGGGTTGTGTCTTCTTCCCAGGAACCTACGGAGAGGAATGGAAGGCCAGGGCTAGTCAGCCCTGAGAGCTGGCACAGTGAAGGGAAACACAAGCCTTCCTCTCAGACAATGTGGTCAGACAGTGGAATCAACTTCCTGGTTCATTTTAAAATGTAGGTGTGCTGGCTAGTTTTTCTTTTTCTTTTTCTCTTTCTTTCTTTCTTTCTTTCTTCCTTTCTTTCTTTTTTAAGTTGGATAACATTTGAAATGCTAGCTAGTTTTATGTCAACTTGACACAAGCTAAGAGTCACCTGAGAAAAGGGAACCTCAATTAAGAACATACCTCCATAACATCTGGGCTGTAGGAAAGCTTAGAGGGCATTTTCTTCATGACTGATGGGGAGGGCCTAGCTCATTGTGAGTGTTACCACCCCTGGGCTGGTGGTTCTGAGTTCTGTAAGAAAGCATGCTGAGCAAGCCATGACTTACAAGCCAGTAAGCAGCATCCCTCCATGGGTTCTGCATCAGCTCCTGCCTCCAAGATCCTACCCTGAGTTTCCATCTTGACTTCCTTTGATGATGGGCTATGATGTGCAAGTATGAGCCAAATTAACCCTTTCCTTCCCAACCTGCTTAGGTCACTTGCCTCGTGCTTCATCACACAGAGAGAGTAGCCCTAATAAAACAGTGGGGGAAATGATGTGTAAGAGATAGAACTTCATGGTACCCAAACAAGAAACCATGTTTAAGAATCATCCCAGTGCTTTGCAGTTTGAGGCAGGAGGATCAGAGTTCAAAGTCAGCCTAGGCTATAGAGAAAGATCATATAACAAATAAATAAATAGAACCCCAAACAAAACAACAACAAAGTAACAGGATAAGATGGGTCAGTAGATGAAGTGCTTGCTGCTCAAGGCTGGAGACATGAGTTCAATTCCCGGAACCCAGCAAAGGTGGAAGGAAAGAGTTGACTTCACAAAGCCGCCCGATGATCTCCATATGTGCCTAATATGTGTGCCCCATCCACCGTATGAAATAAAGTTTTAAAAAAGAAAGAGAACAAGAAAAAAAAAAAAAAAAGGATAATTCCATGAATCCCAAGTGCTCATTCTGGAACCACGTAACAGACTGTGTTCTTTCAGGCCCTGAAGAGGGCACCGGAACAAGTGCAAGGGCAAAGTGACCATATATGACTGGCCCAAAACATACTTGGTGTTACTCTGCTTCACTGTGTACGCAGGTAAGTGCGTGCTCTCTCACTTGTATACGCACATGTGGGGACCAGAGGTTTCTGGGGATGCCTTCCTCCATCACCCTCCATCTTCTGTTCTGAGGCAGGTCTCTCACTGAACCTGGAGCTAGCTGTTACAGTGAGACCGGCTGGCCAGCAAGCCCCCGGGATACTCCTGTCTCTACACCCCTCCTCCCGTGCTAGGATTACAGACAAACACAGTTACACATTTTGCCCAGGACTGGGGTTCTATACTCTGGTCCTCATCCTTGCTTGGCAGGTGCTTTACCCACTGAGCCATCTTGCCAGCACCCTTACTAATCACTGCATGTTCACACACCTCAGAAACAATGGTTCAGATCTTACAAACTTAACTTAAATCTATTCAGCTCCATCCTAGCAAGACTGTACTTACTCTGATCACATGATATTACCTTCCCTCACTCATCAAGCAACCGTGACACTCCATATGAGATGTGAGCCAAACACTAGGAAGCGCCACACAGATATAACTGTAGACACGGTTTCACACCTCAGTTCCACCCAGCCGGTCATTCATCACAAGGCCACTCTGAGAAGCTGTGACAGACATACAGACCATAGTTACCTGAGCTATGACATCTGAGATTGAGGCACATCCCACCAGGAAACTGTATTTGTGTTTTAAGAGAATGCCAGCATGAGTCCATGCCTGCCAGAAAAAAACAGAATTTTCAGTGAGAGGCACGGCTGGGATTATGATGTTTCTTGCATTACAGCTTACTAGGTATTCCTAAAATACACTCTGTACCTCTAAGGGTCATAGCTGTGGGCTCGGCAAGCCTTTTGCTGGTATACGTAACTTCATCTGGTGGCTTGCTTCATGCTAGATTGGAGTGGATGATGGCATACATTTATTCAGTAGCACTGAGGAGGAGGTAAGCTGACCGGTTGGGTTGATCTCTGTGGCTGGAAGCTGACTGACTAACAAGAGTGGAGGACACAAGAGCTCCCCTGGAGCACTCTTGATCCCCAAATGGCTTTTTCCTCCAGACAGCGCTTCAGAGTGAGGGTTCCAAAGTGGTTCAGCTCAAGAGCAGATGGGGGCTCTGTGGGTATGCGGTCTCCTGGGTCTGGCTTGGCTTTGTGTGTTTGAGGACAGCCAGGAGGAAGGCCCTAGAATGGGCAACCCAAGCTCAGCTGGCAGCAGCTGTGGAGGTTGATGCTCACAACAGGATCTGTGTAAGATCTTCACATCTTACCTCAGTGGCTAATTGGGCCAACAGACTGTGTCGGTTAGATTTTTGTCAACTTGACACAAGCTAGGGTTCATCTCAGAAGAGGGAACCTCAAATGAGAAAATGCCTGTATCAGAATAGCCTGTAGGCAAGTCTGTGGGGGGAATGGTTTGATTGATGACTGATCCAGAAGGGTTTGGCCCATTATAAACAGTGTCACTCCTAGACAGGTTGGCCTAGGTTGTATAAGAAAGCAAGCTGAACAAGCCATAGGAAATAGGTCAGTAGATGGCATTCCTCCAGAGTCTCTGCTTGGTTCCTGCCTCCAGCTCCTGCCTTGACTTGCTCAATGATGGACTCCAGTCAGGAGTTGTGAGATGAAATGAACACTTTCCTCCCCAAGCTGCTTCTGGCCATGATCTCCATCACAGCAACAGAAAGCAAACTAGAACACAGAGAAATAAGATGGCACCCGAGAAGAACACAATGAGCAAATCACGGAGCCTAGGTTGGGGTTTGGTGTAGCAGCTGCTGCCTTTACTCCCCTTCCCAGCTCTGAGGTCCCAATGTGTCAAATGTTTTTTTTTTTGTTTGTTTGGTTTTTGTTTAAATGTAGCCAACATTTATAATAGCACTTTGTAGGTTGTCTTGTTGTCTTAATGCCATCTGAGTGGAAAGTTTCATGACTTCTAAAAATTACCTCCCCAACTAAGTTATCAGGATTGCGCTGCATGTATGTACATGTGCATGTGCATGTGTGCAGGTATGTGTCTAGGTGAATGAGGGAGAGATGAGTGCTTCTTATAAATGCTTATTATTACAAACCTATATCTAAGGATAGGTAGGCAGGTAGACAGACAGACAGGCCTAGAAGAATTCAGCTAGATATAGACATCAATAGATTGGTAGATAGGTGGATGGATGGGTATCTTGGTAGGTAGGTAGGTAGATAGATAGATAACAAAGCCTAGGATAATTCAGATAGATATAGATATCAATAGATTGGAAGATGGGTGGATGGAAGGATGGATGGGTAGGTTGGTTGGTAGATAGACAGACAGACAGATAGATAGATATGTATGTATGTATGGATGGACAGGTAGGTAGATAACCAGAGGTTGGGACCAAGGTCTAAACATAAAATTTGTACTTACACAAAGAGTCTGAAGTAAGTCTCTCTATATAGTATTTAAAGCATTTTTGTGCATGAATCAGTTTCTCACACATGAAATTGGGTTTTTGATTTCCCAGATGTGGTACCATTCAGGGAACTTTTGGTTTTTGATATCTGGGTCTGGGCTTTGGGGTGAGAGATGCTTAACTTGTACTGAGCTTTAAAAATGCTGTTGTGGCAAATAAAACAGCTGGCAGGGGACAGAAGGTAAAGCAGCTAAGAGTCTGCAACTGCCTTCTATGAAAAGTCATGAGTTCTCAGAATTCACTGTGTAATTACCACTCTGTTTAGATCCTCACTTCCAGTTTACAGGAAGGACAGAGTGACATCATAGGCTCAGACTATCCAGCTCAACTTTAACCCCTTCAGCATTGAGATTTGATTCTAGAAACTTTAGGCTCCTTTGACCTGCCCTCGGGTGTTACTCTGCATCAGCTGTTAGGGGCAACGCAGCTGGTCAAAGTAGTGAGAGGAGAACTCAGACGCAGCTGTCCACTGGTGACCCAGCCTCCCACCAATAGTAATTTAAAAAGGAGTCAGTCAATGAAAGACTTCACTATTAGCTATTAAATGTTAACTCTGTATTGTCTCTGTACAGCTACACCAAAATGAGGAGAAATAAGCCTTATCTTCACAGACTCGGGATTCACTAAAGTCCTTGGTCTCTGTGATAAGGCTGGTAACTGAGTGGTGACATCTGCCATCAGGATGTCCAGGAGAAGCACACTGTGAAACCCGTGTGTTCACACTGCACAAGTATTAAGTGTAGCCCCCATCACCTGGAACTGAAACCTACCATAAAAAAAACCCATGTGATAACCGAATCAGAATGTTCAGTTGTGCTTTCTGGCTGTCTGCTATAACGTGTGGCAAATATATATAATAATAACAACCATAAATTGATGAGAGATACTGGCTAACAAGCCCAAGGGTGGTTGGAACCCACCTACACTGTAGGCAAAACTGATAAGCTGCCATGGAAATGAGCTTAATGGTTCCTCAGAAAAGATTTTAAAATATATATATATATATATATACACACACATACACACACACACACACACACACACACACACACACAAAGAACTGAAAGGAGGGACTCCAAAAGATATTTGTACACTCATGCTCATAATTTTAATCAGTGTAGCCAAAAATGGAGACTATAAATGAGTAGATAGGCAAAATGTGTCTTATCTATACCAGGAAACATTATTCTGCCTTACAAAGGAATGAAACTCTGGCACATTCTGTAACACAGAGAGAACACTGACAATATCTAAAATGAAATCAGCCAGGCACGAGAGAATGAACAATGTCTGAGTCCCATCACGCAGTACATTAACATGGTCACATTCATAGAAACAGAAAGTAGAACACAGTTTCTGGGATAGGGCGTGGAATGGGAACAGCTGTAGCATGCAACATAAGAAGTCCTGGAAACTGACTGCACAGAAATATGAACTCCCTTCCACTGTTGGGCCAGACACACTAAAATACTTCAAACATCGAGTTCTGTGACAAATGCATTTGCTGTTAAGGAGGAGGAGAGCCCACTTACCATGGCGTCCATAAAAGGGAAGGCAGCGAGATACAGGAAGGCCCTTCGTGTTTTGCTCCCCACAGACTCATCCACATGATGCAGCTTGTTGATGATGTAGTACCCTAAGTCACTGTAGGCTGCAAGGGACCAAAACAAACATGGTGTTTAGAAAGAGGTAGTTTACATGAATTTTGTCTAGAGAACTTAAAATAAGTTTAAATGTCTCATCTGCCTTGTTGCAGGAAAGTCAGAAAAGCGATCAGAGAGTCATGTATAATCTCATTCTTCTACTCGGTGTGGGCGTGGCTTACAGTGACGGGGCACTTTTATTAGTGTGTGAGTTTCACCATGCAAAGGAGGTCATGCTGTATACTGTCCTACAAACCACAGCTATCCCTGAGGGACATTGTCTTACTCACTGGAAGATGCTTAGTGAGCTGATTTTCCTCTGTATTGGCTAAGTCTTGATTTACCCAATTCCTTATCGTGCATTTGTGATTTAGTATTTGCTATCATGACAGAATGCATGATGGAAATAGTGGGAAATAAATATCTAACACTATTAGGTATTTACCAAAAGAAAATCTATAAAATTTACCATGTGTTTTCCCGCACAAGTTCTAAAGTGAGATTTTTGTCGCTTGCCAGTGCTCAATGCCACTTCTTTGGAGGAGGGTGATCAATGCTGGAATTGTCCTATGCAGTAGAAAGTGATATGCAGCTGGTGTTTTATGAGTCCTCCCGTGTCAAGACTTGTCATGGAGTGAGGCTAGAGTAGAGGGCATCCCACACATACATGCGTGGATTGTATGCATGTACTCAACAAGCAAGAGAAGGTGATGCAGGCAGGACTCAAGGACCTGAATCCTCAAAAGGACAGGCTGTGCTAGCTCTGATCTCACTGACACGGGCTAAGACAAAATGAATCAAAGCTCTACAAGGCTTTCCACGTGCTACCAAGTAAGTTATGCTCTCATAACTGTGAATGTATAAACATGTGACACCCAGACATGGGTCTGACATCATAAGTGAGCTAAAGGGAAAAAGAAGACCCCCCCCCATGTCAGAGTTTGAGGGGCAACCTATCTGCCCCACAAACTAGTCAGTGGAGATAATGCTCCTTCATCAGGATTAGTCTTGAGTCACAAGGATTTTGTGGCAATGCAACCTTGAAAACGGCCTTTTAGCAACCTGAGATGTATCACTGGAAACTGCAGAGGTCATACAGGGCAAGAGCTGAGTTCAGGGGGCAGGAGCTAAGATAGTTCTGATGTCCAGAGAACAAGGCAGGGTTGAAGTGAGAACTGAGAGACAGCTGCAGAGGTAAGATTGGTGTCGGGTTAGGAGAATGTCAAGGCCATTTCTGTCAAGGCCACTGAGGGGCAAGGAAGGAAGCCCAGGGAGAAGACATCCTGAAGCAAAAAAGGAGCATGATGGGGAGATGAGACTTGTTACAGCAAGGGGCGGGAAGGAGACAGCTGTGCTCCGACCTGTCCTTTGGACCAGAAGCCCTGACAGAGATGAGAAGCAGACAGGTGGCCTGAACTGACCCTGGAAGGCAGCGTGAGAGCTTTAGCCTGAGTCTGTAGTGAGGGAAGAGGCACATTCAGACCAGTGCTCAGCTGATGGAAACTCAAAGCTGGAATGCAAGAGTCCTGCATCTCACACACAGTCTATGCTGGGGGCAGAGCCATGGGCTCTTACTCACTGATGCTATTTACTTGCGTGTGTGTATGTGTGTGTTATGCAATCAACAAGTGTTCACTTGGGCAGAGTCTTGCAAGGAGACCCCCTACTCTGGCAGCAACGCCTGGAATAAAAGGGCAGTGACGGCACACACAAGAGCATGGGGCAGCTATGAATAGCTGTGTGTGAAAAATCCCTGGTAAAGGTTACAGTCCCTGGAGCATGCCAACTGACAGGACCTGACTACGAGGCTGACGCTGAGGACCATGGGATAGGGGAAGGTTGAGGGCCAGGATGGTGGTGACATGAGCAAACTATGTCTCCCTGAAGTTCAAGCATCAAAGTCCTAACCCCTGGACCTCAGAATGTGACCTTATGTCGCCACCGCATTATTGCAGATAAAAGATGAGGTCATACTGGAGTGGGTGGGTGTCCAACCCACTATGTCGTGACCTTGTAAAAGGGGAAGATTGGATACAAAGATAGCTATGTACGGGGGGGTCCTTGTGAGGGCAGAGACTGGGCGATGCAGCTCCATGCCAGAGGCTGCCAGGTACAAAGATAGCTATGTACAGGGGGGTCCTTGTGAGGGCAGAGACTGGGCGATGCAGCTCCATGCCAGAGGCTGCCAGGAAAGTCTCAGAACCAAGTAGCTGGCAAAGGACAAGTCACTCCTCGTGCTCAGAAGAAAGCAGGCCCGTCTATACTTTGATTTCAGACTTGCTGCAGACAGACCTGCAAGACTGTCCATTTCTGTCATCTAAGCTGCACAGTCTCAAGTATTCCGAAACCGCAGCCCTGACAAATGACTACAGGTTGGTTCTGAGAAAGGTGTTTTTGTTTTAGACTCTGGCTGGGGCAACAAGAAAAGATGGAACAGAGAATGTGTGTGGCTCACAGTAGGACATGTGATCTGCACCTGTTGCCTGGGCATAGGGAAACCAATGGAGCGTCCTGATGCTTGCAATGGTGTATTTTAGCTAAAGCAACAAGATGGAGCCTTTTTGTAGGGTGTCTGGGGTAAACAAAGAAAGGTTAAGGATGGCTTAAGGACTGTGGGGTTCTTGAGCCTCTCTCTCAGCTCTGTCTCTGGAATGTAGGTACCACCTTGTTCTTTCAGTTCCAGGGCCTGCCCAGCACCTTGGGCCCAGCTTCGGGAGCATCTGGGATTCACCGCCCCAGCTACATTTTTCTAGTTTCTACTTTAGAACTTTCCAGCTTCGGCTACCAAAGAGGAAGCTTGGAGGCCAAAGACAGCCTTTTCTTTCAGATTTTCTTATTTATCCTATTTATTTTCTATGGTAGAGGAATCTGATTGTAACTCAGCAGCTGCCTCCACTCTAGACCCTGTGTGTATAAAATCGCGGAACCTGTTTGCACCCCATCTCTCCTGTGCCCCAGCTCCGTTCTCTTGTGCCAGCCGTTGAGTTATTTTCAACCCAGCTGAAGCTGGTGGCTGTGGTGATTTGTGTAAGATGCTTTGCATAGAGTCTCTGGTGATTACTCTGGCTGCCTTGGCACTGTTCGGTAAGCTCAGCTTCTATCGACTGCCTTACCAAGAGAGTTCAGCAACAAAACTAAACAAAGCTTCTGAACAGATGCAAACAGGTTTTATGACTGCAAAGAGCAGGGACACCGGCTTGACCTATGAACCGGTCGGAGGCTTTAAACCAGACCAAACAAAGAGAGGAAGGCCCTAAGAATTCATAGATCCAATTAGCTCAACCAACTGAGAACAGCCCTTTCTGCAATCAGTGGTTCTCAAACTGGCAGGGCTAATTGTTACTGGTACTTACTGCAAACTATAAAATATTCACTTCAGTGAAAGGCAGTATACAAAAGACAGTCTCTGGGAACAGAGGCCCCATCCATTTGAGTAAATTATAATACACACATTTCCAAGGTGTAAAGTTCAGAACACCTGACCTAATTCAAATTCTTAAGGTATCAATGTGTAAAAGTCTCTCCAGGACTATTTACTGACCCTTGAGTCCTATTTATGAGGCTTTTGGTAGGAGCTTGCAAGTTCATCCAGGGTTTCTAATGTGCGTATTGCTTCCAAAGAGTGTGTACTTACTGGCTGATAAATCACATTTAAATCTCTTCAACAAATATGTGTTGAATGACTTATTCATATGAGGCACTGTGCCAATTACCCAGCTGTGAAGGGGACAGCTTTCTGCATGAGGGTTGGGACCCTGATACATAATAGATCCCACTAAGTTCCATACTATGCAGTGTTTATCTGGACAGTACAGGGATGGGAGGTACACAGATGGACAAGGCTTGGAGAAGGAAGATCCTGGAACCATGCATAATAATATAAGCAAGTAAATCTGAGATTATAGCATGGGAGCCAAAGCCTCCCTGATGTACTTGGCAAAGTGGAACTCAAAAGTTACTATGGGTGTCGGCTTCTCACCAGAGGGTACGTTGTATTACTGAGTGAGCAACCAGGATAGAACCCGGGTTTTGATAACTGTAGATTCAAAACATGGATGAATCCATCATGCCCCAAAGAAGGGATTGTATAAGCGTCCTAAGTTCCTCCTGTCTCTCTGCAGCAATGCTCTATGATTTTTCAGTTCCCTCTACCACACACTGAATAGTTTATGTGCCCACCCCTCCCTTGGTCCTGGGCTGGCGAGCAGTGTATTCCGGCCAGGGTGCAAACGATGCAGTGGTGTAGCGCCTCTGACTTTTGACTTCAGGATGCTTGTGCCTACACCTGCCACCTGGAGTCCATCCACAGACATCTAAAAAAGCCCAGGCAATGGGGAAAAGCAACAGGACAAGGAAGGTTACAGGGTGGGGAAAAGAGCTCAGCAGGAGCCACTCAGCCACGCCTAGAGGGCTCCATCAGCATCAGCACACCACAGCCTGATTTCATCTGACAACAGGGGTGTGGGCCCAGAAAAATCCAAAAGGATCACCCACCCAGCTGAGATCTGGAGAACAAGAGTGAGAGAGCGAGCGAGCGAACGGCTGCTTTCTAAGTCACTGAGTTGGGCTGAGGTGGCTTTTTTCTGTCTTGTTTGGTTTTGTTACCTTAAGAAGAAGTCCCAGGGGGTACAGGCTGGGCTCAAATTCACTCTGTAGAGAGGATATGAATGACCTTCTGGTGCCCCTGCATCTACCTCCCAAGTGGTAGGATCACAGGTGAGCAGCACCACATCTGGACATCAGATCCAGAGCTTTTGCATGCTTGGCAGTCCACCAACTGAGCGACATCCCCTGTCCCTGTGGTGGGTTTTCAGATCATAAATGAAACTGTGCTTATTCCTAACACTCTGACTGGTGTAGCTTTCCACATGGGTCCCAGCCACTCTTCATAGGGCGTCTGTGATTCATGAGTAAGTAGGAAGTCCGAAGAGGCAAGACAGATAGACAGACAGAACCAATCTAGAAATTACTAAAGATTATTTTAGTGACCCATAGTAAGAGCCCATGTGCACTCAGTTTCCCTGCTGGCTTCCTAGGCTCCTTCAGAACATGAATCTGGTTCCCACTGGGAACAAACATACCGAAAGCTAAATCCACAGCAACAGTTCCTCTGTCCCTATGAACGAGGAAGTTAGAAGCCTCACAACGTCCTTGGAGGTGAAAACAACCTGGGCTTAGCAGACACTATCTACAATATCAGGTCATTGACCTGTCCTCTCAACAGGTTGGATATTACCTGTACCATGACTACCAGGCTTAACTCAAGGATGGTGGTGGCAAACCCTGCCTCTGCAGTTTTTAAGAAGCGGAGTCTCTGGTGAGTCTGAGGAAGAAGTCATGGCTATGATTAAACTCCAAAGGGATGCTAAGTGGCAGCCACCCAACAAATATGTCTGAAGTTCCTGCAGTTCTAGCTAGAGCCAGGCTGTGGGTGTGCTTGGAGCTGACAGGAGCTTGACAGATAAGGAGTCTTCTAGATTTAAAGCCTGCCAAATCTCACACAGTTCCAGCTGTCTACTCATTTGCTCTGTGGCATGAGGCCTGAGTTGGTTAGGTGCCACTGAGGAAGAACAGGGACCATCTTTCCCTGATGAGCCCCACTAAGTTTTCCTGGGGAACAACCTTTGTGGTTGGTGGGAGCTTCTCTGGCTATGTCTGGGAACCCAACACGAATGTGCAGAAGGGACAAGCAGGACACACAAGGAAGAAGATGATGTTAGCTACTGCACATGCAATGAGAAGGACCTGCAACAGGTTCTTTCCTTTACTGGGATAAGAACAGTTAACAACAGATGGTGCTACAAGAGTGTCTAGGGACCACAGTCTTGTAGTCACTAATTGGTGCACAGAGATGACATCAGGTTGAGGAACCTAAGGTGCTACATCTGTAGCCAGTTTTTCAGATAGAAACATGGTTAAATTCGAAGCCCCTCCCAGTAAAGATGATCCCCAGAGGTTGGCAGATCATCAGCGCCAGAACTGCAAAGACTGTCATGTTCCAGGTCACTCAGCTGAAGTCAACACAGGGTTCTGCAGTCTCTGGAAACATCACCGAATGACACACAGTTTTTTTTTGTTTTTGTTTTTGTTTTTTAAAAAAAAAAAAAGAACTTAGAGACCTGACTAAACAAGGCGTCAGTTCACACCATGGACATAACGCATAGTTACAAAACACAGTTGATTTTTCTAAATGTAAAATAAGATTTGTAGAGACCATGAGGTTTAAAAGCTGCACATTAGGAATATAGTGACCTCTGTGTATATCTAACATACACATACACTAGAGCAAACACGGATAGTCTTGAGGCATCATAAAGGTGCCAAAGGTGGTAAAGACATATGGGGTATTGGGTACCCCATCACAATACTTCCCTTGATGGTGTCCTCTCTCTTTACTGCTGCCTGACCATTGCCCAACTCCTCCAGCTCTCTTTGGTTTCCACATGTCCAGCGGATCTCTTCCCCGGCTCAGGCTCTAAGCTCCTCTGCCTCATTACCTGATCTGGCTGTAGCACATGTCAGCCACCCCCTCACCACATCCTGTCTACCTGTTACATCCAGGTCTAGACTCGGGTTTGCCCTGTTTCCTCTGTGTTGCAAACACATGGCTGTGCCCACTTTCTCTTCATTTCCTTTACAAGTGCTTGCCATTTATATTATGGCTTCCAGGTCCTAACGCTTCTCAAGTCTCAGGCAGGAAAAGGTCCCTGCTTTGCTTTGGTTTACTCTGCCATCTTTCAACGGTCTCATGGGCAGAAATCGGCTTATGCCAGGGCCCTAGAAATGGACACCAACACACACACACACACACACACACACACACACACACACACACACTTTCCCACTGGCTACACTTACTTAGGGAGGGTGGACAGCTGGCCATTGCACACATTTCCTTCTAGTTACTTCAGGTTCTGGATGCTAGCATGATCTGCTCAGTACATATTCCGCTAGGCACCAAGAGGTGGGACTGGGTCGCGTCTGAGTGAAACAATGGTAAGTCTAACTCTCATTCTTCTGCAGTCCAGGGAGAATCATTTACGGAGTAATATCTCACCGTTCAAAGAGGAAGACAGATCCAGTTATACAGAACAGTCCATTTTGCACAGGTAAAAGGACTCACATTCCATTATTAACAATACCACATAGGAGAATGGATGAACTCTGCCAGTGAGAATGCCCATTTAGTGTAAAGAGGCCTCGTGCTAGGGATGCCTCTGTCTTAGACCAACTTATAAAGAGCAAAGCAAAAAGGAACCACGAACTTGGCCATTCATTGAAAGGAGGGCAGAAAAGGTATGGCAGGGTTAAAACTGTGAATCACATGCTACACAGAAATCGTGGGCATTCATAGACAAGAAAAGTGACTACCAGGGACTTAGATACAGCCAGTCAGACCACGTGGAGACTGGGTAAGAGCTCACAGACTTCTGAAAGAAGATTCGCAAAGATGCCTGACGCACAAGAGCAGACACGGACAGATCGACAGCTAGGTTACCAGCATGGCAACGGAGGGAAAATCCCAAGATTCTAAATGTGGGTGTTCGAAACCAACTTCTGTGTGCGTCCCTGGAGGGCAGGAAAAGCATTTGTTTGATGGAAGGAACTTCTAGAAGTATTAGCTATAAAAAAAGGTCAAGTGTAATAAAATAATCATTTAGTGTAAGTGCGGATAAAGAGCACCTTTGATTAAATTTTAAGATCTTATCATTTTAAAATTTCCATTTTAACATGGAGAAACCAATGGCGTTGGGCTGTATCTCAGTCAGGAGAATGCTTGCCTGCCATGCATGTACCTCTGTAGTCCATCCCCATTGCTGCATAACCTGGTGGTACACGCTTGTAATACCAGAGCTCAGAAGGGTAAGACAGGAAAATCAGAAGTTCAAGGTTAATCTCTGCTATAGATCATGTCAGAGGTGCTTTGTACTCCTGAGATCATCTCTCAAAATTACAATATAATACAATGGTGACTCTTAGACTCAACATTTTCCTTGTGACTGCCAGTAACAGTCTGCTCAGCTTTTCTCTTTCGTGGTAGTTGATGATAGTCTCATCTAACTGTGGTCAAAACAGGGAAAGTTGGATTTATTTAGGGTACAAATAAGAAGACTAATAGCAAGAAGAAATTACTTTAGTCATTTAGACAAGACCCCTGTTTTGCAATGTATGATATTTCTCCGTATATACACCTTCTTTGGAAATGACTCAGATGCAAAAATATTTCCTCTAAATGCTTACCACCAGGGCGTTAAGTGGACAGAAAGAAAGGCACTGCCTGCCACTCCCTGAGTCCTTAAGCACAACTGAAACGGTCATCTCAGCACCCAGCAGGCTACACCATCAGCCAGCCTCTCCTGTGCTCTCCTCTAATGACAAAAATCCCTGCCCTCTCAGAAAGGAAAACCACAAAGGCCTTTCTCCTGTTGACTTTCCGCTTCACAATCTCGTGAGCAAACACTGGCTTTCTGCGAATGAATACACCATAAGTGGTTTGGGTTAATCCTCTGGCTCCTTTACTTTGTGACATTCTCACAACCGTTGGCCATTTAAGGCACGCAATGGGCTTAGGAAGCACCACTCGAAGGGCTTTGGGCCACCAGCTTCCCTAGATGTGCCCTGCAAATGTTATGCCAGTTAGACAAAGCTACTTTAAAGTCAGGATACTCTGAAACTGCACCCCATGAGGCTCTAGGAGTGCCAAGAAGGCAGCAAAGGAAGCCCCACTCTGGTACAATGTGCTTTTCCTGGGACTTCGGAAACCTGTACACAACTGCTGTATTAGAATCTGGCTTTCTTGTTCTAGGGACAGCTTTGCCAAGTGTTTTTAGTCATGCTTTTGCATAAAGGAGCACACAGGAACCCTGGAGCAAATTAATTTCAAAACCTGTCATTGACTGGTTCTCAATACTGACAAGCATGAGTTGAAAACAACAACCACCATGCCTTTGTTCTCGAGTTGCTAATAACACGGGCATGTCTGCTATCTTGTCTACTTCCTAGGTACAAGCACCTACTGATAAAACCACTGGCTCTCTGACTCTGGGAATCAGAGGCACAAAACTACAGCTTTTCAGGAAAGAAAGTGTTTGAAAATGCTTCTGATCTAGGAGCACAGACTTCATTCCTTCATCTATCTGAAATTTCCACAAGAAAGGTTTAATAATTACTAAGGGAACCACTTAGCCCATAACTATATTTAAAGCATTGAGAAGAAAATGAAATGACCAAATCAAAATGCTTAGAGATGGCAGGAGGCTTACCTATCAGGGTGTGGAAGACGGCGGCGATGACACCAGCTACCACCATGCAGAGGACGGCTTTGGCCCTGTCTCTCTTGCTGTTCACGAATACCAGGCCCACATTTTTGAAATCACTCATGGGCCCCGTGAAGAACTTCATCAGAGAATATGCCAGCCCATAGCTGGCCAGCATCTCTACTGCATCTTCCTTGACTGCAGCAATGCCTCGGTTCAAGGCCTGTGAGGGAGAGAAGAACCAAGGTAAGCATGAGACAGCACCACGCCTCTACAGAGTCCTGCCACCAACATGGGACTTGGCTGATGTGTTTCCCTAGGAAACAATGGACGGTGTGTAGAGTGAATCTACTCCTAAGTTTGTAGAAAATGCTGGCTTTTCTGTTTTGATCCAAATTAGCTTCAGTCTGAGTACCTTTTGGGGAGTCGATACCTGCCCACTGGGCAAAGTAATCAACCCAACAAGTATTTGCTAGTATCGAAAGAAATTTCTAAGACGTATCATTTAAAAGTTGATGTTTTGAAACTCCGAGCCTGGTATAGTAACTCATGCCTGTAATCCCAACACACTGGAGGTTTCTGAGTTCTGGTCCAGCCTGGGCTACTTTGCTCATATTCACCTTCACACATTCACCTGACCCCTTTTCTCTGGTCCGTGTTCTCCTCCTGGAATATCCCCATTTTGCTTTCCTGTCACATGTATGCGTGTGTAGTTAAATCTGGATCCATGTAAGAGAGGCATGTAGTATGTAATATGTTATGCTTCCTCTCTCCACCACCCTCTCTTGCTCCCAGCTGTCCTCTCCCTTCAGACCCTCTCTTCCCTCCCCACAGCAGTTACCCATTTTTACAATAGACTCTACTGTTAGGGCAGCTTTAAGTTCTCGGAAAGATGGGTGAAAGACGACAGCTTTCTCCTTGTCCCTGTGCCCCACAAGCACAGCGACTCCCCAGCCATCAGCATCCTGGTGGGACCCTGGCTACAGGTGATAACCTTGTACTGACACACAGCCATCACTCAACTGTAGTCAACATGAGGGCTCATTCTCTGTGCCCTAAAGTCTAATGACATGCATCCTCCATCACAGAGTCATCAGTAATGACACCCAAAGCTTTTACCTGTTGTGTCTGCTCTTCCAACAGACAGATGCACAGACACATTCAGAAAAGCCATGTTCAGTCCGCTGGCTTAAAATGCAGGTGCATTTCCCTGTCTGCCCCGTTTCTACTGAACAGATAGTGGTTCATGATTTTCTCCAAAAACAGTTGTGGCACAACGTAAGTGCCACTTTGTAATACTCCTTAAAGATCGCGACAGGGCACTAAGTGAACCAATGGCTTTGCAAAAGAAGAAGAAAAGCTGCACTGGCCCACCAAACCCAAGATGGCTCTTCAAACATATAATGTTTAAGAAGCACTATACCACATTTTAACAAAGCAACTCATTCAATGTTTCTCTGGCTCTAAGGCTGTGAATTATAAAGTATGCTGTTTAGTTACGCACCACTAAGCAGGGATGAGACCCCTGCAGTTAAGACTGACTGTCAACTGCTTATAAAATGTATTCAGACATGCTGTGGTGGGTGGGTGTGTCATTTGCGCACGTGTGCACACATGCTGGGGTACTTTGTGAGTCTCTAATATAACACACTGTCTGTTTAGGCTTCTCAGGAGGACAGAAGAAATGAGCAAAACCCAGGAGCTTCGATTCCTCCACACACTGCTTCATCACCTTTACTAGAGATGAGGCTGGGTCAGGCGGTGAAGGCTTACGGGGCAAAGCATTCAAGCAAGGCACTGCGGGGAGGTGGGAGACGCGTTTGCTGCCACAGCTGAATCATAAGGCTAGCTTTAGACAACTGTTCTTCGAATTCGTTTCCTCTTCCTTGGACTTGAACTTTCCCTCAAGAACTGTTTGTACAACAGTGGTAACTTTTTTTTTTTTTTTTTTTTTTAAGAAACAAACTTTTCCTTCCGTCAAAACGAATCAAATACCTTACTTAATGCCATAGAGCAAACTAAAACCAAGCGACTGACTCCCTGGGAATAAATCTTGTGTTTGATATGAGGGCTCCTGCTAGGCTTCATAGCTGACCAACTTGATCACCTACCCAGTTAGTACACTGGGAATCTGAGGTGGATACTGGTGGTGCCTGGCAGGTCTCATAGACCCCCATGTGGCAGGAACCCAAGAACTGACAGGCACTGGTTATGAGGACTGGCTCCCTGCTTCCATGCTCACTCCTGGTACAATTCCCCTCAGGACCTGGAAGTAGACTCCAGCAGACACCAGTCCTTGCTTCCTCTCCCCAGCACCCTGTCCTGCTTGCTCCACTCTCTTCAGAAAGCTCATTAATTCACAGGGTACAAGAATCCATTCACTTCAGGTCTGCGCCACTTAAAGTCAACTCAGAACAGTCTTGAACAGCTTCTTAGCCTCCCGGAGCCCGCACAATCCACAGTGCCAATGTCAGACCATGGAATGCCTGCTCAGGTCTCATAACTGGTATAGTTGAAACCCTCCCCCAGCTTCCCTCAAATCTATGGTTTTTGATTTTTAAGTGTGTTTTTTTAAACAAACAAACATGTATTTAGTACATGTGTGTATGTGTGTGCATGTGTACACACATGACAGGTCATGTATGTGGAGGTAAGAGGGCAACCTGCAGAAGTGAGGTCTGCTGTGCTGTCTCACCAGCCCATGAACTGCTTGTTTCTCTAGAGGAGAAAAGTGTGTTCAAATTTAAATGACATTGTTTAGCACAAGTTTCAAACACACTTAGTAGCATACCTATACAGTGTAGGAACAGACGGTCTACATGTTTTCTCAACACATATTAGGTTTGTTGTTGTTGTTGAAAAACAAACAACAATCCCGACAACCCATCAGTCATGGCTGTACTTTCTATTTCCACCAACACTTCTCGACTTAGAGTCTTAAACCTAGAGCTGAAGCAGTGGGAAGAAGTGCAGAGCTGATGCCAGCTGTCGGCAAGGTTGGGAAGTTCAGTAAGGCCAACAATTATGGCCTTTGAGGAAAGAGCGTGGGGTTCACACAGGCAGACTTCAGCCCCAAGCTGCTTCTATCACCTAACTGCTGAGTGGGTCACTCAAAGGACCTTGGAAGAGAGAGGGGCAGGCCGTGCACGAGCACCAAGCAGTTACTGCAGTAGAAAGGACACTGAGAGCAAGGTCTTGTAATTATGAGACACTATTGCCTGTGAGACATCCGCTGATGCTATTGCCTGTGAGACACCCTGATCTAATGTATGAGACGCTATTGCCTGTGAGACATCCTGATCTAATGTTTATGGTGATGGGGTTCAATGCTTCATTAAAACAAAACGTTTGTTTGTAATATGAAAAATACACGAAAAGCTTCAGACTTAAGAACACGTGCTATGTGAATGTTTTAGCACTTTTTATTCTAAACCATTTGTAGCAGTTTCTTCCAATCTGTCCAATTTATTAATTTCATGATTTTTATCGATAATAGAAACATTGTTATTACTGGTCATGTCATGAACTTTGTTGCATTCACCTTTAGTCTTTGCTATTCTTTACCCATCTTTAATAAGATTATTTCCTTCTACTTTATGGTTTTGTTTGCACACTTGACTTTTTAACTTAATCTTCCCGGCTCTTTTGAGGGATGGATCGAAATGGACTGTCCCCTGAACAGTTTACATTTCTTCAGAGCCACATATGGAACAAACCATCCGTGTCCCATTTATTTGGGATGGCTTTTTACCATCCTTTAGGCTGTGACATGTCCTGCGGCCACCCGCTGTTTGAACGTCTGTCTCTACCCCTCCCACTTTTTCTGATGTGTGTGTGCTCACTTGTTATCACACTTAGCCTCTGCCTTTCTGAGCTCCGGGGAGCAGAGACCTGCATTTACTGCTTTGTCCCCAGAACCACAGCTTGGCATGGTATCCCATGCATGGCAGAAGGACGGACACACTGGAGAATGTCATAACCATGTATGAAGTACAAACACCCACTGTGGTGTGAACTGAAGAAAAGCAATGTGGCCGTGAGCTGAGCAGTCCTAGGAAGAACTCATCCGGAGAGACAAAGGAACCCCCAGAAGGTAGCAGTGGAGTTGGCACCAGGATGAGGAGCCAGATGGAAGAAGAACAGCAGGAAGTCTGAGGCTTGGTGGCTGTGAAGGAGTGGGGACAAGGAGCGCTAGGTAGCAAAGAGCACACAAGGAGAGTTGACAAGAGCAGATCACCCCAGAGGAAGGAAGAAGATAGTTCTGTGACAGGAGTGGCCTGGAGAGAGAAAGGCACAAGCAGACTGAGAGCTCTGACTCAAGGTGGTGGCGTGGAAATGTAGGGTAGTGTGGACAGACAGAAGCACACAGTTTGGAGGCCAAGCAACTGGAGCAGGACATAGGCGTAGGGGAAAACGGATGACTGGTGAGGTTTGTGGTCTGAGCCACCTTTGAGCAGTACGGTGCTCACTAAGATGGGCACAATGGCTGAAGGAGTTGACTGGCTGTGTGGCAACAGCATTTAGAGCTAGTGGACCGTGTGAGAGCCTCTGGGAAGGCTATACATAGAAAGGAAGGGAAAGCCAAGATTCTTCCGTGTGTGTCTCTCGGGAAGAAAACCAAAGCCTGTCAAGGGCATGCAGGCCTGGGTCCTGCTGGCACGTGACTAGGCTCATTGCAGAGCCTAGGTAGCCTCTTGGGTAGGTCAGAGGCTTCTGGAAATGCTGCTCGAAACCCAGCCATATCTTAATCCAATTCCAGAAGAGGCTGCTTGGCTGGGAAAAAGAACTAGCTGTGGCCTTAAAATTCAGTTCAAAAAAGTACCTAGGAGTCATCGGGATGAATGAGGCCTTCACGAAGACAGCATTAAGGTTCACCTGCTAGTCCAAGGCCCGTTCTTAAATCTTCACAGTTTTCCAAAGCAAAGGCACTAGAGCTTAGACTGCAGCCAGACCTAACTGTTGGCCAATACATGTAAAGGTGGCGCTACCCCTTCACAGTTCAGCCCTAGTCCCACATGGAACATCACTTGTCTTGCCTCATACTTCAGACCCCAGCAGCAAAGTAGAGCATGGCTTACAGACAGCAGCTTCCCAGAAGCACTGGTGGCCTATGGGTACCTACCCTATCCTGTTGTGTCTCCTATCCTAGCACTACCCAGACTCATGGCTGCCTATGTACTGTTTTGCTTTAACACACCAAGTTCGCCAAACCATGGGACATTTATCAAAAAGTAAAGTCTACTACACACCCCCAGGGGAAAGCCTATGAAATCTCACAGGTCTGAGCTGATCTCTCCTGGATGAACTGTCTAGGACAGGAAATCCTAAACTCCCAACATTTTAAACTTGGGATCTGGAGATCAGACAATTCCGCTAAGCTGCACACAGCAATCCTTCAGGACAAGTCACCCACTCCCTCAATCCTGCTGTCGTTCCATACCCGTGATAACTCAGGCTGTTCTTATGAGCCACCTCCATTAACACCAAGAAGTCATCTGCAGATATCTCTGGGACTCAATATTTAGTTATCCAGTCTACTCTTAACCTGTGTCTGCAAACCTCAACTTGGAGAACTGCTGGAACTCAATACAGAACACAACCTGCTGCGAGGATGGTCTCAGCCTCCACGGAGCTGAGCAGCCTGGCCACTTCCAACCCTGCCCATGGTAGTCTTCATTCCTTTTAGAAGGACCTGATCTCCAGTTCTTCAGTAATGAGGCTATCAGATGAGACTAAATTTCTGATTGTCTGTTCCCTGACACAAGAGAACTAAGCAAAACTCCTGTGTCCCTGGCCTTTCCTCACGGCCTCACTGCCGTTACAACATAAAGGCCAGTCTCATGAGGTAGGTCAAGGAATATCTACCTAGGGCCTGGCTTAGATATCCTCTAAACTACTGTGGGGCCTTCTTCATACCCACAGTTTCCTCTCCTGCTTGACCTGGCTTCTTCCTATCAAGGTTTATATGTGCACATCTCAAAAAGAAACCTCTTGACTCTGTGCGAGCCACCCTCTTTTCTCTGTTTCTCTCCTTCCTTTTCTGCACCGCTCTATACACAGCCCAGGTCCCATGGCTGCACGACAATGTGCACTGTGGTCACCTTGAGGCACGGTCCGACTTGGCTTATTTGCCATCAATTTTCTTGCATTTAGTTAACACCATGAGTGTCTGAATATAAAGATGAATGATCTATATATGATCTCATACACGACCATTAATGGGTAAAAATCCTAGCTGTGGGCTTGGTTTTATAGGTTACAAAGAAAAAACCAATAACAATTGTTGATAGATTTTATGAACTTAAAAAAGTGATGGCTGGTAGACAGCCCTGTCCTTAAGGTTCTGATATTTTCTGAGTAGACAGACAAGGTGTCCCCTGATATTTCTGCCCCATCACACTCTTACCCCACACGACTGGGCACCCGGCTGGCTCTCAGTTGTAGTCACAGGGACACAAATAGAACGCAGCATTGGGCCACATGATTAGCCTAGTAGGTGTAAAGCTCAGATACCAGTTTTTCAACTCCCCCTTTCACTTGCTTTGGAAGACTCTGTGAAACAGGGCAAACTATTCCCTGACAGAGTCAAACCATGCTGAGGAATTTAGTTACTTAAGAAGAAAATCAAGCTTAGAGGATAAGACCCAGAGAAAATGAGAGAACTGGCTAAAAGCTGAGTTGCTGGGCTGGTAGTCTGGCTTAGAGGTAGAATGCTCACCTATTATACAGCAGACCTTGGTTCACCCCCTAGAACCGCAAACACACCCACAAAAATAGAAGGTGAGTGAGCCATTGTGGACCTCCAGGTTCTGACAATGGGGATTGGGGAGGGGGGGAACAGGGTATCCAAGAGGGATGGCTATATACAGTAAATGCCTAGGACTCGGGGCTCAGACTGCCCTGAAGTCCAGGTCCTTATCAGAAAAACCATCTTACTATTCAGTCAGAAGTGAATCTTCAAGTTCTTCTACAAGGTCTCCAGTTGAGGTTTGATATTCAATGCTGAAAGCCCCGTTTTTTATTTTTTATTTTTATTTGTTTATTTATTTTTTTAAATAAGAAGTTCCTTCATATGCCTCATCTTGGATTAGATAGAGGAAGTGGTGGGGTTTACAGGCTAGACAATCATCTGTTTTGTGTAGAGACGGTCCAGGCTGTTTTCTAAGCCCTTTGATAAAAGATGATTCCTCTCTCTAAAGAGAGAAGAGGTGTCTGTCACCCCCCCCCCCATTACATCACGGAACAGTTAAAGCAATAGTTTAAAATCTTTCCTGAATTCGACATCTTCAGGAAGGTGAAATCTGTATAGGGAACAGCATGGCTAGGCACAGCCACCTGTGGGGTCAGCTTCTCCTAATGACTGGGATGGCCAGCCATTTGGGATGGCCGTCCTCCCCAGGAGTCTGGGTTCCTGGATGCTGTAATTTTCCACTGTTATTGTTCTGTTTGTCTGTATTTTAAAAAGTGGTTTGAGTTAAATTGGATCGTTTGTCTTCCCAGTAGTTTTCCAGCTTCATTTTATTTTCTCAAGGATCTATACAGCTCTGTCTAGCTGGAGCCCCGGCCAAGAGCTTGACGCCCACACATGAGGCTGTGGCTTGAAGGGGACAGCAGGCAAACGAGCCTCGTCTCTTCAGCAGTCAAACAGGGCTCTGCTCTGTAGGTCCACATTTAGTGCTTGCTGGAAACCCTGAGATGACCTGGTCCAGATAAAAGGCAACACTGATATGACTGCCATTTGTGAGACATAGACAAGAGCTTATAAAAAACAGAGGCCAATTTGAGAGGCAAAAGCCGACAGATCACTGTAAGTCCCTGGTCCACATGGCAAGTTCCAGGTCAGCTATAGCTACACAGTGAGACCCTGATTTAAAAATATAAATTAATGACTAGATATATAGATAGATACAGACAGACAGATAGACAAATACCAATCACCAGACAAGGTACAGTGAAGTGTGCTCCTGTCTATGTCTTCATAGGTCTGGGGTAATAAAAAGCATTTCTTAAGACTAGCCTCTTACTTCTAAAACAGATTTAATCAAGAAGGGACATATTTTAGCATCCTAGAACTCTTTTCTGCTTCCCTGAGCCTTTATTTGGATATGAACATCATCTGCTCAGCCAAATTTAACTAGGGAGGGCTTGACAAAGGAGTCTTACTAAGACAATCCTAGTGCTAGCTCTTGCATGCCTACAATCCCTGCACTTGACAGGAGGGAGCCAGAAGATCAAGAAGAGCCCAAGGCCAGCCTCCAGCTACATGCTTATTAAAAAAAAAAAAAAAAATCAGAAAATTCTAGTGTCTTTTTATTTTATTTTTTGCACCACGATGTCACATCTTTGTTGAAACATCTTATTCCCGTGTAGCTTTTTCCATTACTCAGACACATGGTCCTCAAATAAGAATTACTGGGTAATATGTCAACATGCTATCCATGCCAGACCTAAACAACAGGAGGGGCGGGGTCATTGTTCAGTTGGTAAAGTTTATGCCATGCCACCATGAGGACCTACTTCAGAGCCCTAACATCTAAGCAAAATCTCCTGGAACATGTGCCTGTAATTTCAGGCTGGGGAGGAGGACACAGGAGGATCCTTGGGATTGCCAGCCTGCCAGGCTAGCCTATTGTCAAGTCTGGGATCCTTGAAAGAAAGCTATTGATACTAGGTGCTCTAGTATCATAAAAGATACAGGGATAAGCAAAGATTCTGGATAGAATTTAGAGGCCTGCTCGGGGATTAGGGGTCATGCTTGGTATTGAAATCTTGCCCAAGGGTCGTTGGCGTGGGAGGTCAGAGGCCCTAGGGAGAGCCTACTGCTGCTATGTTGTCAAGGTGCTTTAAGTATTTGTACACATTAGTGCTGCCTGCAGCCGTTGTCAGAGAAGCTTCTGACAGCAACTGACGCAGAGAGTCTTAACTGGTCCTCAAGGGGTTGAGAATAAGCAAATATTGAGTATTCAACCCTAAATGGAACGTCAATATTACCCTGCCCCAAGGCTCATTGTGGAAGAGGGGACAGAAAGAATGTGAGAGGTGGAGGACTGGGAGGAGAGCTGTGAATGCTGTCCTCTGATTCGACATGGCCACTGTACTCAGGAGCTCATGGGAGCTGTGCTTCCCTGCACAGTACTCCATGAGACCAAGCCAAGCATTCTAGCAGGCAGCACCACGTGGACCCAGTGTCCCCCAACCAAACAAAACGCAAGCAAACCTCAACAGCACCAAAACCTAGGGAGGGAGCAGGTCTGGGGTACATAGATGGCTCAGTGGTTAAGAGCCTTGGCTGCTCTTCGAAAGGACCCACATTCGATTCCCAGCACCCACATAGGGGTTCACAACCATTTGTATGTTTCTTCTGATCTTTAAGAGGCCCCAGTAACATAACACATGCAAACAGGCAAAACACTCAGAAACTGAAAGGAAAAGAAAGAAAGAGAAGGCATGCTCAAGGGATGTCTTCCTTGAAGCGTATGAGGGGAGAAGTTGGGGGGGTAGACAAGACACACTGTTTAGACATATGATATTGTTGAAGAATAAGTAAAAGATATTCTAT
The DNA here is from genome assembly GCA_019843965.1 of Rhynchomys soricoides. Lineage (NCBI taxonomy): Eukaryota > Metazoa > Chordata > Mammalia > Rodentia > Muridae > Rhynchomys > Rhynchomys soricoides. The sequence continues at coordinate 1,509,550 of JADRCH010000241.1, forward strand.
TAAAAAGAAGGTGGACAGAGATCGAGACAGACAGGTTTTGTCAACCTCTGGCCTCCATATGTGTGTGCGTGCGTGTGTGTGTGTGTGTGTGTGTGTGTGTATACACACACACACACACACACACACACACACACGGGGAGGGGGAGGAAGAGAAAGTCAGTCAAATAAACAAAAAGCTAATTGTGAGCTGGCAGGAGCACTTCTATGAACTCTCTACGCTTGCTCTGCCTGCTGGCCAGATTTTTCCTGCTTACTCTGCCACCTTAGCCTTGGGGATATCTGAGCTACTCAGAATCTCCACTCTCTGCTTTTCTAGCTCCTAAGACGTCATCGCCTCCCATGATTTCTGTAAGTGTATTTACATGAAGTGACTTCAGTTTGCACTTGGCCTCTCTGAAACCCAGTGACAAGGATATTGATGAAAGCTCCTGAGCAGCTAGCCCCTGCTGTGATGACCTCTGCTGAGGGAGACCCTGTTCTCAGGTCTTTTTTTTCTGATAATTCTATGACTCAGATCCCAAGGTTAACCTCTATTTCAGAAGACTGTATATGGAGCTGTTATTGTTTTCTATTCTGCCTGTGTGTTGGGGGGAGCTGCTCTTTGCATGTGTGTTCATGTATGTGGAGGAGTCAGGTCATTATCAAGTACACTTTTCAATCTCTCTCTACTTTATTATTAGAGTCAGGAAGGAATGGGATCACAGTATCTAGTGATAAAGCCCAGGATGGCTCACTATTCTGAAGACTGGGCTCAGTGACTCTCCTGGGCTGAAGCTCCCAGGGAGCTCTTCACATAAAGGACAGAACGTCGGTGTCGGCGCTGGTTCCTTTAAACAACAGGGGCCATTGGTTCCTGGAAAAGGCATCCATGGAAGTTAGCACAACCCCACTCAAGGCCTCACTGAGTCCAAACAGAGGGAGATTGTGATGTCCCCAGGGATAGTAGGGACAGTGGCTTGGCATCACCTGGCTACAGGGTGGTCTGTGGGTTAATGCCCAGTGCCCTTGCAGAAGTTCATACCTTGCTAAACCATCCACAGTTGTGGGCTTGGGGTTTCCTTACTTTCACCCCATCTTTCTGGCAGCTGAAGGTGAAGAACAGCAAAGTTCGGCTCAAGGCCTCCCTCTGCCCAAACCAGGTTATTTCTATCTTCATGGGTCCTGCAACATTGCTGCTCAGACTGGGCCCCAAAGAAAGAACATACATGCAGAAGTGTTAAACTTCATTTCTCAGGGAAAATGAAGGTTTCTTTAGAGTACCACCTAGGACAATAATAATATAACTGTGTACTAGAGAAGAAGGCTCTCAATCTTCTTTAATAAAATTTCCTTCTGTATATTTATTATTTAAAAGGAATCTGTCAAGAAAAAAAGCAAATGAAAAAGTATATATTCATTCCCTGTGTTTGATGGACACATATACCCCTATTCTATTAGACTGATGAACTCATTAAACCATATTAGACTCATAAAATATCTCTCATGAGTTCTTGAGAATACTTCAACTCAAAAAAATTCTTGTAAAATTTTTACAAAAATCTTGCAAAAAATTCCTATAAAATTCTTCAGAATATTTCAAACAATTACTCTGTAATTTTTTCCCCCCATTGGTTGATTTATTGACTTTGTGTGAGCTCATGTGTGCCTGTGTCACAGAGCATGGGCCTCTGCTCGGAAGATAAATGAGGAAGCTGGTTCTCTCCTTTATGATATGGGGACCAGTACCAAACTTGGGTTGTCAGGCTTGGAGGCAGGCACCTTTACCTCCTGGGCCATCTTTCCAGCCCTAAATCAAGTATTCCTAAATGAAAAGCAAATCACAGTATTTGGCTCTTCAAGGTCAAACAATAAGATCCAAGCAAAGAGAGAGCAGCAAATGAGAGCAACAGAAACCCAAGAAAGATCTCTCTGGATCTATCTCTATATCTCATGGAGTCAGAGTTAGAATCTAGCAATTTAGGATTTTACTTGGACCTGTTCCAAATGGTTTTTAACTTCACACAGGAGAAGAGACTAGAAACACACAGTGTAGTCCAGAAAGGAACTTGACACCATGGACAGCCAGCCGCAGAGAAGAAAGCTCCATAACAGATATCACTGGGGCCTGACCGGGAAAAAGATGCCACATTTCAATGGGAGTTGGGGAAATGAAACAGCCATCAATATCAGATTAAAAACTGAAACAACTGATTACATCTAGTACTACCAAGATAAGGCATGAGGGGAAATTGTACACAGAGTTGGCAGGCGTGTGTACTGCTGTACCCACAAGGAAAAAGAACATGGAAGAAGAATCAAAATCAAGCTTGGCAGGGTGCACAGGCCTGCAACTCAGGCACTTGGAGCCTGAGGCAGGGGGATTGGGACTTTGAATGAACTTGGTTTACAGAGTGAGTCACAGTCTCAAAAAAATAAAAATAAAAATAAAAACAGAGCAAACACAGAAGAGAGGAATAAAATTGAAAGTGCATTAACCGCTTGATCCAGCAATCCCCTTTCAGAAACGGATGCCAATCGAAGTCCTATGTCAGAACGGCATCTCACACCCATGTTTATCACAACAGTGTGGAACTGCAGACAGCTGACAACAATATGACCGTCCACTGGGAGGCAAACACTAAAGGATATGGTATCTCCACATCAGGGAACAAGAGATACAAAGTAGGAAGGGGAAAAGCTAAGTATATTGAGCCAGAAGCAAGTGTAAGCAAGCACAAGTTGTTGGTATGAGCAGGGAGAAAGAGCTGGAAGGTGATAAATGGTGGCAGTGAATACTGGCTGTGTTAGGAGAAGGGCAAAATTATTTTAACTTTACTCATTGTGTTACTTATTGTGATGGTTTGTATATGCTTGGCCCAGGGAGTGACACTATTAGAAGGTGTGGCCTTGTTGGAGTAGGTGTGTCACTGTGGGTGTGGGCTTAAGACCCTCACCCTAGCTGCCTGGAAGTGAGTATTCTAGCAGCCTTCAGATGAAGATGTAGAACTCTCAGCTCCTCCTGCACCATGCCTGCCTGGATGGTTCCATGTTCCCTCCTTGATGATAACAGACTGAACCTCTGAACCTGTAAGCCAGTCCCAATTAAATGTTGTCCTTTGTAAGAGTTGTGGTGTCTGTTCACAGCAGTAAAACCCTAACTAAGATACTTATTAAAAGACCAGAGGGTATTTCCACTGGCTTAACCTGGGGAAAATAAGGAGCTTTATCAAGGCACACAAAATCAATGAGGTGCTTTATTTCCTAGTGTTCAAATGTAAACACCGCCCTCTGTCAAGCAAACGTTGATGTACGGTTGACTTGCTCTCCATGCTCACCTGGCTGCTGTGTCTAAGCAGAGTCCTCCCTGCTTAACTCACTCAGAAAGCACCATGATTTCTGATGTATGAAGCTAAATCCTAGGAGCTGTGTGCTGCCTCAAAGCCCGTAGCTCCTCAGGCCCTCCTCCTCCTCTTTCTGACTTCAGTGCCTAAACTGTGATTGGTCTAAAGCAGGTAAAACAACTGTACTGAGTCTCTAGAGCACAAAAGCATCTTAGCCAGATGCAGGTCAATAAGGGCTTCCTAGAGTCCTAAGAGGTTTTTACAGAACTATCAGTGTTGCCTGAATAAAAACTATGGGAAGCCAGGTGTGATGGCTTGTACGTGTCATTCCGGCACTTGAGAGGCAGGAGGCCAGCCTGGCCTACTCAGTGAGCTGCAAACTGCCCTGGGCTATAGTGAGACTGTCTACAAAAGTACAAACCAAAGCAAGGTATGGTGGCCTGCACCTGCAATAGCAGCATTGGAGAGGCAGGGGGACTGCTGTGAGCTCAAGGCCAGCCTGGGCTACAGAATAAGATACCCTCTCAAACGCAGACATAAACATATAGAAACTGATGGAAACCACCACCACCTATGCAGCCCACTCTTTGAAGCTCCTCAGTTGTCTCCCAGGTCATCTGAGGAACAGCGGATAGCTTCCTCCTATCTTCTGCCGATCTTCTGAGAACACAGTCAAGTTGTTCTCCCTGGAACCCCTCTAGCCATCTGATGCCCCGTCATGGATCCCACCACAGCGGCTGTTGACAAATTTTATTTACTCATAGAAGCACTCCATTCATTCAGCTATACTTAATGACTAGACCTATCTAGCATCAGAATCATGTTTGCCACAGACACAGAACATCTAAACTTTCTAAGGCCAATGTACCATGTACATGAGCTGGGAGCCAGGAAGGTATACCGTATACACAAATGTATATGCATCTTTCTTTAGTTGGTTGGCTGGTTGGTTGGTTGGATGGTTGGATGGTTGGTTGATGTTGAGATATGTGTCCCAGGCTGGCCCTGAACTCCCTCTGCAACCTTGAACCCCTGATCCTTCTGCTGCTACTTCAGGAGTGCTGGGATTACAGACATGCACTACAACTCACCCTTTTCTATACATTTCTTGATAGATCTAGCAAACTTGAGAGCCAGGAGCACATTTACTGAGGATTACAGCATGTCTGTGAGACACTAAGGAGGATGGTCTCAGTGAGCTGATGATGACAAGCCAGGGGAAGGGCAGAGGGAAACACACAAGACGGACAAGCATTGATCAAGCAGACAGCTGTGGGCAGGATAGCTACAGGAGACCCACAGCCAGGATTGTAGCTCTCGATGACCGGAATGGGCAGGACAAGCCTTTAGAACAAAGGTCTATGGAATGTACCCAGTGCAGCTGTGCATAAGAAAAAAAACAAGAGTGTGTCATGCTTTAAGAGGTCACTGGGTCTGTATGGGTGTGGCCACATTTCAATCCGTCTGGAATTATATACATAAAACAGTATTTATTCTAAATGCAAGAAGCATTCCAACTCAGCGTTGACACGGTTTAACTAGCGTCACTCTAACAGCCTTCTGTGGCTTAATTGTAGTTTTTAAAGGACACGCAACAGCCTCTGATGACATTCAAGTTCGGGGCAATTACTCAGACTCAGGCTGTATTTCCACAGTCCTGGGGCTGAAAGGCCGAAAGAACCTTTCTAAGCTATTTATACACTATTTGGCCCTCATAACTTCTTTTGTGCATGTGTGTGATATATGTGTAGGTACATGTACATACATACGTCTATGAATATGTGTACATATGTATGCGAGGGCCAGTGGCCAACTTGCATGCATCATTCCTTAAACACTGCCCACCTTATAAAAGGGGGTGTGTATAGAGGTGTGTATTGCTGTGGGGGAGGGGCTTTGCTCGTACATGTGCATGTGGAGGGAGACCGGGGGTTGGCTTCAGGCATCTTCTTCTACCACTCTCCACTCTGTTTTGGGGAACAGAGTCTCTTACTTGGATCTAATCCTTGCAAGTAGAGAGGCTGGCCAGTGAACCCTAGGGACATCTGCCTCCCTAGCACTGGGATAACTAGTGGGCACCACCCTTGGTAACTTTCAGTTCCATGGTATAGGATCCAGCAGATTGTCACAAGCTCAAATGCACCCAGATTCTCCTGTAGTTAGAACAAAACTCTCTCCCCCTTGACATTTGCTTTCATTTGAAGATGGAAGCACAGTCAACAGAACACAGCAAGCTATCTTACCATCTGGTTTTCAATCCCCACAAAAATGTATGAAACTTGAGTCTTGTCTCATATGACTGCATTGAGTGTTTTTTTGGGTGGTGCAAAAATTGAAGAATTCACAGAGAAAAACAGGGATGAGGAAAAACAGGAAGTCCCAACTTTGAAAAACATCCAATCTACCTTCTATGCAAACCACAGAAAGATTAGACAAACCAAGTACTTGTTGACCTTGGCTGTAAACTTTGCAAAAAGGATACAGCCTTAAAATACACCTGGAGCAAGACCAAGTCACCTCCTCACTGGCCTTTCCTATTTCTTTGTAAATTGTATTTTAAAGGAACTGCTAAGCAAGAATCTAAAAGCAGCCCTTAAAGGAACTGTAGGAAGCTGCCACTGTTATCAGGTACCTTTCTATGCATGCTCAGGGGTCTGGCTGGGCATTTCTCATGAGTTACCACATTTAATTTGATCCTTCCAAAATGCTAGCCAGGTAGTCAGTCTTGGCTCCTGTGAAAGGTGGGAAATAGAGCCTTAATGAGGAGAATAATCTTTCAAGGCTGCAAAGCACCTAAGAGGCAGGATTAGAATTTCAGCCACATGCTTTGTTTTTCTCATTTGCAAGCTGGGCAACTGTAAGTGTGTGACCTCTCTGAGATTAAGTATCTTTAGCCAAATAGAGATATCCCTTAAAGTCTGCCTCCTATATGATGGACTTGGGGGTTAACCCATTTTGTGATGGTTTGAATGAGTGTGACCCCATACGCTCCTGTATTTAAATGCTTGGTCCCCAGTTGATGGTTCCCAGTTGGGAAGGATTAGGAGGTGTGGCCTTGTGGGAGGAGGTGTGTCATTGGGTTTGGAAGTTCCCAGAGTCCATGCCATCAGCTCTCTTTCTGCTTCATGTTTGTGAATCAGATGTAAGCTCTTAGCTACTCCTCCAGTGCCATGCTTGCCTTCCTGCTGCCATGTTCCCTGACATGATGGTCATAGATGCTAACCCTCTGGAACCACGAACCCCCAAACTAAAACTGCTTCCTTCTGTAAGTTACCTTGGCCATAGTGCTTCGTCCCAGCAATTGACAAATAACCAAGACACATGCCCTTCACCTTCTTGTTCTTCCTAAGCGAGAACAGTAGACATGTGATGGTTTGAGGCCAGAGTTCCAAGTCAGCGCCCAGGCACAAAGGAATCGAAGTGCCCCCAGCAGAATTCAGTGTGTAGTTATGCCTCAGGGCAGACTACATACTAGTCATGAAGACCTGTGGCATAAACTCACAGCATAAACCTGCTGGAATTAACTTCTTGTTTAGACTAGCTATAGCCAATAGCCAGAGTCAGACCACAGGGCATTTGGGTCACATTGCCTAACCCTTAGTGAGGTCCTGGGTGGGTGGCCAGGGTTTGAGAATGGAGTAAACCAGATAAACTGGGTCTTCTAGAAGTGACCATGCCTGAGACTTCTGGTCTGAGAAAAGAGACAATAACAGAGGAACTAATTAGCTGCTCTATAATTTCCATGAAAAAAGGTATGAGAGATTGGGACAAGGATCCTGTCACTTAACCAGAGCCCCAGAGGAGTAAATGTTTCCTTATTTGATGCTCTTCTTTAACGTATGGTTACCTTGCTTAATAAGAGTAAAGACTGGGGCTGGAGAGATGGCTCAGTGGTTAAGAGCACTGACTGCCACTCCAGAGGTCCTGAGTTCAATCCCCAGCAATCACCTGGTGGCTCACAACCTTCTGTAATGGGATCCGATGCCCTCTTGTGGTGTGCCTGAAGACAGCGACAGTGTACTTACATACATAAAATAAATAAAATCTTTAAAAAAGAAAAAAAAAGTACTGACTGGTTTTGAATCAATGCTGCCAGCAGCCAGCAGCAACACCAGGGAAGCGTCTCTCACTCAGTAGTAACCGTCTACAGCTGACCTGGTAGAAGGAAATGCACACAACCTTTGCAGGCACACTGGCCGCCCACACCTCTACTCCTAGCATTCAGGAGGCTAAGACCAGAGGACTATCACAATTTCAAGGCCAGCCAGGAGTACACAGTGAATTTGAGATTGGCCTAAGCTGGAGAGCAAGATCCTGTCTTGAAACAAAACCGAAACTAAACCAAAGTGAACCTGTTTCCTATGGGATCCCACAAAGTCTCCATAACTTTTGCTGGGGCCTTCTGCCTGGTTCCCTCCACGATGTCAGCACCCAAGTGAGGTCAGAAGGGACCTAGCTGCAGATACTTAAGAAGAATATAGTCAGACCCTGTGCCTGTTTCTGTCTAAGGCAAGGGATATGAAGCTCGGACAGGAGGTCTAAAAGGTGCTCCCTGCCTTCCAAGAGGCAGCAATGACTGGGAACATAGAAAGGACGTGGAGCATGCTCCAATGCTCCAATATTAGGAGCATGCTCTGTACTCAGGGAAGGATCTTAGCATAGAATGAGGGTCGTGCAGAGAGTGAGGGTCGTGGAGAGGAATCAGGAGAGCAAGTGCAGGAAGGGAACAAGGAGAAAAGAGTTCTGGGGGGTGCAGGAAGGGAACAAGGAGAAAAGAGTTCTGGGGTCCAGGTGACAGTCCTGTGTCCAGAGAGGGAGCGTTTAACCAAAAACAGGGTATGGAGAACATAGGTGAAAGTGGTACCCTGTTGACCTCCCATCCCTGAAATTATATAAGATTAAACAGAGTGATGCTTACTTACAGCAAAGCCTCCAGTAAAGGAAAGGGGGTTCCTACCCCTGTCTAGAGAGGGAAAGGTGTATTGGATGGGTCTGGTTCTCTACTCTGTCTTGACCCTGGAATCAGACTAAAGACAAGTGCCTAGAAGACAGTCAGAATCTTTAGACTCAACATGGCGTACACCCCTGCTACTTGACAAGTCAACATGGACCCCACATATGTACAGTGATGGTTCTTGGGACCCGACTTCTGAACTACTGTTGACCTGGTCCCTGAAGCCTGCTGGTCTTGGTGAGGGTGCTAAGTACCTCAAAGGAATTCTTCTAACTCAAGAGGCTAGGCGGGGCTGGAGAGATGGCTCAGTGGTTAAAAGCACTGACTGCTTTTCGAAAGATCCTGAGTTCAATTCCCAGCAACAACATGGTGGCTCACAACCATCTGTAATGGGATCTGATGCCCTCTTCTGGTGTGTCTGAAGACAGCTACAGTGTACTTAAGAGGCTAGACCTAGGCAGGGCAGGCAGCCCGGTGAGTACTGTAGGGATCAGAGACCAGCAAAACCTTGAGCTGAATGGCTCCCTGCGGTATAGCTGGGGGTCTGAAGTGAGAGGACCAGCAACCAGGAGTCAGTCACCCAGAGGATGAGGCAGCAGATGAGCAGGCAAAGGTCAGGCAGCCAGAACCAGCGGCTGATTAGGGTATGGGGTGAGAGTTCTGCTGTTGCTTGCCATCACTGCCTGCCTCTGTTCCTCTGCTCTAGGGAAATCTAAAGGGGGGCACTTTGCCAGAATGACCTAGTGGCCTGCCGGCTGTGTGACCTTTGGCAATAGCAAGTTAGGACCTGGGAGGTGCAGCCCCTGTGCAACCAACAACGGTGAGTCCTCTCCTTGTATATTTGCTGTCCTTGCATTTCTGTGCTGCTGACTGTTGAGCAATGAACAGAGCTGCCACCCACGGGGAGAAAAATGTTTTTCTCTAAGTGGAAGAAGTAATGCTAACCAATGAGCTATTCCGGCTTGCTCGGCAAACACACTTGCTAAGCGAACGCTTATCTGATGGCAGACTTGTGTTGGGGTAAACAGAATTAATATCTCTGGGATCTGTTTACACTGGTGAGAGCCCACTCTGAAGGACGTGGACAGAGTAAATGCATCTTCTCGCAGTGCTCTCTCCTGTCAAGCAACAGCTAACTGATGTGCAAACTCAGGGAGGGCGGGATGGTGGGCAGGAAAGCACAGCTGAGTATGCTTCGAGCACCTGCCCTTCCTGGGGCAGCAGAGCCTGTTTGCACAGGACACTTACGCTCGCCGCAATGAATACCCAGGATGGGCTGAATTTTTCAAGCTTGAACTGTGTGCTGCTGCTTCCTGTATACCCAGTGCTGGCAATGAGCTATCGTGTAGCAACCGTGGAGGCACAGAGATAGGCAGGTAGGGTTACTGAGCAGCCTTGATCATAAAGATGAACTTGTGACAGCCAGGGCATCGCAGGAAGGAGATTCAGGGACCACTGCGGGATGGTCCACTAAACACCTTCTCTTCCTCCAATCCTAATGACTTGACAGCTTCCCTCCCATAGCATCTTTTTAGCATCTTCCTTCTGCTCGCTATTAGATCACAACCTAAAGATAAATGCCCCCAGATTTATTAACTGCTCTCAATTGGGAATGTGCTGTGGCTAGAAGCCAGCCTCTTCCCCCTCCCCTCCCCCCACCTCCTTCATAGATAGATCTCTCATAAAGCTAGTTAATATCTTTCCCATTTAGGTGACAGGCATGATAAGCAAATGAAAGCGTTTGCCACATGTCTCCATGTAACTGGCTTGCTTTTTTTTTTTAAATAGCTGGCCTTCAGGTTTGTAAAGCGAGGCTCAGGAGGAAGTTGGTTCATCTTCTTGGAATTACGAGAAGGTTTACTTAGCATCATGTTGTCCCAGGGCTTCCAAGAATGTGAACTGCATTCACTTCAGTTTAAGGTGAATCAACATATGGATTTCCTTCTGGGCCCCAGAGGGTCCGCTCCTGCGCCTCTTTTGCTATGTCTGTTTCCCCAGGTACAGGAACTAGAACTTGGTACACATGAATACAGTGTCGCTTCATGCTGCTTGTCTGAGCAGAGCGACAGCGCCCAAACCCAACCTGACCTCACTCTCCAGTTCTCATAGCCAACAGTTGCTCTTTTCTGCCTGAATTCTTTGGATTTGTGCATGGAAACATTTCCACTTCCCCTGTGGCATGCTAATGGCTACTGAAGCTTGCTTGTTGGCTTTAAGTTATTACCACTACATTTGAAAACATGGCGACAAGATGGTAGAGGGGGATGCATCTTCAGTGCTGGCAAAAGAATCAAATCCTGTATTCTATACACTTACCATTTCAACAGGAAGCATTTGAAAGCAAAAACCACTTGGCTTTTATGCCAACCTCTACAGAGAGACCTTATAAGAACATTCTGGTAATTAAACTCTACAATACCCAAGTCGTACACACTGATTAATAGGAAACAGAACCTGGAGGAGGGATGGTAGGTTCTTTACCGAACCCCAGACCCTCTTCAAACAAGAAACTGCATCAGTAATGGCCAAAAGAACTCTTAAGAGCAATTCCCCTGAGCTGAGTCCAGCCTGTGGCACTGGGTCACTGTTTCCTGTGCACCCCGACAGCTCATTAGTGTCCTGTTCCACGGAGCCTGTTACAAATAACATCACTGTGGACACATATTCCTTCTACGTGTTAGAGTAGATCTCAACAGAAAAAAACAGGAACATTTTTGATGTGTTGCTGTTTTTCTTAACAAAGTCTGTATGTGTGCCTTTTGGGTATGTGACTGTATACGCAGTGTAGGGGAGTTATCGAATCACAAGAGACAATCAGTTTTTTAGTTTGCTTTATCTGTCTCTTATCTTTACATAGGACTTTCTCAGATGCTATGAAGCACCAAACCTGAAAATTTCTATGATCTTCCTGAAAACAAACACCAGTGTTTGTAATTCCCGACAACACGTAGCCTGGTGACTACTAGTGCTCACACTTTCTTGTTGTCTGTTTACTTATGTATTACTGGAGTGTGAACCCAGGGCCTAGTCCACACTAGCGGACACGGTACCAGGGCCTCGCCCGCACTGGCGGACGCGGTACCAGGGCCTAGCCCGTACTGGCAGACACGGTACCAGGGCCTAGTCTGCACTGGTGAACACGGTACCACTATACTACACTCCAGCCTTTAAATTTTTTTTTTTTTTTTTTTTTTTTTTTTAAGATAGAGCCTCTCTTTCACTAAGTTTCCCACACTGGCCTTGAACTTGCAATCCTCCTGCCTCAGCTGAGACTACAAAACTGAACATTCTAGATTTGGACATTGACAAGTTAATGTTTCTGAAAGTATATCCCAAGAGACATCGCTTCCACCAGATATGAACAGGGACCCTCTAGGGAAAGTCCCTGGGGCCTGAGCAGATGCTCAGTGGGTAAATCATGTGAGGACCAGAGTTTGATCCTCAGCACCTATGAAATTCTGGGTAGACATGGCGAACTGTATATAGTTCTCAAACTTGCAAAGAGGCAGGGTGCTCCTCAGAGCAAGCTCGCTAATGACTTGCTGAATTGGAGAGCTTTGGCTTCCAGTGGGAGACCTTGCCTCAAGAGATAAGGGAGGAAGCAACCAAGGAAAACACCCAACTTCAACTTCTTCCTGTGCATACAAGTGTACCCCTCAACACACAAAAGCATGCCGACACATAGGCATGTACACCATTCCCACAAAATAAGCATTAGGTAATTAAGCTGTTAAGCTGTAGAACGACTACCTCAGAGACTTTCAGATGTTGTGAATGTCTCAAGTGCATTAGAGTTCCCCACAAGTTTTTGCCTGTAGGACCCTGTCTTTTTGAGATTCATGTCACATAAGCATTCCTGGGGCACTCTGCTGCCCTCGGTGACTTCTGACAAAGCAAAGCTGGCAGCAGCAGATCAGACAGGAATAAGGAAATTGGATGTCTACACCGGCACCCAAAGCCTGGCTTCCAATGGCACCACCTTCTCGTCCTGTTTCCTACCCCCATCCCACCCCACTCTAAGACATGACTCTGTCATGAAGATGACCTGGAACACCACAACCAGTGGCTTTCTTCTTATAAACAGGATGGGTCCTGCCACTGAGTGCATGTCCAATGGATGTGTGTCTAGCTATGTGCAGACAAGGATTGTGACCTGGGCCACAGCACAGATGCACCAGGACTGTTTCCTCTTGTGACAACAACTTGGTGGCCATTTCCTCAAGAGTGTACCTACCCCCACCATTCCTGTTTTTGACTTTATGTCAACAAAGCCCACACCTGGGGTGTGCTCATCCTGGCGACTCTCTCTGGCCTCAGACATGCAGAGTCACCATCTACTGCATAGATGGTGTCCTGGGGACAGGGCCTGCAAGAGTCCTCATCTCGGTGTGTTTGGAACAGACTCATCATGTACTCCCTGACACCCCCAAGGCTTTCCCTTCTTCCTCACATCTTGGGTATAACCACTGCCGTTCCCCTCTCCTGCATCCCTCTGTTCCTAACTCACTCCATGCTAGATCTGCCCCTTCTCATCTCCAGGCCCAGGGCCCAGCAGTGCCATTCTGCACAATGTTTTCCAGTGTCCCACGCTCACTTACTTCATCCCCTCAGCCTCCTCCTGCTTCTGGTCTACCTCCTGTTTCACCTTGGAAGAACCGTCTGAAGACACAGAACTCTACGTGCGTGCATCTCCCAGCACAACTCCCCTTCATCTCCAGATCACAGCTTAGCCTTCTCTGCTTGGCTTCCAAAGCCCTCGACCCCTCTCCTTCCCCGGCTCTAGATCTAGACATGGCATCTCCTTTCAGACGGTAGACTCGCCCTTCCCCCTCAGACCTGTTTATTCTCCCTCCTGCTGCCCTCTCCTCACTACTACAGGCCTCTGTCTCCACCCCTCATCTCCAGGCTCTATCAGGTGCCCTCATCCCATTCCCATTCTTCCGTGGTATGTCTGACACCGTGGGATACCACTCATGGCTTACTGAATTACTTGGTGCACAATAGATGTTCAATAAATATCAGCTGAATGGAAGTACGGTTTTCTGGACTTCTTCTAGGAGTATTGTTGGACCAACAAACTCAGTGGCCCTGCTCCCAATAGGCAGAGGGATGCCAGGCAGGGACTATCAATCACTGCAGATACACACCTCCCTTACTGTGAACTGTAATTCATGGTTATCATGTGGTTAGTGTAGTGGGTCCCATGCAGCCCTTCAGGTTGTTGGTTGTCTCAGTGTCAGAGCCTGATGTCTAACACGGCCTCAGGCAGTGAGAACGAGCCTTGCCTGCACCGTTGCGACCCAGGACAGGAACCGCAGACCCCATGCTTGACACATTCTAGTCTTACCATGAATCCTGTTAGTTTGTCTTCACCCCCTCTTCTGACTGACTGTCCTATCTTTTCTATACTCTCACAATCTTAGAGAAATCAAAGTTTAAATCATTGTACCATCAGATCAGCTCTTTCCTCTCTCCAGCTCAGTGAACTTTCCTGGGGCCTTTCGTGACCCCTCCCCCAAGCTCCCTAAAATTGCTCTCTCAAAAGCTGCCGCCTGGCCTGCCGCCACCAGCAGCAGCAGCAGCAGCAGCAGCAGCAGCAGCAGCAGCAGCAGCAGAGCTTTGATGAGCACATAATGAGTATGCCACTTTGTAACTTGAACCTGCAATAACTTTATGGAGCAGATCCTATTGTTTCTCGAATTTCCTAGACCAGCGACACAGAGGTAGAGACTCACCAAATTAGTCCACATTGCACAGCTGGGGCCACAAAGGTCTGTGGAGGATCCCCTCCCACACAGGGGCTCCCAAGCCACCTCCTCACAGGCTTCTGGCTGTCCCCCACCGCAGATCCCTACGACTTCAGGCATGTGGACAGGTGGGCTAATGCTGGCCCTCCTGGCACGCAGAGCAACCCATGACTCTAGATAAACACTTGAAGGCAGAATGAATGGATGTTTAAAGTCAGTGATTGAGGAGCAAGTATGAAGCACGGCTGTATGTAGCCAAAGTGAGAATGTGTGTGTCCCATTTACCCTGTCCACTTAGGAATAACGATGTAATCACCAGCAGAGGACTGATAACTGTGGTTAGGACCTCATCTAAGGTACAGACTGGAAAGAAGCTTGCAAAACCCCAGCTAACTTCTCCAAATACAATCTGTTCTGGCTGAGAGTGTACCATCACAATACTGTTGATTGCTTAATCAATAGTTATTGGAGAAACGTATGTGATCAGTTAACTGGCATCCCCTCTGTAGCTCCTCTTCCTCACAACAGCCTCTCTAAGCCCCTGACACCTTCTACTATCACATCATACAGTATCTCTAGGAAGGGGAAAAATGTTTATAGAAACCTATTGTTTTTCAGGATTTAAACACTGAAATTTTACATGGAAAGCTTGCTCCCGGTTTAGTAATTACCATGTGAGAGTATTTGGAAGTTGAGT
>JADRCH010000241.1:1524277-1549274 GCA_019843965.1 Rhynchomys soricoides
GGGGGGGGGGAAGCTCTGTGTGGGGCTGACCTCATCTTTATTGTCCCCCAGGTGACATTCACCATTTGTCATCGAGATAGTAATGGTGGCACACATTGCTAAGTAGCAGAAAAATTAAAAGGCCTCAGGGCAACATCTGAAAGATTGTGTGATTAAAGCCACTAGACCGATCTCGCTAGGTAATGGATTTATGGTGTCTGCTGAGTAATAGCTCCCCGCCCCTCAAACCAGATGATGCTGGAATTAACAATAGTCAGGTTTCCAATCTGGTAAACTTTAACGTCTGCCAAGTCCTCAGTCACAGTAAGGAGGCAAGCATTTCCAGGAATTTTTCTTTACTCAGACAGATGGGACCACGAAGCAAGCCCAAGTTTATACTAACACTGTTATTGATTGAGTAGAGGAGTAGAAGGTTCGAACTTTCATTTTTTTCCTCTTGAAACAAGGTAACTTCGTAACTGACACTGGCCAGTAAAGCCTCTAATTTATAGTGTAACCTTAAAGGCTCTTCTGGAACTAGTGAAATTAATACCTCAGCTTCCTTTTCTCTCTCTCTCTCTCTCTCTCTCTCTCTCTCTTTCTCTCTCTGTCTCTGTCTCTCTCTTTCTATGAGATGGGATCTCTAGCAGCCTAAGTTGATCCTGAACTTGCTACATAGCTAAGGAAGGCCTTGAACATCTGATTTTCTTGTCTCTACCTTCCAAGTGCTGCAGTTACAAGTATGAAATACCTCTCCCCACTGATTCCCCCCCCCCCTTGGTAATCTAACTCCTCCTGGAACCATCCCCCTTGCAGCTTTCTTCCAAGTTTATTTCTCCTTTCCTCCTCCTCTTCTTCCTCCTCTTCCTCCTCCTCCTCTCCATTCTCCTCGTCTTCCTCCTCCTCCTCCTCCTCCTAGTCCACTGAATCCAACTAGTGCTGCTTGTATGCACATAAGTGCAGGGCCATCTATTGGATTATAGGCAACCTACTATGGGTCACATTGCTGAAGAAAACTGACTCTCTCAACAGCTATCACCTGCCCAAAGCTCCTCACTTAGGGGTGAGGTCTCCTGAGACACTCCCATCCATGCTGGAGTATTGACTAGATTGATCTTGGGTAGGTCTTGCACAGACAACTCCAGCTGCTGTGAGTTCATAAGCACAGTGACCCAGAAGACAGCATTTCATAGCTTCCTCCTTGGGTTCGTTCTTGCTCTTCCACTTTCATGATGCTGCATAAGCCTTGGGAGGACGCATATGTTATAGATGTCCCAATTAGGGCTGGGAAATCCACAGTCACTTATCTCTGTACTGGACTAGTGATGAATCTCTGTATCCACTGTATACGGAGCATCTTTGATGGAGTTGAGAACTGTACTTACCTCTGCGTACAAGGGCAAGCATTCAGAAGCAGATTAGTACTATGTATTAATCCTTCAGTAAAATCATGGTAGTGACTTCCCAGCTAGGGCCTTTGACCTCTCCAGCATGAGCCAGGTTTACCGTCTGAACCTTCATCTTTTGTGAAGTAGTTCTAAGTACAATTAGAGAGCTGTTGGTTACCCCCACAACACTTGCACTGCTGTAGCACCAACGAGCAGACCTTGCCAGGCCTGTTGTCACTCTAGCTCATACGGTTCAGAGTTAGGTAAAACTATTGATGACTCTCCTCCGCTAGCACTCACAAGAGGAAGTTTTTAGCTCAGTGCTGGCTTGAGGAAAGTGAGATCTATAGGCCAATGTCCCTAATGAAGATAGATTTAAAAATTCCCACCCAAAGCTTATAAACTGACTATACACACATCAAAACAACATCCGCAATAATCAAGTTGGCTTTATCCAGAGATTTAGGCAAGGTTCAAAATGTACAAATTGATAAATGTAATAAATTATATAAATGGGGTTAAAGACCAAAACCATATAATCATTTCTATAGAGGCCTTTGACAAAACCCATCATTCCTTCATGATAAAAGTTCTAGGAAGAATAAGACTGGAAAGAATATACCTCAGCATAATAAAAATTACATTTGATAAACTCGAACTCATAGCTAACGTCATCCTGAATGTTAGCAATCCATAAAAATCAGGACAAGACATGGCTGTTCATGGTCTTTACTCCCATCCAATACAGGACTGGAAGTCCTGGCTAGAACAACAGCACAAGAGAAGGAAATAAGAGAGATACAAATAGGAAGGTGTCAAATCATCCTCGCTTGCAGATGTATGACACTATCGTAAGCGATTCCCAATTTCAACCTGAAAACCCCCAGCACTCTCAGCAAAGTATCAGGACACCAAACGCATAAAAACTAGCTGCAAAAACATAGCAATGCCAAATTTAATGAGAGAAAAGTGAAAGAAACTAGCCCATACACAAGAATATACCAATGGCAAGTATAGTGAGAAAGAAGTGAGAGAAACTGTCCCACTCATAATAGACTCATGAATAAGTAAAGACTCATGAACTAAACCTGACCAAGGAGGTTCAAGACCCTACAACTAAAACCTTAAATTTCTGAAGAAATTGAGGAAGTGCACTGGCTAGTTTTGTGTATCAACTTGACACAAGCTGGAGTTATCACAGAGAAAGGAGTTTCAGTTGAGAAAATGCTTCCATGAGATCCAGCGGTAAGGCATTTTCTCAATTAGTGATCAAGGGGGGAGGGCCCCTTGTGAGTGGTACCATCTGTGGGCTGGTAGTCTTGGGCTCTATAAGAAAGCCAGCTAAGCAAGCCAGGGGAAGCAAGCAAGCCAGTAAGAAACATCCCTCCATGGCCTCTGCATCAGCTCCTGCTTCCTTACCTGCTTGAGTTCCAGTCCTGACTTCTTCTGATGATGAAAGTGTAAGCCCAATAAACCCTTTCCTCCCCAACTTGCTTCTTGGTCATGATGTTTGTGTAGGAATAGAAACCCTGACTAACACAAATTGGTACCAAGAGTCGGTTTTTCCTGTGACAACCTGACCCTGTTTTAGAGAGGACTGTGGAAGGACTTTGGAACCTTGGGTTAGAAGAGTCATTCAGTGTTAAGAGCTCTGTGGGATGTTGTGTAGGAGCTTGGAAGATAATGTTGAGAACAGTGCAGAAGGTGGAGGCCTGGCTTGTGAAATTTCAGAGGGAAGATTAAAGACTCTTATCAGGGCCATTGCTAGTTTGATTTAAGATTCTGTGGTTTTGTTTAGCTGGGGCTGAAGAAATCATCTGTGATTAAAAAGATACCAGAACTACTAAAGCAAAACCATTGCATTACTGGGACTATGACATTGATGCTGGTTGGCTGGAGCTGGGAAATTGTCAGTGATTGGGAAGAGACCAGCATCATTGAGGTGGAATCTTCTGAGAAGTGTTTTCTGAGAGCACAGAGGCTGCATTCCAGAGATAGCCAGGGTTGTACCTTGTGCTGTGGCTGGACTTGGTAATGTGTAAGAGTCACATTAACAATATAGTCAAGTTGAGAATCAGAAATAGCCACTACAGGAAGACACTAGATGATGGGAAGATCTATAATGCTCATGGTGTGGTAGAATTGAAATTGTGAAAATGACCATCCTGCCCAAAGAAATCTATAGATTCAACATGATCCAATCAAAAATCCCCACGTATTCTTCACAGAAATAGAAAAAAAATCTTAAAATTTATATGGCATCACAAAAGACCCAGAGAGCTAAATCGACCCTGAACAAATAGAATATGCTAGAGGGATTACCATGCCTGATCTCAAGTTATAACACACCACAATGTAATAACAGCATCACAGTACTGTCACAAAAGCAGACATACTGATCAATGGATCCAGGCACAAACCTACGCAGTTATAGCCACAATTTTCCACAAAGGTGCTACAAATGCATACCATAGGAAAGACCATAGGAAAGACATTTGTGTAAATGAAATTAGACCTTTTTTTCTTCAAGAATGGCCTCCAAATGGACCAGTAACCTCAATATGAAGCCTGAGGTTCTGAGATTGAGTCTGGTAGCACACTCTACCACACAGGCACAGGTGACCTTCTAAACAAGACTCTGCTTGCTTAGGAATCAAAGCCAACAATCAGCGAATGTGGCTTCATCAAATTAAAAGTAGCTATAAAGCAATCCGGCCCAACACTAGGAGAGAAATCTTTGGCAGTTATGCATATGACAGAGAATTAATAGAAATACACAAAATGGGTAACATTAATAAAACAAATGATAGCTGGGCATGGTGGTGCACGATTTTAGTCCCAGCACTCAGGAGGCAGAGGCAGGCAGACCTCCATGAGTTTGAGACCTGTGTGGTCTACAAAGTGAGTCTCGAACATTCAGGGCTCTGTTACACAGAGAAACACTATTTAGAAAAAAGCAAACAAACAAAAACAAACAAAAACCAAAAGAAAAGAAAACAAATGATTTAACCCTTTCTAAGGGCCAGCTTAACTCCACTCCTGATAAGAATAGAAAGCTTGCTTCTCATGTTCACAAATGCACTCTGTAATAACCACATGAAGATGCACCACACCTCCACCTCATGGTCCAGAAAGCTCCCCTCCAACAGTGTCTGTAATAAGGCTCTATGTAAATCGATTGTAGTGGGTTGAAGAGTGCAGGTCCTCAGCACAATGCCTCTGGATATGACCTGATTTGGAAGAAGGTCTTTCCAGATATATTCAAATTCAGATGAAGTCATACTGGAACAGGGTGGGCCCTAAGTCTGTTGCCCTTAAAAGAAAGGACCATTTAGATTGTCTGCAGAGGGAAGGCAGGACAATGAGCAGGTGTTGAGATGCACCTGCTCATTGCAGGAATGTTGAGACCTTTAGAATCTAGGAAGAGGCAAGGATGGGTTCTTCCCTTGGGCCTAGCAGGAGGGTGTAGCACTGTTGACACATGTTTCCTTTTGATAAAACAGAAACTCATTGGCTTATTGGTTTAAATAAATAAATAAAGCAATGCTTCCTTTGGAAAATACCTTCCCTCTTGGATTTTCAAGTAATACCTTTCATTTGATCACTTGCACAGTAGAAATGTTCGAAACCAGAAGACAGGAGTGTTTGGCTATATTTTCTTGTACATGCATGCCTGCGCATATGTGTGGAAACCAGGGGTCAACAAACTTAGGTGTCATTCCTCAGGTACCATCCACCAAAACTTTTGAGATAGTTCTAGGTGGTCAGCAACCAGAGATCCACATGTCTTTACCTCCCTAGCACTGAAAGGAAGGGTGTACCACTGTGCCTAGCTTTTTATGTGGATTCTGGGGATCGAAGTCAGGTTCTCTCATGCTTGTGTGGCAAGCACTTACTCAACTGAGCCATCTCCTCAGCCCTTGTTTGTCTTTCCTCCCTCCCTCCCTTCCCTCCTTCTTTCTCCTGTAACAGGCCCTCCACACCTGAGCACAGCTGACACCATGATGGAAGGAACCTCCAGGCCATAAAACTCAGTCCTGAGACAGCACCGCCTGTCAAAGTGAAAGCAGAGGCCTACTCCATAGTTCTGGGAAACTCTCTAAAAGTACTAGTGCTGCTTTTTGGCTTCTGTAGTCCCACTTCTGGCTGTCTATTGTTACTAACTGAAGCATGTTAATGCTGAATAAGGTCTTAGCGCTTACAAACTTACCTCTAGAAAGGCTCATGGCTACACTGAGATCCTGAATACATGGTGTAGTCACCAGACAGCGACTTTCTATTGGCTTAAAGCCACATCTAATAACCCTAGTGGATAACCCACAACTCTCTCCCCCACCCCCTTCTTTCTTTTTGGTGTTGTGAATTGAACCAAAGGCCTTGTGCATGCCTGCTAAGCAGGTAGCAGCTGTATCTTCAGTCCTGGGTGGATGGCTTTTATAGATTCAGCACAGCTGCAGAGCAGGCACAGCTAGCCCCATGGGCTCTGAGGAGGTCCAAGAGCCATTTACTTGTAGTGTTCTCCTTTATGGCACCATCCCACCTCCCGAAGAACCCCCAGGGAGGTGCCCCTGGTGTTTTTATCTTTGGAGACATGCTTTCCCCATCTAGTCCAGGCTGGCCTTGAACTGTAACCAATCCTGCTTCAGTGTTTCGGTTACAAGCAAACACCATCAGGCCTGGCTTAGCACAAAGCATTCAGCTATATTGTTCAAGTCCTGCCTTGTCTTTCAGGAATCTGATGGCCAAGATTCCAGAGGACTAGGTGTGGTGGCACACACCTACAATCCCAACACCCAGCAGGCTGAGACAAGAGGATTGTGACAGGGTCTGGGTCACTTGACTGGATTTAAGAAACACCTAAGGCATTGTGGAGCATTGCAGGCAGAGTGGAGCCCACCTTTGACACATGCCTGGGAGAGAATAGTAACACAGGCTAGAAGATGTGCCCTAAACACGGGCAGGACCATCCCCGTGGTCTGGGGTTCCAGGCTGAATAAAAGGTGAGACAAGAGGAAGCCAAATGGCCACCCTTCTCCTTTCTCTTTACCCAGCTATGGTCAAGCTCCTGCCTCCATGTCTTCCTTACCATGGTGGGCATAATGTAGACTCTTAAACTGTGAGCCAAATCTTTCTCTCCTTAAGCTGAATTAGGCGGGTTTGGAAATGTATGTTTTGTTTTTTTAATTTATTCTTTCAGAACTTCATACACATCACTGCAATAAGAAGGGGGACCAGTGGTACTTCAGATAAGGTCAACATTCCACAGTGAGCCTCCTGGATGAGGACAGAGGTGGGGAGATCACTAACCCTCATATATACACGAATGCCTCTGTTGAATTTGTGAGACATTGGGGGAACCTGATACCTCCATGTAGGTCTGCAAATGAACAGGGAGACTAAACCCTCCAATGGCTTGGAACTGCCGTTGGGGGTTGACTTCTAGGTGACAATGCCCTTCCAGAGTGGCTCTTCCATGGGAAGAAGCATCTGGGAGTGTCCCGGTTGAGCTCGTGGCTGGCTGGGCTCCACAGGCTCCTGTTTCTACCCTGTACTAACATAACAGCTTCCTGTCCTCCTTTCTCGCTTGAGTTACCTTCTTTAAAGACTCCCTTGCTCGCCAGTGGGCTACAACCCAAGCTTATGTGTTTACCTCTGCACAGTCCAAGGCCTCTGCAAACACAGCTTGCTTCTATCTGTAACAGTATCCATTGCAGTTCAAGAAACACAAACCCTTAGGAAGTCCATACTGGATAGGTACATCACATGCATATTTGATGTGTGCGTGTGTTTGTGCACGCTCGTGTTGCGCATGTGAATGAATGTGCGTGGGCGCGAGCATTTGTGTGTGTGTGTGTCTGTGTGTCCATGCATTTCACAGTGTATGTTTAGAAATTAGAGGGCCACCTTTGGGTGTCAGTTGAAACCATTACAGCTTATTCTTCAGAGCATGTCTCTTTGTCATTGTGTAACCTGTGCTAGCTGAACCATACCCACCTGTCTTGATCTATCATCTTGCCATCAGGATGCGCTGAGATCACACATGCGTGAGCTGCAGTGTGCGGCTTTTCTCATGGTCATCAGGTTTGCAGGGCAAGTGAGCACACTTTACCCACTGGGCAATTCCTTACCTTCTATCCATCCTTTCTTTCTTCCTTTTGTTTCTTTCTCCTTCCCCCATCTCTCCCTCCCTCCTTCCTTTTTTCTTTTAACGACATCAAGAACAGATGAGTGAGATGTATATTAATCCTGCAGCAGTCTACTGGAGAGTTCTCCACAGTTCAACTAAGTATTGATGCTAAGCATGCAGCATAACACACTTTCCGAGCTTAAGGGAAAATACTTTGGCGCAAGTGTTTGGATGAGAATGGCCTGGTTTTTTAAAAACTGGTTAAGGACGCCTGGCTAATAACATGAACAGTGCCATCTGGGAGCCTACCCTGATGAGAAATGACAATGGCCAAGAAGACTGAGGATCACCCAGGAAAAATGGCTCTCTCTGTACTACACCTGCAGGATGGGCAAGCTCCTGTTCAGTTCAAGGCTTTCTGCCTTGTAGCATGCTTTCTCCGGTGGAAAATGTGCTGTGTATACTCGCTAAGGCCTAGAAACTCAAGAAAATATTCAAGAGCAACTAGTCTTCATTAGTCCTTTGTCTGGGGTGGTGGTTTTTTTTTTTTTTTAAGATCATGTGACAAACACAAAAAATGTAGGATTGTACCAAATGCCTCCTTTCTTCTTCCATGATCCCCATGAAGTGATCACAGTGGCTGAATTTGGAGACCTCCATCCCTGTGTTCCTCTTCCGCTTTCTTTATTGGCACCATAAATGAACCAGGAAGAAGGCAATCCAGATGTGGGGAGATGAGCTCAAAAGCTTTTGCAGAAACAGATGTGGGAGAACGCCGTGAAGTCCTGTGTTTTAAGACACATGGCCACAGCCCCTTGCTTTTGTAGTTCAAGCACCCAAACCTCTAAAAAACAGGCTCTGATATTTCATGGTGCTGGGCTTGGGGTCATTTGGTCTAACAGTCTGGGAGTACAAGATGTGGAATGCACAGGGTAATGGTAAGACAGTTTCTCAGCCTGGAGAGAACACCACTCAAGTGTGGCCTGTGAGAGACACATTTTAAAGAGAAGGCTGTAGACCTCAGACATTGCTGAGCAGGGCTGTGTGACTACCTTAGTGTCAGGTCAAGTAGACCTTGAAGTAAGCTAGCTCTGTTAGCAGGTAAAATAAGCTATTCAAAAGGATCACAGAACAATTCTAAATCATAGACAACTGATAACAGGGTTTTAAATCATTCGAAGGGAAACTTGGCACAACTGTAGGGAGAAGCAAGTTGATCATATCTGAGCTTTGGCTGTTCTCAACACAGTACTCTCAGTGAGGACAGAGTACGCAGGCAAAAAAGCAATCTCTGCATGCATAGAAAACATAGGAAATCACTAGGCTGCTGCGTTTCCAAAGTTGTCGGCACCAACACACACACACACACACACACACACACACACACACACACACACACAGTGATGAGCTCAACGATTATAGAAAAATCATGCCTTCCTTTTGACCCACAGATGTGCATGGCACCCCCAAGTCTTTCTAAAGGCTGGCAGGTCTGATGCATATTATTTTCAGAAGATTTTTCTTTATAATGGTTATGTGGATTTCTGGAGAGACAGAGTCGGGCATGCAAGCTCCCTGTTTTCCCTGTTTCTGCTTTGGATGAAATGATACTTGCATCCCAAGTAGGATAAAGAGGCCAGCATGAAGTGATCAGAGTGGGTTAAGAAATATATAGATGATGTAATATCTGACTTGCAAATACGAAGATTTGTTTGCAGCAGTGTGGGGAGTGGTGGGTAACTATGCTAAAGAGGCAGAGTTCAGACCTTGAGCAACCTTGCTTTTTTTCCCTTGAAGCAAGGGAGAGGCAAGACTGTAAATGAGAAAGGAGATAAGGATTGGGCCAGTGGAAAATTAAGGGAGCCAGCACGGGTGTTAAGAATGTGGACTTTGGAGTCACACTGCCTAGGTTTGAATCCAGCTCCGTCCTTACTAGCTGTGTGTCGCTGAACAATTTCCTTAATCTCTCTGTGTCCCGTCCCCCAACTGAAAATGGGAACTGTGATGGTACATGAGGTGTTTGTAATGATGAAACAAATAAAGTGAGTTGTATTCCAAACAACACTCAAGTGTCTCTTGGAGGAGACACAAGGCAAAAGTCCTCTACACGCATGCCCCGCGGTTGAAGTCGGCAGCGCAAAGGTATGAGCCTAGCTCTGTGGGTGCCTGTTAGTGGACCCTCAGAACCCAGCCATCAGAAAGCTTCAGGTAGATGGGCTCTGGAGCCCCTCCCTTCCCTGAAAGATGAAAAGGAAATGAGCCTAGGAAATGCTCTCTTCTCCAGGCACAGCCATCTCTCACCATCTTTATTTCCCCATTCACATGGTTGTTCGTGTCTTGAACTTGAGGGCAATCTTAGGTTGCCAGACTATGAAGAAGAATAACTGCAGAATTGTTTGTAATAGTTAAAAGTTAGGAAGAGCCTTAATGGCTACCCATGGAATGGATAGTTTCATATATATTGGGGTTTGGATGTTAAGCATCTCCGGTAAACTCCTGTATTGAATATTCGCTTGGTGCTCAGCTAGTGGAGCCATTTTGGAAGGGTGTGGAACCTTGAAGAGGTAAAGACTCACTGCAGGAAGTGGGCTATTGGGGGCGGGGCTTGGGCTTTTATAAGCTAGTCTCACTACCAGCTTTCTGACTGCTGATACAAAATAGTGAGGCACCTCCCCCACTGCTGAGACCATGCTGTCACCATGATGGACTGAATTCCTTCTAAACTCTGAGCTAATGTCAATCTTCCCCTATTGCTTACATGCTGTCACCGGGTATTTTGCTTTTGTAGAATGGTGGGGAATAATACAATATGCTACCTTAGCTGTGTGAATTCTCCGGGAGTTAAAATAGGCAACTTGGTTTGCTACAAGTACCTAGGTGGCTGGCAGATATCTAATACTTAGTGCAAGTATGGCCATGTGGCAAAATGCATGTAATTTTTTAAAAAGAAATATTTATTTATATTTTTGTGTATGAGCACACCGTAGCTGTCTTCAGACATACCAGAAGAGGGCATCGGATCCCATTGCAGATGGTTGTGAGCCACCATGTGGTTGCTAGGACTTGAACTCAGGACCTCTGGAAGAGTAGTCAGTTCATTTAAGCACTGAGCCGCCATCTCTCCAGCTCCCAGCCCATGTGAATTTTGAAGAACACAAGGAAGTAGAATTAGATGATGTCCTTGAAAGCAGGCTTTTAAGGAAAAGAACAGGGGTTGGAGGGATGGTCCAGTGGTTAGTGCATACTCTTCTTGCAAAAGATCAGGGTTTACTCCCTAGCACCCATGTTGGGTTCTAACAATGGCCTGTAACTCCAGCTCTAGGGGATCTGCTTTCTTCTTCTGGTTTCCATGGGCACATGCTCGAATGTACACATATCACCTGCCATATGTAATTAGAAACAAAATCAATCTAAACCCCCACCCACTCGGACACACACAAACAGTAAATAGATATCTACCAGGCTTGGGGCTGAGAACAAACATGACCTGAGCCTCATGTATAATATGCTAGTACCTCATTAAATATCTGAAGCAAAACAACAGTTAATCTTGGGTCGGAGAGTCTTCATTGCCCTGTACTTTCCCCTAACAAAACCTCATGCCCATTGTAGAAATTTTACAAAGTAAGAAGTATTTAAAAAGCAATGACTATTGAGGAATAACCGTCATCCTTTGCTGCGCCCTGATAAATCTAAATGTGGATTTGAAGTGCCATTGTGACAGTTTTATAAGATGCCTTTTAAACTGAATGACATGTAACTTCCCAAGTCATTACATGTTCTTTAAAGGCACAATTGCAGGTCTCTACACCTCAGCTTTGCTCTGAACTCTTGCTCTGTGGCACTGTCTCCCTCCAACTGCCAGGGTCTATTTACACCACTTTACAATGAGATGTTTGCCTTCGGCTGTGCCTGGAGGAGGCAAAGGAGATGATCAGCAGGGCGGCCTCACAGCCAGGGCTCACTCAGGGGGAAGCACCTCAGTTGAAGCCCAAAGGCAAAGCATGGTCAGCCTTGGTATTGAGACTGTCACATTATGAACTTGCAAGAAACCAGATTCCTGCTGGGAGCAGCAGCCTCTGTCTTTAGTCTCAATTATTCTGGAAGCTGAAATAAGACAGTTAAGAGTTCAAGGCCAGCCTGGGCAACATAAATAGCATAATGAGACCCTCCAACCAAGCAATCAACCCAAGCCCAAAAAGACAAAATGGAAGTTGGCAGACGACTTGTGTAGCCTCCATGAGGTCCCAGGACCACATGAACTAGGTTTGGTGGTATGTGCCCATAATCATAGCATTTCGGAGGTAGAGGAGGCAGGAGGATCAAACTCAAAAGGTCATCTTTGGCTATATATGGAGTTCAAGGCCAGTATGGATACATCAGATGGGAGTGGGGTGGGATGTCGGTGGTGGAGGAATGATATAAACTGTGTATCCAAATTCTTAAAGGTCTAGAGATGGAAGGAAGCCAGGCAAATTTGGCCTTGGGTTTATTGTACTGAGCTGTGTTAAGGGCATTATAAAATTTTATGTGAAGGACTGAGAGCTGGGATGTTGAATTGCAGCTAATACACTTGCCTAGCTTACGTGAGCCCCTGCTTTCAAGTACCAGCACTGCAAAACAAAGCAAGTGCCACAGAGGATCACGGAATGTATGCCAAGGGGAAAAGGGCTGTCCTATAAAAATTTCAGAAAAGGTATATGCATTCTTGCTAATGTACAAAACCACCAGGTCTAAGCTGGGTGTACATTGGTACATGCCTGGAACTCTAGTACCCAGGAGGGAGAGCTAGAAGGACCATACAGCGAAGGCCATCCTAAGCCACATAGCTAGATCCTGACCCAGACAAACAAAAAAGACAAAAAAGGAGAAAATGGAAGCCAAACCTTATGGGATCTTTATTATCCTTGTTGGGAAGAGCCTACGTCAGACTGAGGTACCTCCTCTCTCTCCCACTTGCTCACTTACTTTCTTTCTCTCTCTTTTTTTAAAAGGCCACGTCTCACATGGTATCCCAGGCTGGTCTTGAATTATAGCAATCCTCCTGCCTCAGCCTCTGGAGTACTGGCCTTTTTATTTTCCCTCAAGGAAGGTTAGAAATGGAAAGACAAACAAATTTGGATCTATTGCCCATTGTCATGACCAGGTGTGGCCTGCCAACAGTATGATTCTAGGACTTATGACAAATTGAGCAGACGTGATTTTGAGCCCTGTGTGTATTTTGATTACAATATATTTGGAATGCAGGCATTGTTTCTTAAGAGGGAAAAAAACCTCAAGTAGGTTGTCTGAAATAAAATGCATTTAAACAACAAACTTGATCATGGTTGGTGGCTTTAATTCATCCGTGGGAACACTAATATTTGCTCTCTCACTTGTCTAGCTGACTACACAAACGGTCTCCAGCTTTGGCCAGCACATATAAGAGGATATGTAGATACTGCCTATTTCTGAGTATTTCCTATGATAAATTTCTAGGAAGGAGTTATACATAGAAAATGTCTACACACCTATAAGCCCATTGTTATAGACTGACAAATTGGTTCCTGAAAGGCTGGACTACTTGACACCCCCGACAGTGGTGTAGGGAATGCTTACTATTGGTCTTGAAGTTCCTGAAATCCTCCTGCCTTAGGCTCCTGAGAGCTGGGATTATAGATGCACCCCTGTTCTTTAAGTTGGATATCAACACTCATAGTTCACTCAGCTTCTGTAGCAATTCCTCTCTTGGTCCCCGGAGCCTGTTTTCCTTTGGGTGCCCTTTTGCCGGCTCAGAATGCAGGGAAGGAATGGCTTTGGCGGGAGGACAGGCTTGGTGGGCGATTTCCCTAATATTTGCTCCTGTGGGAACCACAGAGCCAGCCCCCTTCCTTGGCTGCATTCAGTCACTTCCAGTCATTAGGGGGAAGGCCTGACTGGCTCAGCACCTCCTACGCTGTGGCTAACACACAGACACAATCTTCCTTCCCAGAGGAAGGACAGCCTGTTATTTTGTACTTGTGGCTGTCTCTTCTATCAATAGGAGACTAAGAACAATATTCTCAGTAAAAACATGTATCCACACTAAGTGGCTGTTGCTCTTTCAATGCGAGAATGTGACCCTGATGTTCACTATACTGGGCTGGAAATTCATCCAAATGGAGCATGTTTCCATGTCTGAAACTGATCCAAATAAACGGGCAGCCAGGCAGTCTCAAGTGGCTTAGTGAGGAGACTCAAGAGGTTTAGTGATGAACTTATTTCTAGTCCTATTAATTTACATGTTAGGGGTACGGGTTATGGCTCATGTACTGCTTAGTTCATGTTTACATTAATGTGGTGAAATACCTTATAGAGAGTGTCCAAGGAAGAGTTATCCTGGCTCGCAGCTTGAGGAGGTGTAGCCTACCATGGTAGGGAAAGCACAGCACTGAGAGTGGTTCTCTTCTGTGGTGATAGGCAGGGAGGCACTGGTCACATCACATCTACAGTCAGGAGGCAGAGAGGGACAGGTGTTGGTGTGTGGAATGCATCCCCCTGCCCATGTTTATTCAGTCAGAGACCTTGGCTCATGGGCAGTGTTGCCCACAGGGTCTTCTCTTCCCAGTTAAGTCTCCCTGCAGACACCTCACAGATACACCCAGATGTGTTTTCCCAAGGTGACAATTGAAATTAACTGTCACAGCCTACGTATTTACTTCTAGGGTATTACTAGAAATAAGCCCATATTTTTTTTAAAGATTTGCTTTGGGTTCACTCTCTGTTTCACTCTCTCTCTCTCTCTCTCTCTCTCTCTCTCTCTCTCTGTCTGTTTTTATGTGTTTGTATGTGAGTGCAGGTCCCCAAAGAAACTGAAGGCACCAGATACCCTGAATCTAGAGTTACAGATGGTTGTGAATTACTTGATGTGGGAACTGAATTTGGGTATACACTTTACCGACTGAGCCATCCTGACCCCAATTGTTCTGAAGAAGCATTTCATGTTGAGCTACTGTGACTCTTTTGTATGCACACTGACAGAAAGCAGGTTACTCACACTCTGCACGGTCACCGTTAGATTTCTATTCACTCAGCATTTTTCAGTTTATAGTACAGCAGCCTCCTTGGTTCTCAGGATAAATGACTTCTTCACTATGAACCTGCCTGGTTTCACTTCTTCAGGTCTCTTTAGACAGGAAACGTAGTATATTACCTCTGGCCTCCAGGCCTTTGCACACTCTAATATCTTGGCCTAAAATAGACTGTTTCCTCCTGGAATGGTTTCTGACTCAGCAGCTTCCACCCCACCTCTCTCCTTCCTCGAGTCTTACTGGAACTGTCAAACTGAACTCAGGCATCACATCTTTAGGAGAGGCTGTCCCCAGTGGCCCAGACAGAGTCTGGCCTCTGATTTATATTATCAGAGTATCCATCTTGTGGTTTCTATTGGGTGCTCTGTAGTTAAGACGACATTTATCTAAGTCATTCATGTTTGATGTTCGTCTCTCATTGGTGTGTGAGTGACATGAAGGGTGGGCCCTGCTGTTTCTTACCAGCTTGAGCCTGGCTGTCAGCTAAGTGCTGTGCAGAGGGTTGCTGAACCAATTACCCACTGGCTACTCGAATACTGACCTAATACCGCTGATGGGTGGTTGGAGTGAATTGATTGCTGCGTACGTAGCACATAGTTCCTTCCTGTGGTGCTTATTTCTTATGCCATATAGGAATGAGGCAGAGGCAGGCAGATTTCTGAGTTCGAGGCCAGCCTGGTCTACAGAGTGAGTTCTAGGACAGCCAGAGCTACACAGAGAAACCCTGTCTCAAAAAACCAAAAAAAAAAAAAAAAAGACAGGAGGCCATGAGAGATGGATGGGCGGATATATGGATGCTGAAGGCTATCCATCTATCTATCCATCCATCCATCTACCTGTCTATCAATCCATCCATCCATCTATAATATATCAACTATCTATCTATCTATCTATCTATCTATCTATCATATATCTATTTATCTACCTATTGTCTATCTCTCCTATCTATCTATCTATCTATCTATCTATCTATCTATCTTCTATCTATCTATCTATCTATCTTCCACTGATGAGGCATTGTATTACCTTTGAGTCCCATTAGAGACAATATCTTTTATTTCTTAAGATTTATTGATTTATATGAGCACACTGTCGCTGTCTTCACACATACCAGAAGAGGGCATGGGATCCCATTCCAGATGGTTGTGAGCCACCATGTGGTTGTTGGGAATTGAACTTAGGACCCCTGGAAGAGCAGTCAGTGCTCTTAACCTCTGAGCCATCTCTCCAACCCTAGAGATGGTATCTTTACATTTCCTTCATCCTAAGACATCATAGACCTTTGTGTGACATCATTTATTCACTTTTTTAGTGAGAAAAAAGAAACCATGCCAATAAATAAATAAATAAAACATAATTCTCCTCCCCACCTGCGATCCACTCATCCTTCCTCCCACATTAAATGCATATGCCGATTATGAGACACCCAGTTCCCAGGCATGTCCATATTAAAAGGGAAAAGAAGGCCACTTGCTAATTTGAGCAAAAAGTGGTAGCACTCACCTGCGTTCGTACCTTTCTTGTTCTTGTGGCCAAAGACCTGGCAAAAGACCTGGCACAAACAACTTAAGGGGAAAGAGGAATTTATTTTGGCTCATGGTTTCAAAGGTGTTAAGTGTGCCATGGTAGAGAGACTCGAACATCCAGCCACTCCCACAATATCCATTAGCTCAGGACCAAGCACCAAATACAAGAGTCTGTGAGGGACATTTCACATGCAAACCATAAGGACAACTGTGAAAGACAGGTGCTCAGTGGATGAAGTAGGACATGCCTGTAATTCTAGTACTTGATAAACTGAGGCAGGAGGATCACCAGTCCAAGGTCAACCTGGGCTACATAGACTCTGTCTTAAAATAAATTGAAAAGGGCTGGGCATGTAGCTCAGTAGAGGAGCACTTGCCTATCATATTGTGGGGCTCTGGGTTCCTCCCCTAGCCCTGAAAATAAAAGATGACTGTGACTATTGGAAATGTGAAGTGAAATGTTTACTAAATGTCTGTCTACTGCAAGCAATTGTTAACACCACTACTTGACTATGAAAGGGCTAGCCTGTGTCCAGCTCGATGTCTTCTTCCTTTATGAACTTGTTCTCCACCTGCAACCCAAAGATCTGGAGAATGTGAAACACATGGTGGATGCTGGTAGCGTACCCTGAGCAGTCACAGCTGCATGGTAAGACAGAAGGAGCCAGGGCCAGGCTCTGCTTCCCTCAGGCTGTCTCTGGCTCCTTGGCTACACTTAAGGGTGGAGAAGGCCCTGTTTGGTGGGCCTCCCTTCTCTGCTTGTCTGTTGTGGTCAGGATGTTATTGTTGTCCTTTCTGTGTGTTCATGGAGTCACATGAACACATGTTTATTCTAAGAGGCCTCTGCTGGGTGTTCCCAGTTCTAGAACTACCACCTGGCCCAGGCCTTCATTACTTTGTGCTTTGCCACTGCCTTCCAACTCAGCCCCTCCCACCCTTCCTTCCTGCATTCAATTCCACACAACACAGGGGAACAAGGGACATGACCCTATTGTCATCCACTTCAGTTCTGACACACTCATCTCAGTTCTCTGGATTTCTGCAGCAAGGCTTTGCCAAAGATAGAGAGCTGCATAATGTGGGGTGCTGCCTTCGTCTGGGTTTTACTGCTGTGACCAAGGCAACTTTTATAATGACAACATTTAATTGGGGCTGGCTTAGAGGTTCAGTCCATTATCACCAAGGCGGGAGCATGGCAGCATCTGGGCAGGCATGGTGCAGGAGGAGCTGAGAGTTCTACCTTTTCAGCTGAAGGCTGCTAGGAGAAGACTAGCTTGCAGGCAGCTAGGATGAGCCTCTTAAAGCCCATGCCTGCAGTGACACACCTACTCCAACACCTCCTAATGGTGCCACTCCCTGGGCCAAGCATATACAAACCATCTCAGGTGTTCATAACTTGAAGCCGTCCCCAGCTCCCCAAGTTTGCCTGGTACATAGTGTTTTCCCCAGTCAGGACCTGTTCCCATTTCCTAGCTATGGTAGTCTGAATGAGAAATGTCCCCAGTAGATTCTGGCATTGGAACATTCGGTTCACAATTGATGCTTCTGTTTGGAGAGGTCTAGGGGGTGTGGCTTTCTGGAGGAAGTGCATCACTGGGGTGGGCTTTGATGTTTCCAAGGCTTGCTCCACCCATATTTCACTCTCTCTGCTTCTTGCTTGTGGTTGAGAATGTGAGCTCTCTCTCAGCTTGCTGCTTCAGCCGACATGTCTGCTACTTCCCTGCCATGGTGGATGCTTCTCCCTTTGGAACTGTATGCCCAGATAAACCCTTTCTTATATAAGTTACCATGGTCGTGGTATTTTGTCTCATCAACAGAAAGGTAACTAATATTGACCTAATTAATTTCAGTGTGCTAATATAGTGACCCCCCTCTTCTTGGGCCTAGATTATTCCTCACTTCCTGCTTGGCTGCAGGCTCAGTCAAGACCGGTTACCTCCAGTTTATGGAATATTCTCCTTCCCCATTTTCTCCCTCAGGTCTAAAAAACTCCCATATCTCTTATTTCCATCTTCCTCTTTTAGAACACAGTTAGACACATACTGGTGTCCCCTTTAGATTATATAAACTTGGGCCATTGAGATGGTTCAGTGGGTAAGGACACTTGCTGCCAAGTCTGAGGACATGTGTTCAATCCCTAGGATCCACATAGTAGAAGGAGAGAATCAGCTCCTGTAAGTTGTCCTTTAAATCCTTGTGTATGCAGTGGTACACACACACACACAGACACACACACACACACACGCAGACACAGACAGATAGATAGACAGACAGACACACACACACAGAGACACACACAAAATAAATAAATTTAACACACACAGTAAATTAAATAAATTAAGCTATATAAATTCCTCGAGGGCAAGGGCTCTACCGTATTTATGTTTATGTTATAGTGTTTATTTATAGTTCACACACTCAGTCAGGCACTACCAAGCAGTCTATCATTTGTCACAAGAGTCTTCAAAAGGAAAGAGATGCAGCGAATCCTTCTTTTGGGATAATACTTCTCTTTTTTTGGAGTGCTCTTTCTTTGAACTACCTTGAGGGTACAAATGAGCTATCCTATTCTCTGCTGGACAGAGGTGGGATGCAGATATTGTTAGCAATGTGGGCTCAGTCACAAGCATCCCTTCATGTGTTGACCCATGGCTTGGGTACAACCACAATTCAAACCAACACTTGTCTGTATAAGGCTTGGTTGTGCTTTGATGTGAGGCTGAGGAGGTGAATACAGGATCAACTCTGGTGTGGTAACCTGGACTTAGGTCCCAAAGGGCAAAGCCATGTCTGAGATGCCCTCAGCTGTGCTGGGGAAGGTCCTGAACGCCAGCATCCATAAGACTTGACTGACTTTCCCCATTACTCTTTTACAAAAGACTCATCTGAAGCAACACACTTCTCATTATACGGTTGCTTTCACTGCTAGAGCTCAGCTTAAAGAAAACATACGGTAAGTTCTTCTTCAAGGACCATTTTCCGCATTGCGTGTTCTGTAGTGTGATGGAGACCATTTTTACACCTTGCCAATGTATTAAAAAGATCCAGGTGTAATAAGACAAGAAAGGATCCTTTGTCCTAAGAGCATCCCAGTGGCTTTTAGAAATGCTGAGAGGTCAGTCTGGCTGGAATCACAACAGCAGGGGCATTATTCAAAGAGCCTCATGTGCTGCCTAATGACCCCGAGAAAGTATCCGCAAGCTTTCTTCATAATCTCAAAGGCCCTCCGCCTGTAGACTGGCTTTGTGGGGGAAAGCCACACTTACTAGTTGTCTTTTTAAAAAAAAAAAAATACATAAATAACCCTGGCTATTAAAGGAGTTCTCAGGTGATCACTGGAAGGATTATTGTGTCTGAACTCTCATTCCTTTGACGACAAAGCACCACTTTGATGGGTCTCTACTGTACCTTGGAGCTGCCAACCCTGGGGGATGACTCAAAGACTTAAGTAGCCCTGGGCATTGAATTCCACTCTAGCCTGACCAAAGTGCAAAACTCACCATTTAAAACAATACCC
This sequence comes from Rhynchomys soricoides, assembly GCA_019843965.1. NCBI lineage: Eukaryota > Metazoa > Chordata > Mammalia > Rodentia > Muridae > Rhynchomys > Rhynchomys soricoides. The sequence continues at coordinate 1,543,864 of JADRCH010000241.1, forward strand.
AATAGAATCTGAACAATTTGAACTATCTAATGTTGTCATACAGTAGGTCATTCTTTAGTATTGTCCGTACAGAGAGGACACAGGTAGTAAATATTAGCTTAGTAGTTATAAAAGTATCACTTGGACAATTTGTTGCTGTAAAATGTCCTTTTCTTTTCACTTAAAAGTAGGTGGCAAGTCAATGTCTACTGGTTCTTACCCCCTTCCTGGAAGGATTGCACGGCTGTTAGGAATAGTTATCTTAACTTTACGATGTGGGTGCCCAGAAACATACAGTGTAGTAAGGAAAGAGTGTTCTCCCTGGGCCACAGCAAGGTCATGGTCTTTGCCTAAGACAGGGATAGAATGAACAGCAGCAAGCGAGCTGCTGAGATGCCCCAGGAAGCTTGTCACTTCACCAACAGTTTTATTCTAATGCTCTGGTCTTGAACTTGGGACTTTGCATACCCTAGGAAAAGGACCTAGCACTGAGCTACACCCTCTGCAGTTTGATTGAGACAGGGTGTGATACAGCCTAGGCTAGGCCAGAAGTCCTGGTAGAGGCTGGCCTGCTTCCCCTCTTCCTCCTACCTCTACATCCTGGGTTCTAGGGCCACTTCACCTGGCTGTATTTCCAACGTAAAGCAAAGGAGTTTTGATTCGGCACTGCTGCCTGAGTGTCCCGCGCTACGGTCTCGCCAGCAAGAACGACGCGGCACACATAGGATCCTTCTGCAGTAAAGCTTTAATGCATCTTGAGAGGGAGAGCATAAGCTTGCCACGAGTGGAGACCCAGAACAATAGAACACCCGCCCTTTATATGGGTCACAGCGCTTGCCTGGGATATGGAGCTTCCCCATTGGCTCCCGCACACCAGGCCAGATGCCGCCACGAGAGAGGCTGAGATTCTGAAGTGGAAAATTACCAGGTGCATGCGCACTAGCCTGTTTACAACTTGTCCTCGGCAGAATGTAGGCGCCATCTTGTAATGGCGGATGTGGGTGCTCAGGCGGCTCCCAACATCTCCCCCTTTTTATTTCTGTAAGCAAAGTAGGACACTCTTAAGAGGGTGGAGACAGAGGTCAAATCCCCTGACCAAAAGCTTGGGCCTTGTACAGGAGAAGACCCCTAAGCTCATGCGCGCCCGAGGTCTTCCTGACCCGCCCAGTGCCATTTTTTAGAGGGAGGGAAACTAGGGCACTCAACCCTCATGCAGATGACATATCTCCCAAGGTGGCCCACAACGATGGCCGCCTTGTGCGATGCTTTGCTCGACATCCCTCAAGAGCTGCTTTGCTCGACATCCCTCAAGAGCTGCTCAGACCAAACATTCTACCCAGTGCAATGAGACTAGACTCGCGGGTGTGCAAGAACTGTCTGGCTGGCGACCTACTGCTATTGTTTAAGCATGGACAGCCAAACACCGGCCGGGGCTCTTTGTTCTAAGGCAACAAACCACCTTGTCTCTTTTAGTCTGGGCCTTGAGTTTGCAGATGAGCCATAGGAGGAACACCAACCCACAGCAAAGCACTGCTCCAAACAATCCCACCCCCACCCATTCCTTGAAATAAGAAATTGCCGAGGAAATCCATGAAGAGAGGCCCTCGGGTCAAGGACAGGTCAAGACGGGTGGAGTTGATCTGAATAATTGCTGTCCGCAGTTCCCGCAGGGTGTCATCAAATTTAAGGGTCCAATTCTGTAACATATACTGTGAAAGACTTTTAGACAGGTTAGCTGCTTTTGTAAATCTATCATATTGTATGGAAGTAACACAGAGTCCTGGCAACTTTTGTTCACAGCCCAATTGCGCTAGCTGTCAAAGGACATCCAGTTGTTCTTGAATAAGATCAATGTGCTGGTTAACCAGCATTAGGTCCCTCTGGACTTGAGTATTGGCGGATACCTGTCTGTCTAGAGCTAAGGTGGCAGCTGCAGACAACTCATTAATGGTATTGGCGGTCTGCATCGTTCCAGAGAGCGCAAGGGCCGAAGCAGTGATGGCCCCTGTAACTGCAGCCGCTGCCACCACACCTATGATAATGGCAGAGATACCAAAGTCTCTTTTCTGCCTGAATACGGTCTGATCTGCTGCAAAAGGACCTTGGCCAGTTAACATATCAAAGGTCCAATCTCTCTGTCCAGGGGTCGGTGCTGTAGCATTGGCTCTGGCTTGAGCTTGTGCAGCTTCATGCCATAAAGCCTTCCACTCCATATATTGGCCCATTGTAGGGAGCTCAGCCTTGGCCAGCATCTGCCAATCGGCGGGAGTCATGGACGCCCCGGCAAATCTCTCTAACATTACTATAGTAAAATTAGCATTTACCCCATACTTTCGAACCGCTTCAGCCAGGTCTTTAATTTGGCTGTACTCTACTTTGTCTTTAATCTCTCCCTCGTCTTTCGACTTACCAGGAGGTCCATTTCCATTGCTAAGATTTTGGGTACCCCTCCTCTCACTCCATCCGGTTTCTGACATGGTGTCCTGGACCCTATCAGGGGTGATTTGCCCCTCCCTTACAGCATCTACACAGGCCCTACCTTGTTCACCGCAATACAAAGACAGTAAAACCAAAATGAGGGCACTTAACACAATTAGCAAAACTTCAACAGCGTTAGACCAAAAAGGGGGCAACCCCAAATCAAGATCCAGGGTCAACATGCCTATCCGAACCTACCTCCCTGCAGTTCTGAATCCTCCCTGTTTCCAGGGGGTCTCCAAAGGTGCTTGATGATGACAAAGTTTCCCGGGTTTCGGCACCAAGAACGACGCGGCACACATAGGATCCTTCTGCAGTAAAGCTTTAATGCATCTTGAGAGGGAGAGCATAAGCTTGCCACGAGTGGAGACCCAGAACAATAGAACACCCGCCCTTTATATGGGTCACAGCGCTTGCCTGGGACATGGAGCTTCCCCATTGGCTCCCGCACACCAGGCCAGATGACGCCACGAGAGAGGCTGAGACTCTGAGGTGGAAAATTACCAGGTGCATGCGCACTAGCCTGTTTACAACTTGTCCTCGGCCGAATGTAGGTGCCATCTTGTAATGGCGGATGTGGGTGCTCAGGCGGCTCCCAACACCTGAGATTCATGCTTAGGCCTGAGAGAGGTTGAGGAGAGGCTGAAGAGTGGATAGTAGCTATGGAGGAGGAAAGCTAAGCATTCCCCTGCAAATGACTTTCAGTGCACGGGGAGGTGGGAGCAAGGTTTCCACTTAGTGGGTGAGTCACAATAGATCCCTACGTAGGAAGCTGGTCAGCATCAATGAATCACATACGTGGTTCTTGCCTCTCCTGCAAAGTACTTCTTGATGACCAAAGGCACTATTAAATATTTCTGAGATCATATTAACACTTGTGCTACATTTCTTTTTTTAGTGTGTGTGTGTGTGCATGCATGCGCGTGTGCGCACTCACATTCTCTCTTTTGCATGCAAGTGCCTGTGCATGCACTTGCATGCACACATGTGTGAAGGCCAAAGGACATGTCACTGCTTAGGTTCTACCTGCCTTGTTCTTTTTGAGGCAGGGACTCTGGTTGCAGGGTCTTGCCCATTTGTTTGTCTAGGTTGGCTGGCAAGCAATCCCCAGGAATCTTCTTGTCTTCACCTTTCTGCTACTGGGGTCACAAGCATGTGTCAACACAGCCAGATTTTTCACGTGGGTTCTGCGGATTGAACTTGGGTGCTCAGGCTTGTGCAGTGAGCATTTTACTGCCTGAGCTGGCTTCTCGACCTCTGTAATGGTGGTTTTCTAGTATCTGAGGGATAAGAGCTGCTCGGTGATATAAAACATTTCCTGCGAAGAAGTCAGTAAGAAGAAAGCTTTGGGGCAGTGCTGATAAGTTATTGCTCTTGGCAACTTCCTCTTTATTTTCAGATCTCTTTCTTAAAAATAGTCTGTTTGCAAGACAACGGACCTTCCAGCCTGCTAGGGCGGTATTTGACAGCATGCCCTTAACCAATTCTTCTTAGAATGCTACTGTATCAAAAAAAGCCAGTAATCTTTTTACGGAGCGAAAAGGACACTACCAATGAACTGGCGATATTAGCCAGTGTTCTTCCATAAACATACTATCCCCAAATGAAAAGTATGTTGATGTATTTTATTAATATGTGAAGAAACGCTCTATAGGGACACACACAGTTCGTGTGATTGTGGAGCCAGTGAAGTCCAAAATCTACGGTTTTATGTCAGTGGGATTTAAACAGGAGAGTCGGGGCTGGAGAGATGGCCCAGTGCTTAAGAGCACTGAATGCACTTCCAGAAGTCCTGAGTTCAATTCCCAGCAATCACATGGTGGCTCACAACCATCTGTAATAGGATCCAATGCCCTCTTCTGGTGTGTCTGAAGACAGCTACGGAGTACTCATATATGTAAGTAAATAAATAAATAAATAATTCTAAAAGAAGAAGAGGAGAGAGAGACCAGAGAGTCACTGGTGTCAATGGTACCTGTCCCAAATTTATTTGTTCATAGAAGCTTCTCTATTAAAAAAAAACCCCAACTGTATTATTATTGTTATTGTTATTGTTGTTGTTATTATTATTATTATTATTTTATTATTTTATTATTGCGGTATTGGTGTCAAGAGGAATACAATCAAGCACATTTAGGAAACTGACTAATTAGGAGATGAAACAGATGACACCAGATTGATTGGCAGAAGCTAGAACCTGGGGCAGTATCCATCTACTTGGTGTTCTTGATGCTTACAACTTACCATTTGATGGTGTTTGAAGCCTGGTGCCACAGGAAGGACAGCACAGGTATGCCGAGATGGAGATGGTTATACACAGAGACAATTGAGAGGGTTGGGTGAAGTTCTCCTACTGTTTTGCCACATCCCCTGATTAGAAACTCTGAGGAACAAATGGCACTGTCAGAGAAAATGGTCCTCACCTTCTCACCTCACCTTGGTTTCCGTGGAGCATCCCCTGGGTGGAAGACCAAGCACAAACAGAATGATGAAAGAGATGGGTGCACTTTCATGTCTCCAGCTCCAAGACAAAAAAACTCATGCTAAGGATGCAAAAAGAGTTTGTAGTGAAGCTCAGTAGGCATGACTGCCTCATGTACACAGAGCCTGGTATTGAATCTCCATCACAGAAAAAAAAAGAGACAAAAATAGGTTGTAAATTAAAAAGACAATCTGAGTATATGTTCCCCAAGAGTTCTTATGTTTCAAGTGTGGAGGCACAGAGAGTGTTGCTATGGTAACTTCCACCCGGATATCAAAGGAAGGCTAGGAAGCCTGGGCATTTGCTACAGGCTCAGCCTCTGCAGTGTCTCTGGTGGAGTGGTGGGATTGTACATGTGGAGCCCTGGCAGAGTCTCCAGAAAGGTTCATACAAGAACAGACACGTAAGTACAGAGACACAGACACCCAGAGACACAGACTCCCAGAGACACAGACACAGAGGCATATAAGCA
>JADRCH010000241.1:1549284-1595404 GCA_019843965.1 Rhynchomys soricoides
CAAACACAGACACACAGACACACAGAATTTCTGTCTCTCATTGTGTGAGACCCTACACTACCTGAGACTCTGCCAACAATAAGGTCAACACCAGACACAGACCACAATTCAAGGGCTGGAACTGAAAACCCAAACATCTTTGTAAGTTATGCACACTCATGTCCCTAGCTACAGTACATGAAAGTGGATAAACCCAGCCACTGTTTTCCTTTTTGTACACTCAAACGCAAGTTTTAATGCAAGAAAATAGTGAAATGTCTTAGTTATCATTCTGGAAAAGTTGAGGAGGCCTATAGTCAAGTGTGTGGTAATGTTAGGTGAGTCATGGAACGTTCCATAGCTTGTTCCACAAACAGTTGCTAAGTCCATACAGCTAATCCACAGACAATGATCAGGCTGAAGCGGTAACTGCCTCATCATGAGTATAATCTGTGTCATACCTTTCTCCCCACCACATGGCCAGCAGTCATTGTCTCTGGTCTTGGATGGCAGAAGTGGGCATTGCAGAGAATCAGTCAGGCAGAGAACAGGCAGAGAGAGAGAGAGAGAGGAAGGGTAAGGAGGGGCTTGACATCTGCTAGCTGTTTTGATTTGGGAATGATGCCCTTGATATGGACATCTCTCAACAGATGAACTGTGTGCATGTGCTGGTTAGTTTTAAATGTCAACTTGGCACAAACTAGAAATCACCTAGAAAAAAATATCTTAATGAGGAATTATCTAGATCAGGTTGGCCTATAGGCATGTTTGGGGAGGGCTGTGTTGAATTTTAATTGATGAAAGAAGAGCCAGTCAACTGTGGGCAGCAACATTCCCTAGGCAGGATACCCAGAACACTACAAGAAGGGAGAGCTAGCACAGGCAAGCAGGCAAGCAAAGATATATATCCACTTCTCTCTATGTTTTGACTATGGATATGACATAACCAGCTGCTTGAGTTCCTGCCTTGACTTCCCTGAAGTGATCGTTTGTAATCTGGATTTGTAAGATAAGTACAAATCTTTCCTCCCTTAAAAAAGAAATGGCTTTTGTCAGAATAGTTGCTCCAGATCAGAAATGAAACTAAAACAGCACTAAATCATGTAGCATTGCTTTCCCACAGTGAAGACCTGGAGAAGTTTTGAAGCCTATAGGAAAGGAGAGGGTTGAACGGATATGCATCAAAACAGTCTCATCCACTGACATAGATTCATGTGCAAGAGAGCGAGAGCTCAGGTTTGCTCCCATCTTACACTCTGCACAAGAGAGCAGAGCTCCAGGAAGCCACAGCCATGAGTTTCTTACAACATGGTTTGCTTTGCTACCATGAAAGCTTTCCGGGCCCGCTATTTCCTCACATGCAATCTGAGCACAGGGAATAATGTTGATACTAAATTAGCTTTAAACCTCTTTCCAAATCAGATCCTTCTCCATCTCCTGCCTACAGAGGCTTCCATGACAGCTAGTACTGTCACTAGTACAGAGCTGGCTGCTTCGGTCTCCTCTAGGTGCAGAGGAGATGGTCTGCCATTTAAGCGCTGTCATGGCTGCAATTCTATCCACCCAGCTGGATTCTCAGGGCCTCTGGTTTCCACAGACTTCTAGAAGTCATGACAGGTAGGGCAGGAGACAAGACACTAGCTGACAGATTGCCCACCTCTCTCTATTTCTTCCTTTTTGTGCATATTTGGTGGCTTCCTGTCTGGAGATGGTACATCTGACCCAGAGTCCAGGGCATTGAAGAGGAAGTCATGGCTGTCTTGGCAACCTACAACCTTAACTTTGATCCTTCCTCCTTTTCATTTCCTTGGATCCTCCCTCCCTTAACCGCTCCAGTGCAGTGGAGAGTTTAGCTATACCACTTTGGCTCCTGGGGGAGCTATTTGCTATTTGTATTCAAGAATAGAAGACACACACACACACACACACACACACACACACACACACACACACACGTCAATTTTAAAATGCATTGGCTAGCTCAAAGGCTGGGCAGTTCTAATCCTCCCCGCAGCACACATTTCCTTCCTGTAATCCTGGCTTACCGTCCTTTAGTTCTCTATTTTATTTTTGTTGCCCTGGCTCCTCCTGGGAGGCTCCCTAGTCTTTGCTGCCCAAGACTCTTCTGGGCAGTCCTTCCAGGGCCGCATTCCTTCTCACCTACATTTCAGATGATTTTCCTTCTGCAGCTCTAAATCTGATCGTCTCCCTCTGAATCACAGTGATTCTCCCTTCTCCTTTCTTCCAGTCCCTAGCATGCACAATCTAAATGTTTTGCCCCTCTCTCTCCACCCAGTCATTGGCTGTTGGCTCTCTAATGATTGATCAAAAACAAATTGGGACAAGGACCTTCAGCGTTTGGACACACAAATACCCGATTAATTCAAAGCATTAGGACCAATGCCCCAAACTCCAGTAAGCTGGAGGCTTTACCCCAGCCTCTTTCCAAGGGAAGCAATGCCCATGTAAAACCATGGAAGTCCTGCTGTCTCACTGGGGACCTCTATGAGAGACATAATGAATAAATACTTCATCAAAAAAAGGAAGAGCCTTCAACACGGCCTGACCCACGAGCCAGAGCCATTGGCTGCATTCTCAAAGAATCCAAGTGAGAGCCGTGTCCAGATGGGGTTGGAGGCCACAGGGCAACTCTGCTCTCCAAGCTCCCGCCCCTCGTCTGTCTGGGCACTCACCAACCCTGTTCTAACTTTGTCTAAGCTAACATTCCCCCATCAGTCATTTCTGTGCATTTTTAATGGCCAGTGCTAGCCTCCAGCCAGGCTGAACTTCCTGTCGGTCTGTTTCAGTTTTCTCCAGGAACCAAGTTGCCTGGGGTTGGATCCTATTTTTTTTCGTAAATGCTGTAATTTTCATGCATGATTTTTTGAAAAATGTGAGGTGTGTTTGGGACACAGATGCAACATAGCAGAAATATTAGTACCTTAAGCAAATGTGGCACAAAGGCCCCATTGAAAGAAAAAAATGCAGCAGAAATTATTTCTAGGGATGTCAAAAAAGCCATCCAGATGATGTTTAGACTATTGGTTAGTTTTTTTGTTTATGTCAGGTATTAAGAACTTAATTCTTTCTAAGACAGGTGTGATAGGTGCAGCTGTAATCCCAGGTCTTGGGACATGGTGGTGAGAGGGTCAGGAGTTCAAGATCAACCTCAGCTACACAGAAAGCTGAAGTCTACAATCCCTCCCAAATGAACCAACCAAATGTGCTGGTTAGCTTTTTTGTCACCTTGGCACATGTCAGGGATACCTAGGAAGAGGAAACTTGAATTGAGAAAATGCCCTGTAAGCCTGGCCTGTGGACAAGCCTGTGGGCTGTTTTCTTGGTTAATGAGCTGTCAGAGGGGCCAGCTCCTTATGGTCAGTGCCAACCCTGGAGAAGTGGTCCTGCTTTGTAGAAGAAAGGAACAAGTCACAGAGAACAAGCCAGCAAACAGTGCTCTTTCATGGTTTCTGCTTCCATTCCTGCCTCCTGGCTTCTGCTTGGCTTCCCCTGATGATGCTCTATCACAGGTGAACCAAATAAATCCCTCTTTCTCTGGGTTGCTTTTGGCCATGTTTTTATTACAATAATAGAGAGCAAACTAGGACACAAACCATACCCCCTCACCCAGTCTTCCTCCATGGCAAGAGAGAACTCCTGGGTAGATTTGTAAAACTACTATGCAGTTTAACTTTGAGTCTCCTGGATCCATTGGTCTCCTTTTGTGGTGTGTCCTGTGTTCTGCCAGTCTGGCTATGTCAATGATGACTTTCTTGATGAAGGATTGACTGTTGGACCCAGCCAGTATCTGGCAAGAACAGAAGGTTGGTCATGATACTAACAGTATTTAATTGATGATACCCCTGGCTTATGTGCTACCCATGTCTTGCTGGGACTCTGACTAGTAAGAAACTTTCTTGGATGGTGTATGTATTCCTTTTTTTTTATGATTTATTTATTTATTTTGTGTATGTGAGTACACTGTCACTCTCTTCAGACACAGAGGGTGTCCGATTCCATTGCTGATGATTTTGAGCCACTATGTGGTTGCTGGGAATTGAACTCAGGACCTCTGCAAGAGCAGTCAGTGCTCTTAACCACTGATCCATCTCTCCAGCCCAGTGTATGTGTTTTTTAATCTTCAGCGAGTACATGTGGAGAGCAGATTCATAAATGCTTGTTAGAACCGTTCCTACCCACTGTAATCAGAAATTAACAAGAATGGGAGGGTGTTTCATTATGTCTTCCAAATAGAAGAAAGAGAGTCTTTTCCTCTGTTAATGGGTACAAAGGAAACAGTATAGTAGCCTACACTTGAAAGCACGCCAGTTAAAACAGTGTCCACTCTGTTTTCCAGTGATTCAAAAGATAGCTCCAGTAGACAGTCCTGTCTCTGGGTCATGGTCATGACTCACCACGGTTATAATTGTGTGAAGCTGTGTGGATAGTCTGCTGAGCAGGATACCAGAAAGCAGCAGGATATTCTATGTGTCGGGATAGAAATCCTGTAAACTGTGATAATTACTGCTAAGTCATCAATAAAGCAGAGACACCGGAAAATGATTGCACCAGAAATTCTGTATTTTAAAATGAAACCAGAGATATTTGTTGGTTGTCTCTTGCAGCCCAGACACTACTCTGGTCTATTTACCATATCGTCTGTCATCTTTGGATGGGCTTCTATCATGACCTGAATCTTGCCTCACTGTGACTCCGAACAATCCAACAGAGTGGGCTTTTGTTTTATCTGTTTTTTTAGATGAAGGGGATGACAACAGGACACATACATCTGGAAAGGGATAAGGCTGCGACTAGAGGCTACACTTGGCTTCCAAAGACCTTCCTGTGTCACCAGCCCAGTGCTGAATCAAGTGCTGTTGGGAGAGAATTCAGTTACTGACAATGCATTCTGACCTGGCATGGCCTGAACCACCACCACCACCATCATCACCATCACCACCACCATCACCATCATCATCATCATCACCACCATCACCATCATCATCCTGGCTGGTGGCAGCAGCCAGGGCTTCTCCTCTTTTTCTTCCTTCTGGTTGGAACTCACGTAGGCATTGCAAGTCATTCCTACTGCAGTGTTATAGCGAACTGATATTAGCTAGCAAGACAGTCCTTCAGGGTAATGGCTGGCAGTCACCACAGCATGAGGTCCTAGAGCCAACTTTTCACTTGAGGGAATGAAGGGAAGCCATTGCATTAGGAGATTACCTACCATGCTACTAGGTCAATTATGGAACCTAGAGCAGAAAGGTGATACTTAGAACAAAAGCAGTAACTTCGATTCACTCTTAAACACTTGCCTCCAAATTGATCCTCTAGGCAGGCAAAAGGCCAGCTAGAATTTTCAGGTCAAGGCAAGATTTTGAACAAAGAGGTAAATTAAAAGCTTATTTTCAACATTTTTGTTGAAAAAAATGTTGACATCTTTTCTAGTGCATATAAACTATTTTTTTAACAGTGGCCTTGTCATTTAGTTCCTTTGGGGAACATGGGGGAGGGTCATCCCTAAAGACCATGCTGAGGATGGCTCCCTGCCCTTTACCTCACAGCTGCTGTTGACAAACCAGCCAGGTGAACATGATTAGAGTCTGCGCTCTGCAGAGATGCTGTGAGGGATGCAGCCTGGTCCTGTAAAATGAGATGAGCAAGCACCAGGTTTGGAGAGGAAGCAGTTAGCTTGGCATCTGGTAATGTCCATGTGGTATGGAGAATGGCAAATCCACATGTTCATGACCCGTCCCACACGTCCCAGTTTTCAGAGGCTCAGAGATGTGATCTCCCTGTCTAAGGGCACATGACAATGAGAAGAATGGGGTTATAAATGAAGATGGAGCCAATTCAAAGCATTCCCCCTTACTCTTGGGCAGAAATGAGCAACTTAGATGATCTAATGCCCAGCTGGTGTACCTGGAGACACAACCTATGGTGTACCAGGGTCCCCTATCCTGAGGTTAACTAAGGGCCCTGAAGGTAGACTAAGGACAGCATCTCTACACATCCAGGACCCACAGGAGGGATTTCATGGCACACAAGCCAAGACACGCTTGACATATCTTTGTGTCCTGTCTGTGAGACAGAATGGATTTTAGGTAATTACCCGAAGCACACCATGTGGGTTAGAGGGTGAGCTTGGCCCTGCAAGCAGAAGGATGTTTTTCAGTGATTTGAGATGAGAGCTGAGGGGAGCTTGGCTCAAGTGCAGGTGCGGAGAGTGGCCTGGAGGTGGTATGTTCTGGAAATATTCCTTGGGAGGATGTCAGCACTTACTGGACTCATCATATCCTGCCCCGAGGCCTTAGTTGTCCCCAAATAAAGTGAGCTTCTAGTTTCCAGCTGAGAATGTTGGACAGCTACCAGCTACTGCTCGGAGCTGACTTTTTTAGAGTGGCCACTCTATTATTGTTTTTAATTTCTCAGCAGCATCTGTTGGGTTCTACTGTGTGTTTCTTTCCATATTTAATTGAGACCTATTGGAATAGTGTTCAATTTAGAGTTTTTGCCTCCAGGAAGCCACTGAACATTTTTCCATGAATCTAGCACCTCAGCAACTTCTCTCTCTCTCTCTCTCTCTCTCTCTCTCTCTCTCTTTGTGTGTGTGTGTGTCTCAGCTATAAATGGCTTCATGAATTACAAGAAGGGCTGACTACCCTATAACTTTGATTACAGTGCCAGGAAGGGCAGTAATCTGGACCCTCTCGTAAGGTATATTAATGACCTACTTTTTCTCAGTCCATAGGATTGCAGGAGCCTGCTGCCTTGGCTGTGACAGGGTTTCTCTTGTGGTAGAGATCTGAAATGGCTCTCTAGTAAATGTCCACTTCTTCCTACACTCCTCTCAGTAGCTCTCTCATTTGCTGTACCCAGGAAGCACACCTAGAGATTGGCTCCCCTGGACATCAGCCTCAGAGCATGCTTCTGCTCTCGTAGTTAAATCTGTCTGATGGCCATTATTGTCTGCTCACACCAAGCAAGATATTTGAAATCTGTCAGAGAGGAGACAGAAGTCCTGTGAGTGACTTCATGCTCTCCTGGAGGATCTGTTTCCTGTTCATAGAGAAACCCCTGCTTAGCTTATTTTCCTGTTTTACCTGGGCATCTGTCTTGTCCCAGCCCATCTGTGTTCTCTGCCTAGTCTGCATTTTTGAATGATACCTTCTGATTTAACCACAAGGACTTGGAGACTCCTCTGTGCTCTCCAGTGTGGAGACCTGAGACCTCACTGTGTCTGTGCCACTTCCCAGACACATCTACTCTGAAGTGTCTTGGGATGGCAATGGTGCTTGGCAGTCTACAAATAGGCCTGTGTGGGCTCAAAGAGAGGCTAGGGCTTGCATCATTGTGTAGGACATCTCTTCTGGACACCTTTCAGCCATTCCACATTAGATCTCAGGTTCCAATGTCCCACCTCTCTCTGAATTCATCACATCTTGAAAACTCAACATATATCTGTAGTGGTTTAAGGTGGTCCCCATAGACTCAAGTGTTTGAATGCTTGGCCCATGGGGAGTGGTACAATTGGGAGGTATGGCCTTGTTAGAGTAGGTGTGGTCTCATTGGAGGAAGTGTGTCACTGTGGAGGTGGGCTTTGAGGTCTCCTCCTATGCTCAGACTCTGCCTAGTACAGATTCTAGTCTTCTCCTGGCTGCCTGCAGAAGACAGTTTCCATCTGGCTGCCTTCAAATCAAGATAAAGAATACTTGGCTTCTCCAGCACCACGTCTGCCTTCACGCTGACAAGTTTCCTTCCATGATGATAATGGACTGAACCTCTAAATTGTAATCAAGCCCCAATTAAATGTTTTTCTTTACAAGAGTTGCCTGGATATAAGAGTTGGTCATGTTGTCCCTTTACAGCAATGAAATCCTAACTAAGACAATATCCATAATTTTTTATTCAATGAAACCAACCATCTTGATGCCACATTTTAGGCTATGCTCATAGATTTGAGTTTCAGGGGTATCTCTGTTTCCTTGGGTAGGATGGGCTTGAGGACATGCCATCCCTAGATTTGGCATGGTGGCATTGCAGAAACAAAGGTAAGAAGATGTCTCTCACCATCTTTACTCTGTCCCCTGCATCAGGTCACAGATTGTAGTTTGAGAGTGGCCCTTCTCACACTTGAAGGAAAGCATTTGTTTTTTGAAATCTCTAAGGACAACGGAGTCCAGAGAATAATTTGAGCAAGGGGGTCATGCTTATGTTCCCTTTAGGTTTTCAACACTGGATCAACCCCCATCTGTCTAGTTATCCTCCTCCATACTTACTCATGTCTTCATCAGACCTAATGTTCTGGTTTTCTTTCTGTTGCTGTAGCAAAACACTCTGCCCAAAAGCAACTTGGGAAGAAAAGAGTTTATTTGGCTTACACTTCCAGGTCACTATCTATTCCTCAAAGGAAGTCGGGGTAGGTAATTACAGAAGAGCTTGAAGCAGAAACTATGGAGGAAGTGCTTGCTGGCTCACTTTATAGCTTTCTTTCATGCATGTTCAGTCAGATTCTCTATAGAGCCCAGGAGTACCTGCCTAGGGAATGATGTTGCCCATAGTGGACTGAGCCTCTTGCATCAATTAACAATCAAGATAATCCCTTGCAGGCATGTCCAAGGACCAACCTGATAAAGACAATCATCCAACTAGATCTCTTTTTGGGTGATGCTAGGCTGGGTCAAGTTGAGAGTTGATGTTAACTAAGGCAATAAGTTTTTTTAAAAAGATATTTTGGTTTATTTGTGCTTTGGGGTTTTGATTTCTGAATGTTCACATGCCCCTTGACAATTATATTAAATATCCATATTCTCAGTACTGTGAAGACAGAGGCAGGATGATCATAGCAAGTCCAAAACCAGCTTGGGGTCTACATAGTTAGATCCTACCTCACATGCCAACCATACAAAGGGTTATATTAAATAGATTTGTATGATTTTCTGGTTTTAACCTGTCTTCTCTTATGGGAGCCTTAGCTATGACCTCCAGCTGTAGGTAAAATATTTCTCATTTTCTATGAATTTCATTCTTCTCTCCCTCCCTCCTTTTCTCTTTTTTTCTTTATAGGGGCAGGGGTTACATATCATCTTAAATAACTGTACAGTGTGATGAAAGTAACAAATTATGTTGTAATACAAACAAACATGAATTGGCTTAAAGAAGGTTAATACCAGCAATGATTGCAAAACTGAACTGTTAAGAAGTTTTGTGTGCTCTGTGTTTGCATTCTTGGGTCTACTGCCTTGCTCTGGTTAGCCCAAGGTGTCTATCTTCATCTGAGGTGTGGCCCTGAGATAAGTAAATGGCAACCTTTCTCCATAACAGAAATACCAAGGGGAATCTTACAAAGCGAAATGAGTGCTTGACATTTAAATTAGGCATTTGCGGCCAAGCTATAGCCCTGAAAGTAAAGCTTTGTCTACAGAGGATTTCTCAAAACCCACTCTTATTTCTCAGAGACTGGAGATTGAGAGATTTAGAAGGGAACCTTCCAAATAAAGGGAAGGAAGGTAGCTAGGTGGTCTTTGTTACATCTCTCTGGAAAACAATCTGGAGGAAGCACCATGCTGGGCCGTAGACAGTATAGAGAGCATAGCCATCTGCACAAACCTTATGCTTTGAGTTTGGGGTTGGGGTGGCTTTACAGGTTGCTCTGTCTCAAAGCTGGGGCAGCAGCTTCACTGCAGAAGATGAGGAGGCAGGGAGGGCTGAGGTTTCATTTGTGTGAGTTAATCCTGTTTCTGCAGGTGGATAGGGAGAATCTAGAATTTCCCTCTTCTTAGTGTTGATCTGAGCCGGGAGGCAGATAGGCAAATGGTGATGGTGAGTCAGAGGGGCTCTCCTGACTGTGAGGGCCAGTGAGGGTCAGGCCAGTGAGGAAACAATACCTGACCAGGGGCAATGTGTTTTGAGCTGATGAAGAAGGGAGATTGTAACAGAAGGCACACACCCACTTTCCTTGGTGACAGAAGCCAGGGAATGGGCTTTAAGAACTGAGTAGTGAACGTACTGATCAGTGGAAGGAGAGCTAAGACCCTGTTAGTCTTTGTTTCTCTCATATGTTTCTCAGTGAAGAAGTGCTCATTTCATAAAAATTGAAAGCAAAACTAACAAAAAACTGTGGAAACCCACGAGATACGTTATTTATTTCTTTAGTGTTCCACAGTCATTTTGACATGTTTATAAACATAAAATTTCCTAGTTCTAAATCCTTTAATACATGTGTATAATTTTACAAAATGGAATTATACTCTTTGGTTCAATTTGATTTTTTCCCCTCTTTTTCTTATACATTTTCTCTTTTTGCCTGGTATGTCTCCATATAACCATTGTATGGAGTTACAATGGTTATATGGAGACCATTGACTAGTTATAACCATAAGACTGTGCATATGTGTAAACTACACATACACACACTGTAGAAACATTACCACACACATACATGTAACTACATTAAATTTTATCTCAATCAAGAAGATGGACTCAGTATACCTATATGCTGCATCTTCTCTTTTTAAAAAATACTTCTTTTTTACTTTGTAAAAACATTATGCAATTGGAAATTATTTCTGACAGATCCACACTTACAGTTTTATAGGCCATTCATTTTTTTCTCCTTTGAAATGACAAAGGAAAGTTGACTTCACTCAAAATAGCACACAACCTAATCTCATAAATCACATGTTTAATGTTACTTGTTTTCAGTAGGCTTTGAAAACCTTACTACTGTCACACTCAACTAGAAATAAGTTGACAACTCCTGACTAAATTCAGAGAAAATAAATATTAGTCTTCTAAAATATACAGGACTCACCTCCCTAATGTGACCATAAAATTCAAATACCTCCAGTGTTCTCCCTTGAAGATATGTTAGCTTCATTCTGGGCAAAGAGCAACATTCCTTTGGCCATTACACTGAGATTCAACAGATACCTGTAACACTTGCTGAAGTTAGCCTGTAAATATTTCTATTTGACCAGCACAAAGTGTCCTTTCTTATCTTTTTTACAACTTTTGGTTTAAATTTGATTTTATTCGATATTGGAATGGTTATTCCAGCTTGTTTCTTGGGACCATTTGCTTGAAAAATTGTTTTCCAACCTTTTACTCTGAGGTACTATCTGTCTTTGTAACTTAGGTACGTTTCCTGTATGCAGCAACATACTTGATCCTGCTTACATAGCCAGTCTCTTAGTCTATGGCTTTTTATTGGGGAATTGAGTCCGTTGATGTTAAGAGATAATAAAGAAAAGTGATTGTTGCTTCCTGTTATTTTTGATGTTATTTTTATGTTTGTGTGGCTATCTTCCTTTGAGTTTGTTGAAAGAAGATAACTTTCTTGCTTTTTTTAGGGTGTAGTTTCCCTTCTTGAGTTGGCGTTTTCCATCTATTATCCTTTTTAGGGCTGGATTTGTGGAAAGATATTGTGTAAATTTGGTTTTGTCATGGAATATCTTGGTTTCTCTGTCTATGGTAATTGAGAGTTTTGCTGGGTATAGAAGCCTGGGCTGGCATTTGTGTTCTCTTAGGGTCTGTATGAGATCTGTCCAGGATCTTCTAGCTTTCATAGTCTCTGGTGAGAAGTTTGGTGTAATTCTGATAGGTCTACCTTTATATGTTACTTGCCCTTTTTCCCTTACTGCTTTTAATATTCTTTCTTTGTTTAGTGCATTTGGTGGTTTGATTATTATGTGATGGGAGGAATTTCTTCTGGTCCAGTCTATTTTGAGTTCTGTAAGCTTCCTGTATGTTCATGGGCATCTCTTTCTTTCTTTCTTTCTTTCTTTCTTTCTTTCTTTCTTTCTTTTTCTTTTTTTCTTTTTTTTTTGGTTTTTCGAGACAGGGTTTCTCTGTGTAGCTCTGGCTGTCGTGGAACTCACTCTGTAGACCAGGCTGGACTCGAACTCAGAAATCCACCTGCCTCTGCCTCCCATTGTGTTCTGGATTTCCTGGATGTTTTGTGTTAAGAGTGTTTTTCATTTTGCATTTTCTTTGACTGTTGTGTCAATGTTTTCTATGGTATCTTCTGCACCTGAGATTCTCTCTTCTATCTCTTGTATTCTGTTGGTGATGCTTGCATGTATGACTCCTGATCTCTTTCCTAGCTTTTCAATCTCCCGGGTTGTCTCCCTTTGTTATTTCTTTATTGTTTCTGTTTCCATTTTTAGATCCTGGATGGTTTTATTCAATTCCTTCACCTGTTTCATTGTGTTTTCCTGTAATTCTTTAAGAGATTTTTGTGTTTCCTCTTTAAGGGCTTCTAGCTGTTTACCTGTGTTCTCCTGTACTCCTTAAGGGAGTTATTTATGACTTTTTAAAAGTCCTCTCTCATCATTATGAGATTAATTTTTAGATCCAAATCTTGCTTTTCTGGTGTGATGGTGTATCCAGGATTTGCTATGGTGGGAGAATTAGGTTCTGATGATGCCAGGTAACCTTGGTTTCTGTTGCTTATGTTCTTGCGCTTGTCTCCTGCCATCTGGTTATCTCTAGTGCTACCTGCCCTCCCTTTATCTGACTGGAGCCTGTCCTTCCTGTGATCCTGGTTGTGTCAGAACTCCTCAGAGACCAGCTGTCTCTGGGATCCTGGGATTCTGGGATCCTGGGATCCTGCGATCCTGGGTGTGACAGAGCTCCTGGGAATCAAGCTGCCTCTGCAACCTTGAGATACTGGTGTGACCAAGGTCTTGTGACCCTGTGATCCTGTGATCCTGGGTGTGTTAGAGCACCTGGGAGTTGAGCTTCCTCTGGGTGTTGTGGGACTGGCTGAGGAGTTTGCACCCAAGGTCTGCTCAGGGCACTGCCCCAGACTGGAAGGAACCCATGCCACTTGTCTGTCAGGGTTCCTGGGTTCCTGGATCCTGCTGGTCCCAGTTACTCCTGGTGTTGGGATAGATGTTGAGTCCTCCTCATTTCCGAGCCTATGATCCTGGGAGTGTTAGAGCACCTGGGAATGGAGCTTCCTCTGGGTGTTGTGGGACTGGTTGAGGAGTTCATGCCCAGGGTCTGCTCAGGTCACTGGCCCAGACCGGAAGGTTAAAAAGTACTTTTATTTTATTTTATGTGTATGAGTGTATTGCCAGTATGTATGTCTGTACCATGTGCATGCCTAGTGCCTGAGGATGTCAGATCCTCTAGAACTGGAGTCAAGATGGTTGTGAGATGCCATGTGGCTGCTAGGAATTGAACCCAAGTCCTCTGAAAAGGCAGCCAGTGCTCACAACCACGGAGCCATCTCTCCATCCACATCTTATCTTTTGTACTCACCACCATCTCTTGGAAATGCTCCAGTTCAGTGGCCTAATACCTGTTCACCTCAAATGGCCTTAATAGTCTACAGTGTCAGTGTGTTATAGCTCACTTACCACCCTGGCAATCTTGAATATTTGTTTTTCTTGATTCTTTGATATGGTGGCTATCTGGCTACTATCATGAGAAAGCTTGTTATATAGATTACAAGCCTAGAAATTAAATTTTATTAAGTGAATGATATAAGCATTTTAGCATTTATGCATCATGCACGTGCAGTAGTGGTGGTGGTGCAAGTGTCACACAATGTGTGTGGAGATCAGATGACAACCTGCTGGAATTGGGGCTCTGTTTTATCATGTGAGTTCTGGGGATTGAATTCATGTTACCAGGCTTGGTAGCAAGAGTGTTTACCCACTGAGCCACCTTGCTGACTCCTTAGAATTCTTTCAAAAATTGTTCCCACCCCCCCACCCCTGTGTGTATGTTGTGTGTGTGTGAGTGTGTGTGTGTGTGCCCACAGGCACACATTTGAAGGCCAGAGCCAGGTTCTCACTGTCATCTTCTATCACTTTCTACCTTGCTCTCCTCACAAAGTGTCACTTGCTGAACTGGCAGCTGGCTATTTCAGCTGGGCTCTCTAGCCAGTGAACTCCTGAGATCCCCATGCTGCCCCTGCAGTGCTGGGGTTACAGGTACTCACAGCCATTCATGGCTTTTTATGTGGGATTTGAATTTGGGTTCTTGTGCTTGGAGAGCAGGTACTTCTGCCTACTGACCTACTTCCCTAGCCTATTCCTGATTTTTATTTACTTATTTCTAACGACATCCAAATATTCTCTTTCTTTGTTTTTTTTCTTTTCTTTTCTTTTCTTTTTGTTCTCTGCCTCCCACCTCAGTCACTGGTCTCACTTGGCTGGAGCCGGTTTTGCCCTAGATTCACTCTATACCACTGGTTATCCTTGAGCTTTCAGCAATTCTCCTGTTTCTGTGTTTCAGCTTCATTTCTGTTGCTGTGACAACAATACTGTGAGAAAAACACTAATTTAGGAGTGTGAGAGGGATTATTTCAGTTTTCAGTCCTGGTTGTAGCCCATCATTGTAGGGAAGTCAAGGAAGGAGCTTCAGACAAGTCACATCATATCTGCCGTACAGAGCAGAAGTGTGTGTGTGTGTGTGTGTGTGTGCTCACTTGTCTGCCTCTGTTAAGCTCAACTCTATTTCTCCATTCTTAAATAGTCCAGGCTAGGGGATGGTGCTGCCCACCATGAACTGGGTCTTCCTACATTAATTACCTTAATTAAGACAATCCCTTCACCTCTGAGACACACCTACAAACCAGCCTGATCTAGGATATCTCTCAGTGAGACTCTCTTCCCAGGTTACTCTAGGTCATGTCTAGTCGACACTAAGATAACCATATTGGGCCTCTCATGAGCTGGGATTCCTGGTGTTAGCGGCAAATATGATCCTTTATTTTAAGGCTGATACTTTTTGTTTAGTGTAAATGGTATATGAACAACCAATCCTTCAGAGTTTCTACTAAACACAGTATAAGCTTCATATTAGTGACTCATTATGAAAGTCTTTACTAGAACTTATACTGTTTCCAATGGACTTTTAAAAATGGACCAAAATCAGGAAAGTTGGAGAAATCTATTTGAAGTAATCAATTGTTAGAAGATAGAGTTAATCTTTTTATGATATTATAATCACTTTATGATATTATTAAGCTTTTCACAGAAGTGGTTGCATCTTGTGTTCTGCAGCACTATATATTTACAGTAGTATATATAGACCATATCTAAATTTTAGATGTTGACAAAATAACATTAGTATCTTATCAGATTTCCCACATTTTTCTCAAACCAGCTTATACCTCAAAGACAGGAGCTCCAAACCACTGACCAGTAATTGAGATGACTCCTGATTATATATGTAAATCCAAATGATACATTAAAAATGATACATACATGTAATATATGCATGTGCATGTATGTATATGCACATATATAAATTCCTTCTAATTTTTTTAACCTTTTGGGATTTTTTTTTAAACATTGTTGGCTGAATTATATCTCCTACTCTAGTACTGGTGATTGAACTTGGGGCCTTGGGTGAGCCAGGTAAATGCTCTACCACTGAGACACATCCCTCAGCCTAAAGCCTATATGTTTTAGTTTTCCAAGTGTTTTTTCCATGCTAGCCAGATGTGAGGAAAGCCCATGGTGCTCAGTTGAGCTAATCTGGTGACAGATTACAAATCATTTCCTATCATTTTAACCAGAGTCAGAAGACTCTGTTAGTTTTTCATACTTTCTTTAATGGCTGACTGTGACTCCCATTGCAAACAAATCTGTGAAACACACACTCAACCACTGTCATAGACACGGTTAGAAACAAATACATAATAACACCTTATCTCTCTAGCTTATTTTAAAATCAGGTAGAGGGCAAAGAGGCTTGTTAATGTTGAAGTCAAGTCTTCAGCCATGGGGAGAATGTATCACGTGTGAGGGGTAGAAGCTGCTAGATTTAAAAGAAAAATTGACTTGCTTTTAAGCAGGAAGTAAAATCGGAAATCCCAGTAGACTGTCCAGTGTCATCTATGCTGTCATTCAACTCTGGATGGAAACTGTACCATCCTTAACACACTGCCAGGAGACTTATGAGTCTCAGAAGCCCTGGCAAGGCTAACGGTATGGAGAGAGGCATACAGCCCTTTGCAATTACAGGGTTGAGTCACCTCCTTTGCTCTCTGAATGTTTTTCTACTCATGGAATCTCATCTCCAAGGATGGAGAGGAAGGTGAAGCCCAGACAGCTGTGGTGAGAGGTTTGGTGTGAGCGAACACACTCTGCCACCCACTCATCCCTAGCCAGTGTGGGCTGAGTTCCGGCTGGCTCTCCCTCATGTCCGGCTGACTCACTCTGTGCTTGCGAGTCACATCCCCTGTCTCTGCACTATTTGTCTCTCAGGCACAGCCAGCCCCCTGCCTCACCAATTTTCCCATTGGGAAAACTCCAGAGGCTTCCTGGGGTCTCCCAGGGCTGGAAAGAGAGAGCTTCCTGGGCTTGGTTGATGGTGGCACTAAGACCCAGGGAGACATGTCTTGTGGTCAAGTCCAAAGGGGTATAGATTTCCTATTTGTCAGATGTGTCCTCTCTGCTCTGCTAGGTTCATTCCTCTGATTGTCTGTGATTGTCCCGTCTAGTGGCCATACCTTCTGAATCTTGGAGTTCTAGTTAAGCAAACCCTCATTGACAGGGAGTAGCCACTTACTGCTTGGCTTCAATGTGATTGTCTAAACTCACGCATGTGAATGATATGACACGGTCATTAGAAATGACACCTGTGGGAAATCATTAGATTAGATTATGCAATGAGGGTAGAGATCTGGGATCAAATCTTGGTAGCCCTGGAAGGAATAGGAAAGAGACTTCATAGATACATACACATCCTTTAAAAAATTATGTATGCATGTACTTTTATTATTATTATTACTATTATGTGTGTGTATAATGACATATGTGTAGAGGCCAGATAACAACATTGTGGAGTTTGCTCTCTCCCTTTACCTTTCAACCCAGATCTTGAGATCTTTGGCAAGTGCCTTTATCTACTAAGCCATCTTGCTGGCATGACATGCTCATTTTTATTATGAAGTAATGTAGCCCAAGGGAGACCCTTGCCAGAGCCTGTGCCATGTTGTTTGCACTTTTGGATTCCCAAATCATGAGCTAAATAAACGTGTTTTCTTTGTAAGTTGCCTTCCTCAGGTATTTACCATAGTAGTGAAGAATGGATTAATACACCTACCTTAATGGGGATTATTCTTATCAGGTACGGTGGGACTTTCGTTGTCTAAGACAACATTTCCTTTAGGTATGAGGCCCTGGCCTGCTACACTGTTGCATCACTGCTTGGGTGCCTGGAAAGGAATGAAGGAGACAAACAGAAGGTGTCACTTATCCGGGCCACTGCTCCTCTGGGGCTCTCCTGTCCAAACCACCATCAGCTTTCACTACCCAAGGCCTACTGTGTTCACATGAAAGGTATTTAGAAGACGGTTGTGTCTCTAACTCTTGTCAGTGTGAAGCTTCTTGGCTGAGTGTTGTCCCGTGGAAACAAAATGTTATTACTGGTGCCTCTGGATCCTGGAGACTTCCAGCTGTGTTTGCTCCTTCATTCCTGTTAACCTCCCTTGTCTCGCAATGTTTTCGTTACCCTGGTGAGGGAAGGCTAATTTCTAATTCTAGATGATGTCAAAATGAGACAACTCCAGGATTTATTTCTATATAAATAAAGTCTAAGTTGACAAAATGGCTTTCTTCTTTCTTTTTTCTTTTTTCTTTAAATAAAGAAGAGCTAGGTGTGGTAGTGAACATCTGTAATCCCAGTACCCGGGAGATGAGGCAGTAGGATTAGGAATTCAAGGATGGAACTGACAACTTAGTGAATTTGAGGCCGGCCTGGGGTATCTGAGACCCCCCTCCTCCCACAAACCAAAGCAGACTGAAAAAGCAAAACCAAAAACAAAAAAATCAGAAAGTAATCAACGTCTGTAGACTTGCCAAGGTTGTGAGTATCCCAAACCAGGACTGTACCAAGGAACTTTGTCTTAGTCTCCCATGGAGTTTCTAGGAACTTTTAGAAATGTATCTTCACTACTGTTTTCTAAATGGTAATTGTGGGCTGATGAAGCCTGATAACCCAAGTTCAGCCCCTGGAACTCACATGGTAGGAGTGAGCTGATTCCAACAAGTTCTCACCTGATCTCCCTATGTGCCATGGCACATGTACATGTGGCATACATGTATGTATACACACACACACACACACACACACACAAAGAACAAAACAAAACTTAAAAGTTAGACATAGCCAGGCCTGGTGGGTTTGACCTGGAATCCAGTTACTCAGAAGTCCATGGCAAGGAGATTAATGTCTACCTGGGCTACAGATTAGGTTTAAGACCAGTCTGAGCAAATTAAGTGAGACACTGTGTTAAAAGGGACACAGTTCAGTGGTGCAGTGCTTGCCTAGCATGTAGGTTTGAACTCTTAACACTGTAGAAAAAGGAAGGGAGATAGAACCGAGCCTCCATAGTGGATGGTACCCACGTTCCCTTACTCAAGGGTGTATGCTGGCGCTAGAGGGGTTATGACAACATTTTAATGCGTGTTTACTTGAATAACTTAAATTGACCAGAGTTGGGCTCTATAAGGTTCTATTGGTTATTTTATAAAAAGAACTGCTCCCCATGGGTACTTTTCACCCTAAATTCTTTGTAAAACTTCTATGAAAGAAGACTACTTAACACATAGGACACTTCATTCAACATTAACCCAGAGATAGCTTTTATTATCCTACTGTCAAATTGACATGGATGCTCTCTTTGAAGAACACTGCTCTATGCCACAGTCCCTGGCTTCAATATATGTGAGTTATGATATTTCACCCACTTAGGCTACACAAACCTGCCTTTCAAGATCTATACTGACAGAGGAAGCTAGACAGAAAGTGAGATATTGTGGCAAGCAAATTGTGTTTAATACAAATAATCCCAAATAGGAATACTCTCAAAAGAATATTAATAATATTCTTTTATTAGCAACAGTCTGATTTTTAAAGAAAATTATTCAGGCCGAGTACTATATTTCTAAGCAGCCTGGTTTATGATTCCCCATGGTTGTAACACAGAGCTGACACGCCGAGGCATAGCAGTGAACAAGATGAGAACAGGAGTCTTTGCGGTTGTCGAGATCCTGGGATTCTGTGTGATGAGATTAGTTAGTTCAAAGCCAAACCCGGACTGTCTGCTCTCTCTTTGAACGAGTCATTCCGCCTTCCTGGGCTTTTGATTTCTTAACATACAGTGAGAAAACACCAGGAGTACAGACCTCAAAGGATTATTTTGAAGGCGAAATGGAAAGCTGTCCAGTGCAGGGTACACTGTGTGGCAAATGCAGGGCTGATGAGTTTTCCCTGCAGCCTAGCCTGGCCTCAAGCTTGCTGTGTGGCAGAGGGTAGCCTTGAACTCCCTTCCTCTTGCCTTCATTTCCAGAGTGCTGGAATTATAGGAGTGTCCCACCATGATTGGATGAACTATTTTTGTTATTGCTGTTTATGCTGCAGCTTGTGTCAGGATGGGACTATAAGCAACATCATTACCCCCCTTCTAGCTGCATATTAAAAATTTTAAATCCCAACTTATCAAATCACTTTTCGCTTTACTAAAATGTTCATGGAATACCAACTAAATCTGGAGTCACTTTTTTGGTTTTCGATTTGTTTATTTTACTGTATGAACGTTTTGCAAGCAGGCAGGCATGTGCCCCATGTGAACTAGATTACAGATGGCTGTGAGTTACTATGTGAGTGCTGGGACTTGAACCCAGGTCTTAAGCAGTAAGCTACTTTCCCAGCCTGTGGGGTTATTTCTTGAAGCAACCCCAGTTAGCATTTTGACTTAGCTATTATTAAAGTGTTTTATACTCTTATTATTATTTTATGTGTTTAGAAATGGTCTTTCTTGAAGCCTAAGCCGGCTTTGAAGTCCAGATTCTCCTGCCTCAGACTCCTGTGTGCCAGGAATTCAGGAGTATTCCACCCATAAACATACACATGGTTCCAGGAGAAGTAAGAACTTTCCATCAATGGCAATGACACTTGGGGTGAATGGAATTTTGCTTCTTTCTTAGATTGGGATAACCTAGTTCTGAGAATTACTAGACAAATAGCATTAAGAAATATTTTGTCGGAAGGCAATTGCAGTCCAGTAAGAAATTTTCTGTTTGAAGGCTGGGCGTGGTGGTGTGTGAGTATAATCCCTGCTCTTGGGAGAGTAAGGAGGGAAGATCAAGAGTTCAAGGCCAAACTGGGCTACATGATGAGACCCTGTCTCAAAACAAAAATGGAAACAAACAACAATAAACAAATAGAAACTAGAAAAACAAACAAACAAACAAACAAACCCCCCAAATCTACACCTGGTAGGCAAGTTCTGGGCCACTGAATCATATATATCTTCAGTGCTTCAGCCCATTTTTACTTGTTTTTTTTTCTTTTCTTTTTTGTTCTTGTTCTGTAATTGTTCATATATTCCAGATGCTATTCCCTTATCCCATGATGATTTGTGAAGATACTCTTTAGTTTTACAGAGCACACCGTTTTTCATTCTTTTAAACAAACAAACAAACACATTTATTTGTTTTGTGTGTATGTATGCACACACACGTGTTATGGTGTGAGTGCAGCTTGTGGGGCCAGTCAGTTCTCGCCTTCCATTATGTGGGCCCTGGGGCTTGAACTCAGGTCCTCAGACTTCGCAGCAAGTACATTTACCTGCTGGGCTGGCTAAGTCTTATGCCAACTTGACACAAGCTAGATTCATCTGAAAGGAGGGAACCTCAATTTGGAAAACGCCTCCATAAGATCCAGCTGTAAGGCATTTTCTTAGTTAGTGATTGATGGGGGAGGGTCCAGCTCACTGTGGGTGGTGCCATCCCTTGACTGTGAGCCCTGGATTCTATAAGAAGGCAGTCTCAGCAAGTCATGAGGAGCAAGCCAGCAAACAGCACCCCTCCGTGGCGTGGCGTCTGCATCAGCTCCTGCCTCCAGGTTTCTGCCTTGCTTGAATATCTGTCCTGACTTCCTTCAGTGATGGACTACAATGTGGAACTGTAAGTCACATAAACCCTTTCCCCTCCAATTTGCTTTTTGGTCATGGTGTTTCATTGCAGTCATAGAAACCCTGAGATACCTGCTGGGCCATTCCAGCCCTTTTCTTTTTCTTTTTTGATAAGATTCATTTGGCGCACAAAACAAAGCATCTAAACCGAAGTTTAATGTGTCTCTGTTTTCTTCTGCACTTTGTGACAAATCTAAGAATCAAGTCATAAGTGACTTGCTATTATAAATGGAATTGTTCTCTTTTTGGATTTTTCATTGATGTGCACAAAATACCATAGCTTTTTGTGTGTTGATCTTATACCCAGAAAGCTTGTTAGTTCTCATAGTTTGGGGTAGATTCTTCTAGATTTTTCTTTATTTCTATATGTTTTCTTCTATCAGTTTTATATTTATAGTTCTAATATTTATGTTACTGATCTCTAAGTTGTTTTTATTATGAATGATCTAGGTGTCCAACTCTATTCTTGTGCATTAGACAGCGTTTTCAAAGAACCATCCATGGAAGAGGCTGCCCTTTCCCTCTTAGATTGTTTTGATGCCCTTGCTGAAAGAAATTGGCTATAGGTAGTTTCCTTTACAACTGCACGATTAATTCCATGTTACTGGTTTAAATGGATATCTGCCTGTTGGTAGCATAGTCCTTTTCAAAAACTTGTTTGTGGTTGTCTGGTGCAGACAACTGAACTCAGGTTCCCACACACATTAGGCAAATGTTCTATCTCTGAGCTACACCCTTGTGTGCTATTGTAGGCTTTGAAGTAAGTTCTGAATCAAGAAAGTGTAGCTTCTAAATTTATTTTCTTCTTTCAGTATTGTTTTGGGTATTCAGGGTCATTCATATTTCTGTATGGATCTTCTGTATCACCTGATTTTCCATTTCTGCAATAAAAGCCACTGGACGTTTGATAGGGTTTGCATCAATTGTATAGCATAGATTTCTTTGGAGGCATTGCCATTCTTACAATGTTAGTTCATTCCTTTGCTGCTTTTAGCGATGTTTATAGTTTTCAATGCAAAGCTGTCTTTGGCTTAATTGGTTAAGTTTATTTCTAGATTTTCTTTTTATTCTTTTGGGTGCTATTATAAACGAAATTGTTCTCCTTTTGCATTTTTCATTGCTGCTTCATAAAAACTCCATAGCTTTTTTGTGTATCGATCTTGTACCCAGAAAGCGTGTTAGTTCTCATAGTTTGGGGTGGATTCTTCTAGATTTTCTATATATAGAATCATGTCACATTTGAACAAATAACTTCTTACGTTCCCCTTTTTCAATTGGCTGTCTTCCAGGATTTTCTTTCTTGCCAAAATGTCTTGCTTAAGATTTTCAGTAAAATATCAAATAAGAATGGCAAGTATTGGAATAAAAATATAGCTGTCTCCACTCACACTACTCAACATTTTAATGAACGTGACTAGTTCTGCGGAGAACCCTGCGTGTGTTCTAATTCACAAACTAAAGTCAGCGATTTAACAATGCTTTGTTTTTTGAAGATTAAATTTGGGGGCAAATTTTCTGTACAGAATATACGTAGTTGGGGATGTAGAAATGGGGTAGAGCTCCTGGGAGGAAGTCCTCCTCTGTACTCTTTGTAAGAAGGCTGTTTCCTTTTTCTTTATCTTTTTAGAGATCAGGTCTTACCACGTAACTCAGGGTAGCCTTAAACTTATGTTCCCTACCTTAGCCTCTTCAGTGCTGGAACTACGTACGGACAGATGTACCTTGTTCACCTTGGGCCCACTCTTTGACGTTGACTCTGAATTGTTTTTGGAAAATTAGGACCACTGGTTTAGTAAGATTGCTATCTTCCTTTGAAATGTTTCATTATTTTCATTTGTGCATAATGGAATGTTAAAGGAGTGGGAAATAAGAAACGACCAATGGAGGATAGCTTAATAGATGGGAGTTGGCCACTAAGGAGAAGGTGGAAGAAAAGCAGAACTAAGAGGAATTCAGCAAGGACCAGCCAGCAAGACACTCCTGATCAGCCAAGAGCACTGGACCACTCAAGCGGCATCCATGGTGACGTCGTGCAATAAATAACTTTCCATATGACATTATTTATGTGTGTGTGTGTGTGTGTGTACAAATGCTGCAGCACATGTGTGAAAGTCAGAGGGCAATCTGAGGGATTTGGGTTTCTAGGTCCATCATATGGGTCTTGGGGATTCAGCTCAGGTCATCCAGCTCAGTGGCAGGTTGGTGGCAAGTCTCCTGCTGAACCCTTTCTGCCATCAGTACATTTTAAAATCTGAGTCCACCTTGCAGTCCCTCCTGGCCTTCCTGGGACATCTTCCCCAACATCCTTTAGCCATAGTAGATGGGAACAATGGGGACACAGACAATTATAGAAGCCCGGGAGACCACAATTGAAAATAATCTCTTATGATGACATTGATCTAGATATAAGACAAAATCATGTTTAGTATAAAATATTCAAAACATTTAACAAAGAGTCCCATAATACACACTTCTAAAGTCTTTGGAATGGAAAAATCTCAATTTCACAGACTTTATATATTTGCATACTAATTCATTTTTGCCAGGGCTAGGGAAATCAGCCATCATGTGAAGCAATGAAGTGACCAACTAAGACAGAGTTCTTTCTTTAGACACATTTCTAATGAAGGGGCTAAGGAACAGACATAAAACATCACCAAAGCATCCTTGTAAAAGTGGGTTGATGATTTTCTCCAAGAGGCTCTGTGGGGTGATTTGAGGATAGCTCAACCAGTAAATGTATAGAGCAGGGAACAGACAAGGTCATTTCCTGAACACTCAGCCTAAGGCAACCACACTACCCATTTTCCAAGCCAATGGAAGGGTGGGGGAGGAGAACATGGAATTAATGATACAAGAGTAATGGCACAAGCCAATACCGTTGGACAAACTGAGATGAATGGCAGCCCATTCCAGCTAAATCCTTAAGATCCATGATTTTTTGTTCTTATTGTCACTTCTGCTTTCCCATGAAGGAGAAAACAGTAACAAGGGGATTGTTTATTCTTCCACATTGTATTACAGGCATGCCATGGGCAGAGTCTGTTATTATGGAAGCTCCCTCTCTGGTCCTATGTGATTTTTCCAGTGTGGGTGGCCTGTTATGGTGTTAACAGGCGAGGTTACTTCTAGCCCAAGTCACCTAATCATGCTGAGTGTGCCACACACAGGCTGCTGTTGGATTAGGTGAACACAAAGTCCAAGGCAAAGAGTAAAGGGTGCTGGCCTAGGTCTGTTGGCTTGTTTTGCACCTCTTGAGATGTGAATATGGCCCCTGGGACCTCCTATTTCACCAGGGCTCAAAAAACATAGGTTAGTTCTGGATTTGGCTATAACTGGGCTCCTTTCCAGGGCTGGGAAAAGCAAGGAAGGATACTTCTCATTAGGATCAGGTTTACTCCATTTCTCAGCTTATTGATCAACAGCACAGTAACGGGTAATGGGCATTCCAAGTCAGATACTAGTTAGTTTAGGTGAGTGTCCCAAAGGTTCCTTGCCTGATTTCTCATTGTGGAAATAACCACTTTCCAATCTAAGCCTGGGAGAATGATGACTGCTGTCATGAAGCCCTTGTAGCTAAGGATGGTTGTTGTGTCAACGACAAAAGCACAAAGTCCTCTTTTCTTGCAGTTTCGAGTCCTATGGTTTCATTTCCTGATGACAGCTGTGATCCGAAAACCCCGAATGTAAAACTCTAGAGACAACTCGTAAGTTTAAACGTGGGTCATTCTGGGTGATGTGGTGAATCTCCTGACATCCTGTGTTCATAACCACACTGTGCATGTCATCTGCCGGTCACCTGGCAAGTCAACTGTCTGAATATGACAGTGCTTTTTCTCAACATGTACACTGAGTTTAAGTAACTCCCTAAGCTTACTTAATGATTGCCCCTATGTACAAAAGCAATGTTGACAATTTCAAAACACCAAAGATAAGCCATAACGAGTTCCTTCAGAAGAACTGCCAAGGCGTGTGAGTGGTGTGGGGAGGTCATGTGTGCACGTTCACATGTCTGTTCTGTGTATCATTAGGGCCGTTCTAGTGCATTATTCTTCGTTTCCCTCTTACCGTGCTCGCCTGGTTTATAGAACGGTTTGTACACACATGTACGTTTAATTTTGAATGTAGGTTCTACGTATAAGTGAAAAGGTGCTATTTCTCTTTCTGGCTGGCTTATTTCATGCAATAGGATGATTTCCAGTTGCACACATGTTCCTGAAAATGTTATGACTTCATTTCTTTCATGAGTGGAAAAATTTCCTTTGAACATATGTGCCACATTTTCTTTATTTGTGCCCTTGTTGATGAACACTGGGCTAGTCCCAAATGCTGGCTATTTTGAATAGTAATGCAAGGCATGTGGATATGCAAGTATTTCTGTGTGTGTTGACTTAAGAGTCTTTTGGGCATATACCTGAGTGTTATACCTGGATCATGTAACAGTTCTGTTTTTAGTGGTATTTCATATATAAACTAACCCTTTATCTGTGAGAAATGCAGTATACATGGATTTTGGTACTGTCTGCCATTTCAGGCATCACTGTGGGTTTTAGAAGTTCTGCAAGTTACTGCAGCAAAGGGCATCCATGAGCAGTGGTTTCATACTAGGTGTAAGTCAACTAAAGTAATGTGCTGGATGCAGGGCTGGAATTAAAGACCATGCCTTCCCACTGTGTTACTGACCTCAGTACATAGATACTATAAAGAATGGAGAAACACTGAGATGCAAATCATAGGCCTCGGCTCTTAGGTCTCTCTGACTCACAGTTTATTTGCTTGGGAGAGAACTTGGAACAGGTCCTAGCTGAAACTAGACATATATGAAATCACTTTGAAAATAATTTTCACAGTATAATGAAGAGCCACCAGACTTTCAATACACTTGCATCTTTTAGGAAAGATTCTCTCTGCCTTGTAAATGTTTCTTCTTGCTTTTAGAGGTAGAAATGGGGATACTCACAGGAGGAAATATGGAGACAAAGTGTGGAGTGGAGACTGAAGGAAAGGTCATCCAGAGACTGCCCTACCTGGGGATTCATCCCATATACAGCCACCAAACCCAGTTGTTATTGTGGATGCTGGGAAGTGCTTGTTGATGGAAGCATGATAAGCTGTCTCCTGAGAGGCTCAGGCAGAGCCTGGCATATACAGAGGCAGATGCTCATAGCCAGCCATTGGACTGAGTGTGGGGTCCTGGATGGAGGAGTTGGAGAAGGGACTGAAGGAGCTGAGGGGGTTTGCAGCCCCATGGAGGGAGCAACAGTGTCAACTGGCCAGACCCCCCAGAGCTCTTCAAGACTGGATCACCAACCAAAGAATACACATGGAGGGACCCATGGTGTTGGCTGCATATGTGGCAGAGGAGGGCCTTGTTGGCCATCAGTGGGAGGAGAGGGCCTTGGGTCTGAGGGCATTTGATGCCCCTGTGTAGGGGAATGCCAGGGAGGAAAGACAGGAGTGGGTGGGTAGGTGGGTGGGGAATACCCTTATAGAGGTAGGGGGAGCGGAGATGGGATAGGGGGTTTCCGAAGGGGAGACTTGGAAAGGGGAAAACATTTGAAATGTAAATAAAGTAAATATCCAATTAAAAAAAAAAGAAATAGAAATGGGGGTGGGGGTGGTGATGTGTTTCCCTCATTCATCCCTGGGTATTCTTTTGTGTTCTTTTATACTTCAAAGACATTGTGGATTCCTGGTTCTCTCTCTCTCTCTCTCTTTCTCTCTCTCCCCTCTCTCTCCCCTTTCCCTTATTCACTCCTCTACTTCTCTTTCTCCATGAAGAAGTGAAGGTTTAGTTGGACACACTCTTCCTGTCTCCTCAGCCCTTGTCCTTACCTGACAAACACAATAGCCAGCTGCCTAATCTTAAACTTAAAGCCAGGACTCTGAGGGAAGTAAACCTTTTATTTTCATAAGTTGATTTCCCGAAGTATTTTGTAGTAACACAAAGCTGATATTAAAACGTGATTAACCATTCAGGGTAGAATATGTTCTGAGGAATCAACAACCTGTAAGGCAGACAGAAGGAAGGACAGGGCCTTGCAACAACCAGCAAGTTCTAGTCAAACTCTGGAGAGTTGTCCCTTTGTGCAGCTGCTTGTCTGAGAGGACAACGCACCTGCCGTTTCAGACTTCTTGTTACTCAGGTGGGTTAGTTATGACTCAGAGGAACTTACATTCTGTTTCCTGTTCTGTTGCTACAATTATTAGCTGATTTTGAGATTTCAATGTAGATTTTCCCTTGGAGAGACATGAAGGATGGGTTGTCTTCTTTTTTTTTTTCAGCTGGAGTTTCAAGCTTCATATGAATTTATTCATTTATGTCCAATGTCACCTATCCATGTAGGTCTTTGGGATGGTCCTTCTTAGTCTCTGGAAATGTAAGTGAATCTCTAACACCTTTCTAGGTGTTAGTGTGGACTCATTCAGATTGGCATCCTGAAAACCCTGAGAGCTTCGATCGTGGTCAGGAGCATCTTAAGGACATTTTACAGTTGTCTCTTTATGCGTTTATTTCTCCAAGTAGTATGTCAAAGCTGTCAAAGGGGATGCCTGGCAGTGGTTCTCTCTCATCTCTGGGTCATGACCCCTTTGGGGATCAAATGATCCTTCCACAGGAGTCACCTAAGACCATTGGGAAACACAGATATTTGTATAATGATCATGACAGAAGCAAAATGATCATGAAGTAGCAACAAAAGTAATTTTATGGTTGGGGTCAGCACAACGTGGGGATCTGATTTAAGGGTCACAGTGTTAGGAAACACTACTCTATAGACTCTGGGTTAAAATTCTGGTGATCTTTAGTCAGGAACTTAAGTTCCTAAGCCTCTGGGTACTTCCCTTTAATAACAATACCACACTCTGGGGTGACTAGTACATAGAATGGAGCCATTCAATATTGAAGATTACTCATCATTGCTGGCATCAACAATAGTAATATAGCATCAAGCAAGAAGGCTGCTTACGGGATACCAGTGTCTTCCTACTGCAACGTGGTAGGGCAGAGTGGAAAGATACTTCCATTAATGCTCTTTGCATCCTTATCAAATATCGATTTCTAGGAATGAGGAAT
This sequence comes from Rhynchomys soricoides, assembly GCA_019843965.1. NCBI lineage: Eukaryota > Metazoa > Chordata > Mammalia > Rodentia > Muridae > Rhynchomys > Rhynchomys soricoides. The sequence goes on from JADRCH010000241.1 coordinate 1,577,283, forward strand.
TGAGGCAAGGTGGAACCAAGGTTTTGAGGTGTGGATAAAGTGCCATCTATGGTAATAGACTTTCACTCTTTACTCATTCTCTGATTTTCAACTAAACTGAGTCAACAATTTCAGTTAAAGACGTTGAGATGAATGCAAGTAGCCACCTGGGGACCTGCAGGAGCTAGGCAACAGCTGGAGTGGTCAGGAGGATTCTGGTTGTACTATACCTTCCAGAGGATTACAGAAAACAGTGAGCCTGGGGGGCTTAACAAGAAAGACACTGTGTCAGAAATCTCATCACTGCATTTCCTTGGGCAACTTGCTGACCTTTGGTAGCTTCAGATGGAACAATGATACCGGTGTCACAGGACACCTGACGGTGTAGGGAGCTTTCTTATCTGTTCCTTTAAAAAGGGGAATGTTCATCTGATGAAAAAGAGCTTCAGTGGGATGCTGTCTGTTTGGATGCAATTGTGTAAGTATTTCCCCAGTGAACAGAATTAGACAGGTGTATGTTTATTTATATATATTGTCATCTACAAATTCAGTTACGGGGCAGCTGTTAGCAGTATATGTAAGTACAAGCCAGCATGCAGAAATGTCTCCAGTGTGCTCAGTCTCCTTTAAGAAATGTCAGGGACCCTAAAGCCTTTCCTTTATATTGAGCCAGTCTTCTGGAAAGTTCCTGGTGTGGGATGGCCTGCCTAGATCATCTTGTAACATGCCTCTGAGCATATTTCTTCCTTGCTTTTTTTTCCTGCTCGACTTAGGGTTAAGTATTTGGGCTTCACCAATTTGTACACTCGAGTGAGCATTTAATGTGGCAGCAAGAATAACTCATTGTGCTTATGACAAAGCAGAAAAACTGTCTAGAAAAATATCTACTGGTCATTTAACCATGAGCCATGACTAAGAGTTACCCAAGTGGAATGAAGGCCAATGATTCTGAGAGGTGCACAGGAAAAACAGCACTCAGCATTTCCTAGCAGTAAAGTGAGTACAATGCCTACCTCCCTTTTTCATTTCTTCCTTGCTGTGCCGGGCCTCACAGGTGCTAGGTGGGTTCTCTACTTCTAAGCTACAAGTCCAACCTCTCTGAGTTATCTTTTCCTTTCTTGTCTATCCCCTCTTCCTTCCCCCTCTTCCTTTCCCCCTCTCTTCTTTTCCTCCTCTCCTCTTTCTTTCTTTCTTTCGATTTATTTATTTATTTTATTTATATGAGTACACTGTAAGTGTCTTCAGACACACCAGAAGAAGACGTCAGATCCCATTACAGATGTTTGTGAGCCACCACGTGGTTGCTGGGAATTGAACTCAGGACCTCTGCAAGAGCAGTCAGTGCTCTTAACTGCTGAGCCATCTCTCCAGACCTCTCTTTCTTTCTTTTCTTTCAAGCCTAGGGCCTACCATGTAGCCCAGGCTGGCCTAAGACTCACTATCTTCCACCTAGTCCTCCTGAGTGCTCAGACTCCAGATAGGTATGCCACCACACACCCAGTTTTTTTTTTTTTTTGTTTTGTTTTTTAGAGGTTTCCTAACTTGTAGTTTTACTTTTAATATAGATAAGGCAGAGATCTCTGATAGCCTCTAGCCTTTCATTACAATTTGGAATTCAAAAAGATAGCAGCAGTAGGCATTTCTCTCAGTGAGCTTTTTGTCCAGCTTCCAAGGGAAAATTAACTTCTCGAAGAGAGCAGTCTGGCTTGAAGGTACAAGGAAGTGAAGTATACCTGCTGTAATATCCTGAAACAGGAACCTTCATGCCCTCTGCACGAATGAAGAGAGCACATTTAATGAGGATTGTCCTCTCCTGTGCTCAGACCAGGTGCCCAGAGTTACAAAGGGCAGCTCCTTCATTTTCTATGTAAAATGAACCTATCTCATAGAATCAAATGTACCTTTGATCTTAGACATTTTCCTGGGTTATCTTTCACATCTCAGAATCAACGATCACTCAATAGGTTGGAAATGGTGATGTCAGCTTGATTGAAAACTAACCTTCTGAATTTGTTAGTGTGTTCTTATTTAACAAGCAGCCCCTGGGAATAAGGTCGGTACATGCTTGCTCTGGTTTACTTCCATTAGGCAAGAATAAGAATTAATAACAGTTAAGGCAAACTGAAAGCTTGAATCTATTTAACAGTATGAATAAAAGTGCCCTGGACTCAGAGGTTTTTCTTTCTGATGTTGCAGTCTCCAGAGACCTGTACGATCCCTAAGTACTCAGAGAGGTAGTGACTAATGGATTGCCTTCCTTCAAGTCCCCAGCCTGACAGCTCCTTACATCTGTCAGGTTAAATATAGTGTGGTTGCTTCACCTTGCTCAGCAGCGTGGAGACATTTATCAAGTCTAGAGGTGTTGCTTGGAGAGATGACAAGATCACATTAGTTAACACTGTCTCAAAGTTGACTAAGAATGGTGAAATCTAACTGGAGGTTTGTTGTTGTTTAGCACTTGGGTCTGTGGTCACCAACACACACATGCTATATGGGGAATGTATGCTTAAAGGAAAAAGGTTTTGCCTTAAGTGACTTGTGCTTTGAAATGTTGGTATGACCCCATCCACCAATCTACCTTCAAAATTTTTGACCCAGAATTGTTCCTGTCTAAAAGAAATGCAGGGACAAAAATGGAGCAGAGATTGAAGGAAGGCCATCCAGTGAGCCTCTCAATCTGGGATCTATCCCATGGGTGGGCACCAAACCCTTTACTGATGCCATGTTGTGCTGGCAGACAGGAAGTAGGGGTGAGTGGGCGAGAGGGGTGGGTAGGTGGGGGTGGGGAAGCACCCTTTCATAGGCAAAGGAGAGTGGGGATGGGGTAAAGAACTCTTGGTAGGAGGACTGGGAAGGGACACAACATTTGGAATGTAAACTAAAAAACAATTTAAAAATAAATAATAAATAAATAAATAAATAAATAAATGAAATTAAAATAAAAAAGAAATGTTGGTGTGAGAGAGAACTGTATGAATGCTCATATTTTCTTTAATCAACTTCTCTAATCAACTGGGAATGACATTCCCCAACAGAAGCGTTACCACATTAAACATATTCATTGGTATAGATCTGTGGCCAACTGTATAAAGCTGTGCTTAGAGTTTCAGAGTCAAGCATTGCTCAAAATTCTTACCTCTGCCCCATGTCTGCCTGGACCGATGCATCAAATTAGCATCTATGTCAGAAAACAGAACAGGGGACTCTTGTCCTGTATCTGCCTTTTCTCTTTTGAGCAAGTTTCTTGCTGTGTTGCCCAGGCTAGGCTTGAACTTGTGATCTTCCTGCCTTAGCCATCTGAGTACTAGGATTACAGATTAGTGTCATATGCCCAGGAAAAAAGAACTTTACTGAGAACATTTCTTAGCAGTTGGGTTCCCAAGCAGCTGCTACTAGAAGCTTTGACTTGATGGCATACTCTCTTAATTTGCTTTCTGTTGCTGTGATAAACATCATGACCAAAAACAACTTGGAGAGGAGAGAGATTATTTTATCTCACAGTTTATTGTCTGTCACTGAGGAAAACCAAGGCAAGAACTCAAGGCAGGTGCTTCAAGCAGAAACAGTTTACTGGCTTTGCCCAGACTCATGTCTAGCTACTTTTCTTATATAACCCAGGTCCATCTGCATAGGGACTGTGACACCCACAGTGGGCTAGGCATTTCTACATTAATTAGCAATTAAGAAAATTCCCTACAGACCTGTCCACAGGCTAGCCTGATGGAGGCAAGTTCTCATTGAAGTTCCCTCTTCCCAAGTGTGTCAAACTGACAACCAAGATTACCCACCTCATACACAAAACTTTTCTGTTATTTACAGGGATCTGCTGTTAGGTAGTTGTTTCACCCAATATGAATCACAGTGGCCACAGTAATCTCAGCACTAGGGAGGCTGATACAGTAGGACTGTGAGTTTGTGGTCAGCTTTGGCTACATAATAAAATGTTGTCTCAGCAATAAGACAAACTACAATAAAAATTTTCATTGAACACAACGATGGTTGTATTTGTGCGTGGCCTTGCAGAGGATCCCGTGTCGCCAATGAAAGGCTTTATGTCCAACTCAAAGCCTAATATTTGTTTTTTTTTTTTTTAGTATTTATTTATTTTATTTATATGAGTCCACTGTAGCTGTCTTCAGACACACCAGAAGAGGGCATCGGATCCCATTACAGATGATTGTGAGCCACCATGTGGTTGCTGGGAATTGAACTCAGGATGTCTGGAAGAGCAGCCAGTGCTTGTAACCACTGAGCTATCTCTCCAGCCCCAAAGCCTAATATTTGTACCTGGATGTTTTTAAATGTGTCTCCCACACTTGTTTATCATTAAGGGAATTCATTGATTACATTATGGGATTTAAGTAAGTCATTATCACAATGGCTCCATCCTCAAAGTAGGCTGTGTACTTCCTCAAATATTACAACATTATTGGAATTCTCTTCTGAGGGGTTTCCTGCCCACACAAGGGAATGAGCAATTGTTCTGTATTGAGGGCTTCCATCTCTGTTTGCTTCACTCAGCCCCACCTTCCTTCCATTACTCATCTGGGCCTTATTCAACCTTGCCCCAAATTCTTGGCCACTTGAGTTAACTATTCATGAGCCCAGAAGCAAATTGATCCCATTTTTGGATACCTTTGGAATGTACAGGCAAAACAAACCAGAGAAAGATACTTCCTGAGAATGATGTTGATTTTTGTCTATGAATGAACCCAAATGAAAGAAGCAAGAGAGGCCATCTTCTCCTCTAATGAACTCTGCTGTCCTAAAAGCCTTACCTTTGTTAATTGCCACAGATTTCTTCCTTGTATCCCCCACTCATTGTATGTCCAATGTCCGCTCATCCAAGAAAGTGACAAGGAGTTTCTTCTATCTGCATTTCTTCTTGTGATCTCCAGGAAAGCATTGCAGTTAATGATTCCAAATTATCCTTTTTTAGTCCTCAACCAAATGGAAATTATGCACTTTTCATGCATTTTCTATACATATTGTGCCCCCTTTCATTGACATTTTTTAAATATTAGACAGCAAACACTTAGTAAAGAAGCAAAATTAAATGGTGATACTAATAAATAAAAACTTTATGTCCAACTCAAAGCCTAATATTTGTACCTGGCTGTTTTTAATTGTATCTTCCTCACTTGTTTATCATTAGGGGAATCCATTGATTACATTATGGGATTTACATAGGCCCTGTACTGGCTGGTTTTGTGTGTCAACTTGACACAAGCTAGAGTTATCACAGAGAAAGGAGCCTCCCTTGAGGAAATGCCTCCATGGGATCCAGCTGTAAGGCATTTTCTCAATTAGTGATCAAGGGTGGGAGGGCCCATTGTGGGTGGTGCCATCCCTGGGCTGGCACCTGGGTTCTGTAAGCAAGCAAGCTGAGCAAACCAGGGGAGGCCAATCCAGTAACATCCCTCTATGGTCTCTGCATCAGCTCCTGCTTCCTGACCTGCTTGAGTTCCAGTCCTTATTTCCTTTGATGATGAACAGCAGTGTGGAAGTGTAAGCTGAATAAATCCTTTCCTACTCAACTTGCTTCTTGGTCATGATGTTTGTGAAGTAATAGAAACCCTGACTAAGACAGGCCCCATCCTCAAAGTAGGCTACGTACTTTTTTAAATATTAGAACATTATTGGAATTCTCTTCAGAGGGTTTCTGAAGTGTCTTTCTCTCCTCAAACTTTCCATATACAAAATTAATGAAAGCTTTGAAAAAACTGTATAAATGGCCGCCACTTAGTCAATCTGGACTCCTAGCTGTACTAGTAAAGCTACTTCTGTAGGGTAATTTTCATGAGGTCAACAGTTGAGACTGTCTTAGTTTTCTATTATGTATTCTGTGCTTAGAAAAGCATCTGGCACGCAAAAGCTTGTAGTGACTCTGCCATTTGCCCTCAAGCTGTTTCAAGAAGTTCAAAGATGTTGATAACATTGGTTTTTGAAGTATGGGGTATGGAACAAGGCCAGGGAGGGCAGAGTACACAGCTCTGCCTGCATCTAGTAACTGAGGGGCTAAATTGTCATTGGACATCTTATGCTCACAGCAATTGAAGTTGGGGAATTTCTAATGTGTCCATATAGGAGGAAGTAAGCTGGGAGATTTCCAATTTTGTAACATGTTAATTGGACATGGGTTTCATACTTTGTCCAGAACATTTACAAATGCTTCTGATTGAAAACCACATCCTGTCCAAACATTTGAGGAAATAGATACAATAATTTTCTTTCCTGTTTAACAACCATCTGACCAGTTGGATGAAAAGAATTGTTCTGTCTTTTTTGGCACCATAAAAGAATACGATTTGTTAGTATGCATTGTTATGCCCAATGCTGTGTGAAAAATAAAACAGGAAATTCTGGGCTTAGACAGCACAATGCCTGCTTAAGTGAGTGTAGCACCAAGGGATCACAGAGCATCTTCAAACACAAGTTCCCTAGCATGGAGCTCATGAAGAATAGAAACTTAATCAGTACAATTATTTAAGACACCAGTACTGTGATAGTGCATTGGTGTATACTACCAAAGGAGACAACAGTTCTTAGTTCTACTTTAGAGCTGTGGTATCAGGTACTGAGGTAGAATTTAAAACAATCTGACCAAGTAAAAATCTCCAGCCTAGTGACTTTTTAGTCAAATGTCCCTTTCGGGGATAAAGGGATTAAGTGCTCAGATAGTCTATGATTCAGCTAGTAAAAAACCAAAAACCAAAACAAGAACAACAAAACCAGCAAGAATAAATTCAGTGCATCACCCCAGCACCCCAGAATCCATTTTCTTCATGACTCTTTCCTCTGAATACTATTTGTTCAGAACTTAACTAAAGAGTCCTCATTCCTGCAGTGAGATTAACATAGGCTATGTCAGAATAGCCAGGATAAGACAAACCTTATCCTTCCAGTTGAGGAGTTTTGCCCTGAAAGCCTTCCCTTCCACCTTCCGCAGTGACCCTTTGTGGTGAGCCTTAGGAATGGCCAAGACTCCCATTTCCACTTTGAGCCCTTGTGTTGCTTCAGACATCATGGATGTAGTTAGGAGAGGAAGACTGGGCTCTAACAATTTAACTATTTTGCCCAGGCCTTAAAGGAATGTCAGCGAGCCAGGAACAAAGGGCTATTGCATTACTGAGTTACACAGATTTCTTTAGGGCATTTAGGAAAAAAATGAGTGGAAAGGATGGAATAAGAAAAAAAGGAAATTGAAGTCTCCATAAATGCAAGAAGATGTGTATAATGTCTTTGCACAAATGGAACATTTGTGGAGCCTACTCATTCTTAAGGTTCCCAATTCAAATCCTGAGAAAAATCAACACCTTCCATGGTGCCCATTTACATATTCCTGAAGAAATAATGTTTTTCCTTCTATAGTCACTGTTTTCGTACAATAGTTAATATATGTGTTGGGTATACTAAAAATTAAGCATGGATGATATGATGGTGCAGGCCTATAAACCTAGCACTCAGGAGACAGAGGCAGTAAATTTAAGACTTGTTTTTGACAATGTAGTGAGACCCTTTCTCAAAGCAACAGAGAAAGCAAATGCTGACTTTTTGAGGCTGGGATGTGGCTCAGTGTAATAGACTGTGTGGTCATGCTGCACAGGACCCTGAATTTAATCCCTAGCACAACTATCTAATTAGCTAATAAACTTTTATTAAAGCATATCAAAACCAGAGAAAAGCAAGTGATGAAATTTCACAAGATGAATGATAATTATAAATGTCACTGAAGACAAGACATAAAACATTGCTGAGAACTCAGAACTTCTCCTTAGGACCTGCATAGCGATTCCAAGATTTGTCCCAATAAGCAATATCCTGACTTAGTCTCTGTTAGTCATGTAAACTTCTGAATGTTATTCAAATGAACTCCTACCACAGGTGCTTGTTAGGGTTTAAGGTCTTTCAGTCAACATCCACGAGTGTGCTGTTACAGGTGGTTGACTTGTTCATTCTCAGTTTTACATGGCAAATCTACTTTATAAATAAAACACTCCTTGTCCATGAACTGTTTATGGACCTTTGAGTCTGGTCCTTGGCTTTCAGGATTTTGTTATTGGGAAATGTTTCCCTGAGCATTCTGGGCCATGTCTTTCCGTTCATGTGTGTACTCATTTGCATTTGTAGATAGTGCTCTGGAGTAGAGTTGATGACCACAGGGGAAGCACATGGTTGGGTTGGTGTTTATTATGTAGCCAAACTGTTCTCAATTCATTGTACTAGTTTATATTACTAATGGTGTTTGAAAAATCTAGTATCTATACAGCCTTTCCTGACACTGATGTTTTAGTAGGTACATGGTACCATTTCATTGTAGCTTGCTTTTTTTTTTGTTTTTTGTTTATTTTTGGTACATGCTATATTTTCATTTTCTTTTTAAAATGATTTTGTTTTTATTATTTTATATACATTGGTGTTATGCCTGCATGTATGTGCATGTGACAGTATTGGATCTCCTGGAACTGGAGTTACAGACAGTTGTGAGTTGTCATATGGGTACTGGGAATTGCACTGAGGTCCTCCTGAAGATCAGCCAGTGCTCTTAACCACTGAGTCATCTCTCCAGCCCCCATTCTTCTTTTTAAAGATACATTTTATAATCAGATGCAGAGACCCACAGACTAACATTAGGTGGAGCCTGGGGAACTCCATAGAAGATGGGGAGCCAGAGGGGTTAAGGATACCATGAAGAAACAACCCACAAAATAAACTAAGCAGGGGTGCATGGGGAACCTGGTGGGTCTGAGCTAGGTCATCTGTATGTATGTGATGCTTGTGTAGCTTGGTTTTCTTTTCTTTTTTTCTTTCTTTTTATTTTTCTTTCTTTCTTTTTTTTTTTTTTTTTTTTTTTTGAGACAGGGTTTCTCTATGTAGCCTTGGCTGTCCTGGAACTCACCCTGTAGACCAGGCTGGCCTCAAACTCAGAAATCCACCTGCCTCTGCCTCTGAGTGCTGGGATTAAAGACACGCACCACCACTGCCAGCTAACTTGGTTTTCTTGTAAGATCCCTAACAGTGGGAGTGGGGGTTGTCTCTGATTCTTTTGCCTGCTGTTGGGACCCTTTTCCTTCTATTGGATTCTATTCTAATGCTCATCCAGAAGCATTAGAAGGTTTGTGCCTGGTTTTACCGTAACTGATTATGCTGTGTTTGGTTGATATCCCTGGAAGCCTGGTCTTTTCTGAAGGGAAATGAAGGAGGAGTGGATCTGGGGAAGAAGGGAGGTTGAGGAGAATGGGAGGAGTAGTGGGAGGGGAAACTGTGGTTGGAATGTAATATATGGGAGAAGAATAAATAATTATATATAATAAATTAAAACATATTAAAATACATTTTAAATTAAAATAGAATTGCCTTCCTTTCCCCTTCCTTTCCTAGCTCCAGCTCTTCTCCTACCCCCACCCTTCCCATCCCCCACTCGCATGCATATGTGTGCGTATGTATGTATGTATGTATGTATGTATGTGGGTAAATGTATGACTACTACCTGTTGCTGATTATGTTGAAGTTATGATGCCTCTGAGGCATGTAAAGAGAGAAAATTTTAAAAAGTGATTAGGAGCCTAGTGTGGTGCCTCATGACATTAATTCCAGCACTCAAGAGGCAGAGGCATGTTCAAGGTCAGCAGGGGCTTGTATAGTGTCACCTTGGCTCAAAAATTGGAGAAAAAGTAAGCTAGATAGGAACTGAGTTCAAAAGAGAATTGAAGTATCATCTAGGCCATACCCTTGCCTTAACGATTGAGTGTGAGCCTAATAGAACCCGTGCATGCAATTTCTACTCTCTGGAAAAACATGGAGATTAGAAATAACTGAAAATCTTGATGAAGCCAAATATGAACCCACGAAAGGGCCACTGCTTCTGCGGCCTTGGTCTGGGCCTAACAACCTCATTGATGCATGAGCCCATTCACAAATAGCTTATATAAAATTTACATGGAAGAGTCTTCATAAAGACAATGTAATCCACAGAAATGCCTGAGGAATAACACTTCCTAACCCAAAGATCAGTAAGCTTATGAGGGAGTGCCGGAAGTAGGTAGTAAGTCCCAGGAATGTTACCATTCTAACTTTACTAATTGATACATTGAGCTATGGGAGTAAAGCTAGTGGAAGGGCTGGTTTATTCAGATCCTTGCAACCCCAGTGAGAGGGACACTCCTCACCCAAAGAGTGGTTTTGTTGTTATTGGTTTGTGTGCAAGGTGCTAGGGATTGAACTCAGGGCCTTGGTCATACCAGGCAGTTAAGGGAATGCTTCACCACTGAGCTATACTCCCAACTCATAAGAGAACCTGTTGCTTTTGGGGACCAGGTCTCAATGGATAGCTCTGTCTAGTCTGGCATATAGCCCAGGCTGGCCAAGAACCTGTATTCCTTTTTCCTCAGCCTCTCCAGTGATGAGTTGTAGGCATATGTCAAAAGATGCCAAGAGAAAATTTAAGGCTTGTTGCCTGCAAGAAAAGGCATACCACCTAGTCTTTTCTAAAATTCTTTGAATGACTCAGCTTGAAGTAATCAATATACCAATATGTTTTTTAAAACTGAGCAAATGAAGGCATACATATTGGATACAATGTTCAAAATGCTTACAGCTTGAAGTAACTTGTATTAGATTGTTGGGAAATTAACAGTACACAATTAAAAGCTTTTCTTAGCAGATGAAGCTAGACAAAAAGGTGTGTTTTGTTTTTTGGCTTTTTTCTTTTTCTTTCTTCTTTCTTTCTTTTTTTAAGGAGAGGACCAACTCTTTTTTTTCCCTTCTTTGTCCTTTTTTTCTAAGATTTATTTATTCATTTTATGTATTTGAGTACATCGTGTGAAGTACAGAGTCACTGTCTTCAGACACACACTAGAAGAGGGCATCAGATCTCATTACTGATGGTTGTGAGCCACCATGTCATTGCAGGGAATTGAACTCATGACCTCTGGAAGAGCAGCCAGTGCTCTTAACTGCTGAGCTCTCTCTCCAGGTCCCCCCCATTTTTAGAAATTTGATGCAATATCTTGTTTAAAATGTTTTTATGATCTGTTCTTTGACACCTTCCTCTCCTTAGGGTCGGTGAATATGGTTCAGAGTGACTAACAAATAAATGCTCCAAAAATACAGAGAAGAAGGGCAACTCCCTAAACAGAAGAAACAAGGAGAGAACACCAAAGGAGGAATGTCCAAACAGGGTCTCCCCAACCTGCCATGCCCCTCCCCCACCTCCAGATCAGAGGAGTGCAGAAAGCCCAGCCAGAAAAAGTGCATTCATGACTTTAACTTGAAATAGACAGTTCCTTTAACTCTGGAACTAAAAAACAAATACTTAGCATGGTTTTGGCTTTTTTTTTTTAAGATTTTATTTATTTTATGTATACTGACAGTACACTGTAGCTGTCTTCAGACACACCAGAAGAGGGCATCGGATCCCATTACAGATGGTTGTGAGCCACCTTGTGGTTGCTGGGATTTGAACTCAGGACCTCTGGAAGAGCAGTCAGTGCTCTTAACTATGAGCCATCTCTCCAGCCCCTTAGTATGTATCTTTATGCCATACATTATTAGGGATAAATTTAAATTTTAAACTGAGACATGGAATAAACTTTTGTCAGTAATTTTTTAATTGATCTTCTGGCTATTTAAAGACTTGTTCATTCTAAGATCATACAGAGCTGATGAAGATTTCATTGTGTATAGAAAATTGCTAGTCGAACAACATACTGTTCTTCCCCTCAAAGTTTGTAATTCCATTTTAAACCTAAAATCAGATGCTAAGAGAGTGATTTATGGGTAGGTAAGAAGATCAATGGTGACTTAGGGCAGATTTGGCTAGATGCTAAGGACATTGTTATTCCAAATGTTCTTTTCCTAAACATCTCTTTTGAAATCTATTCCAGACTACATCTTTATGTTACTGTGTGTTGGTTGTGCTGTTATTTTGCATTCCAGGTTAACCGCATGAAGTCCAGATCGGAAAGAAAAGCACAGAGTGGGGATGAGATACATTTCTGGGTCCTCCAAAGACAGTAAAGAAAGGGTTTGGGAGAGGAGGAAGGCTGGGACACAGCGGGGTAGTTCATCAAGTAAGCAAGCTAAGTGTCACGTTTAACAGATTGAAGTCACTGCCATGTCCCCGCAACTTCTCCAGCCTCGTCTGGGATCCATACAAACAAAGTCTGAGGCTTTATGGAGCATGGTGAAGGACTAGAAATAAGTCAGCACACATAGTATGTCAGATGAGAGATGGCAATGAGAGCAGGCATTGGGTAACATTTAATAGGAGCAGGTCAGGAAAACCTTACTGAGATGTTCTCATGTGAGGTGAAATCTTAAAGGAAGCGAGTGGACCCCAGGAAAAAGCTTTCTGCCTAGGAGAAATGTAAATATAAAATTCAGGGTTTTTTTTCCCTGTTGTTATTTATTTATTTATTTATTTTTGGCATTGTTGGGAATAACATAGAGGCCAGGGATCTGTGTGTGCTGGGCATGCTTGCTGAGCCAATAACTAGACCATGGGGCACAAGCTACTTACTTCTCAGAGCTTACTTCATTTGGCAGAGGGAGGGAGTAGCTTAAACAGGAGTTTGAGACCAGCCTGGGCAACACAACAGGGCCTCCTCTGAAGACAAGCAAACTACAATTAATGTTATTAGTATTTCCAGAATTCTCAAATGAGCATATAAGAAAAAAATTAATGTTTTTGCTTTGTGAGACAGGCTCTTACTTCATAGCTCTGGCTGGCCAGGAACTCAGAGAGGCCCCTGCCTCCCTTAGGACGGAGATTACAGAGGTGCATTACTGCCCCAAATGAGGGCCCTGCCACTTTAATCAGAGACTTAAGAGGTTTTGCCTTCAACTTGCTTTTGGCAGTCAGCTTGTTCTTAGTCCTGTGGACAGGATCTGAGTATGAATTACTTACCAGGGACTGTTGGACTCCAATCAGCCTCCGACTGGGACAGTTCAGCTCCTTCTGTGACGGGATATCTTTCTCAGGATCTATCATCAGCACATCCTGGGAGGTGACTTGAGAATTTGGTTCCGCTTCTTCCACATGTGAAAATGCCTCCCTTTTGGTTAATATTACTACCACCTGGCACTCCACTAGCCAGAAAAGGCAAGCTCATCATTTCAGTAGGGGAACGATCCACCTTGAAGCTCATCTTATTTACGCCGTGACCTATGTCACCTGTTCTGCAGGACACAGAGCGTGTGTCTTCCTCACTGCTGCCCCTGCTTTCAAAAAGATCTGAGAACAATGCCCTATGACGTGTTCTGTTTTCTTGCTTTGAGAGTCAGGATCCTCTGGTGGCGTCCTTTGTCTTAGAAGGTCCCCCCCATGGCTCCGATCTCAGGTACAACTTGGCTGGCAGACATAAATGCGCCAGATTTTTGAGAACTATGTTCAGAAGAAAGTCCTGAAAACATTTTAATGGGGTCTCTCAATTCTAAAAAAGTCCATGATCAAACGCGCCTTTGTGAACGTCTCTGATGTTTCCACAGTTGCTGCTTGGCACGCTCTTCCTGCCTCTGTCTCTCTTTTATGGCACGTTTGTGGCAGCTAGACAATTTCTAGCTACCATCCTTCCATCATACAGATTTCCTTGTTGTACCTGGTACAGCTTCCCGCCCCTCTCCCCCAGAGGACTTTTTTGCTTGGATTATTATTGTTGTTGTTATTTTTTTCAATCCAGATTTTTTTCATCCAGTTTAATCATATTGCTGAATTTTTGGTTTATGTAAGTTATCATCACCAGGAATGCCCAGTTCCATCTTCCTGTCCTACTCCAGGCAGTGTAAGGTTAATTGGTCCATTTCTGATTGGAGGATTTTTCTGAAATACGGCCCATCTCGCTGTGGGTGAGCTATTTGATCGATGAGACTTCTTTCATTGAAAAGCAATTTGAATGTGTAGTAGTAACTTCCTTTTGATTAAGCCACGTTTTTCATTACAAGATGTTAGAGAATCCAAAGCACATCCTAAACTTGACTCTCACTGTACTGTGTTGGCAGAGTGAATTATAATTGTTGTACCAGGACTGCATTTGCTGCACGTTGAGCTGTACTGACTTCTGGATTTAATGGGTTCCAGCCACAACTGGGTGTCATTGAGTGTTGGCATGTCGAGGACTCATGGTGCCACTTGATAGGTCTTCAGGACACGTGCTAGTGACATGTACAATGCTTCTTTCACTCTTGCAGGAATGAGGTAAGCTTTCCATGTCCGGGGAGCTCCACTAGAGCCATCCCATTTGCCACACTGGACTGTGAGTTCTGGCTTTTTTCTTCACTCTGAACTTGAGAAGAAAAGAACTTGTCAGGCTTGGCTTCTAACTTCGTGGCAGGTCTTCCTCTACGTGGTGCCATTCTCTCTGATTCATTATCATTAGCAACTCTTGTGACTGGCTTTCTTGGAGCAGCTGAGACTGTGTATATGCACTGACTCACTGCTATCTGATCTTGGTTGTGAGTGTACTGTGACTAGCTGCTTCAAGTTCTTGCTACAGTGTGGAACTGTGAACTGTAACCGTGAGCCATACAAACCTTTGTCCCTTAAGTCGTTGGATATTTTGTCACATAATAGGGAACTAAAGTAAGATGACTATCTTCTGTTCTATAGGTCTATTATTGTTCTATCACTGAGCCAATAGTGTGGCCTTAATTGCTGTGTCTCTGCAATGTGTCTCAGTATTTGCTGACGTAAAACTCAAAGTTCTGTTTTCTGTCTAAATGGTCTTAAACTTTTTTGAAACTTTTCGTTTCCACGTGTCTTTGTAAGAGATTTTATTGCTGCAAAGAAACACCATGATCAAGAAGCAAGTTGAGAAGGAAAGGGTTTATTTGCCTTACACTTATGATTTATGTTACACTGCAGGAACTTAGGACAGAAACTGAAATAGGGTAGGAACCTGGAGGCAGGAGCTGATGCAGTGGCCATAGAGAGGTGCTGCTTACTAGCTTGCTCAGTTGGCTTCTTTTTTATCTTTTGTCCTTCTCACTCCAGGCCCGCTTGCTCTGGTCCTGCTCGCTCTGGCTCCAAGATTTATTTATTCATTACATGTAAGTACACTGTAGCTGTCTTCAGACACACCAGAAGAGGGCGTCAGATCTCATTACAGATGGTTATGAGCCACCATGTGGCTGCTGGGATTTGAACTCAGGACCTCCAGAAGAGCAGTCAGTGCTCTTAACTGCTGAGCCCTGTTGCAGGAAATATTAAAAAAGAATGGGGCCAGCAACCGGCGAGCTGCAGAGCTCACATTGAGCCACAGGGCTTCTGCCTGGTGCCTCGGCAGTCCCTCTGTGACGGATCTTGGCCACCAGGCCCACACAACAACCGCCCACCCCATGGTCAGCCATCTCATCACCCAATTACCCGGTATTATTAAAACTCTTATAAGCATATAGTTAACCAATCAGATTTATATATCAAAAAAGTCAAAAAACCGAAAAAAAAAATAATAAAGTCACAATTTACAAGATGCCGATACAGTAATTTCATTGCCAATTGATAATGGTAAAAGCTGCCCACCTAGATTAGACAACTTATCCCAAACTTCTAACCTTTAAGGTAACATAACCATCGGTGGCACTACGCCAGTTTACATCCCCTGCCATCTTCCTCCTCCCCAGAGGCTCTCACTTGTCTAACTCTTAGCTCCGCCTCCCTGTTCTCTGTCCAATCACAGGGCTCCTATTGCCCTAATGTAATTGGACAGGGAAAATCCTGTAACAGAGCTCCCTCAGCCTGCTTTCTTAAAGAACCCAGTACCACCAGCCCAGGGATGGCACCACCCATAATGGGCTGGGCCCTCCCCCATCACTCACTAATTAAGACGAGGCCTTACAGCTGGATCTTATGGAGGCATTTTCTCTATTGCGGTTCCCACCTTTGAGATAACTTTCTCTTATGTCAGGGTGACTAGCCAACATACCACATAAACTTTAAATCAGATTCCAGTTTTGGACAAAAACTACTGGGATACAGACTGACTTGGGAATAATCGATACCTTTACAACATTAACCTTTTTTTACTAAAATAGATATTAAAGATTTCTTTTGATGTTTTTAATTTTTAGTGTAAGGGTCTTGCAAATCATTATTAGCTTTGGTCCACCATTTTATTCCATTGTTATTATTATTATTATTATTATTATTTTTAGCTAAGACCTGTTGTTTGAGTGGAAGTCACCACAGTGGTACATTTATTTGATTCAATATTTCAAAGGAAGACTTCCTTTGTATTTCATCATTCAGTTGGGTGCTTGTATGGTTTTGTATTAATACAATATATTTTATGTCAACAAAAAGGAAGTTTTATTCTGTTTCTTCCATGATTGCATTGTTAACCTGAATAAGCACCGATTTTACTACATGCAGTTCATTTATTAATATGATCCTGTTACATTTAATTTTTTATTGTTATGTGATCAGTTGCCTTGATTTTATAATATTTATTTATTTATTTATTTTTTGCTTATGAAGATCAGACGTTTATTTTTCAGAGTTGTAGAGTCTGGGAGGTCCAAGATTAGGACTCCTGAAGCATAAGGGTCTAGTGAGCACCGTTTTCTGGTTCATGCACGGACTTTTCCTGCTGTACTTTCAAATGGAAGAAAAGACCCAGCAACTCCCCGGGACCCCTTTCTAAGAGTGTTTGTTGGAATCTACTTAAGTTGGTTGTGATATGCTGTTATTTTGTTATTGATGTTTTGAGGCAGGGTCTTGCTAAATTGCACACACTGCTTTTGGACTCTTGCTGACCTTTCATATTGTTATATTTATAGATGGCTGAATTAATTGTGTTTGGTGAATACATCAGCATATATGAATTATATGTATGCAAAGATAACCCGTGACATATTTGAAATATGTAAACTTGATTTATGGCTCATTACAAGCAAAGGAAACTGTAAACATGGTGGGGGAACCATTGGGCATCTCTTAAAGAAGCACTTAGGACTGGTGTGCTAGTTCATAGCTATGATGCCAGAACTGATAAAGGCAAGGTCAAATCCAGGCTGAGCTACATGAGACTTTGCTAGTAGGAAAAAGGCTGAGAACTGAGGATGCAGAGGATGCAGGCTCGGTAACACATGTACTCCCAGCCTCTTGGGAGGTAGAGGTAAGGGGACCATAAGTTTGAAGCCAGCCTTGAACAACTGTCTTTTTAAAAAAAAACTAATTACTTTGATTTATTTTATGTGTGTGGCTGTTTTACTTACATGCATGTCTGTGCACCATGTATATACAGTTCCCTTGGAGGACAGAAGAGAGTGTTAGGTACTCTGGAACTGGAGTTACAAATGGTTGTAATCCTCCGTGTGAGTGCTGGCAATCTATCCTGGGTCTATGGGAAGAGCAGTCAGTGCTTTTAACCACTGAGCCATCTCTCTTTCCCCCTGAAAAATTCTGTTATTGGGGGGAAAAAGAGCTTTGGACGTGGGAGCGTGGGAATTAGGGAGGAATTATGAAGTGAGCTGCTATTTTCCAAGGTAATTTAAGGGAGTTGTGTTTCCCTTCAATCACACTGTAAGGAAATGAGGATGTTCTATAATTGAACATCTTAATCAATCTTATCTCAGAGATGGAGAGAGCGAATTGAAGCCAGAGTAGTAACTGGTGAGAACCTCCATAGCCACAGTGAGAAGATGTTTAGTATATTTTACAGTTCAAACATTAGTCTTTTTTTGAAGTCTGTGTTCAGACCATAAGAAGACCAAGTTATAAACTTGTCTTGATTCATTGTAGTTACACAGTGACCTTTCAGGCTATTGGTCTTTGAAATGGCTTAGGTTCTACAGAAGAACATGAGGGGCTCCTCTAGATGACTACCTTTACTCTTAGGAGGGTCAAAGCCTGCCATGGGTCAAGAGCCTGCTCTCATTTTATGCTTCATCATCTGTACTGGTGAGGAAAATGCTCATGTAATTTTTCTCTTTTGTTCTTTTTAGATTCTGGTATCAAGCTTATTTTGGTCTCATAAAATACATTAGGAGTACAACCTCTTTCTCTATTCTATAGAAAAGTTTGTACAGCATTTGTATACTTTATTGGTTTTTAAAGTAAAAATAACTTTATACATATGGCTGTTTTGTCTGCATGCATGTGTCTATACCATGTGTATATCCAGCGTCTATACCATGTGTGTATCCAG
>JADRCH010000241.1:1595414-1607011 GCA_019843965.1 Rhynchomys soricoides
GTCTATACCATGTGTATATCCAGCGTCTAAAGAGGTTAGAGGAAGGTCTCAGAGCCCTTGAAACTGAAGTTACATATGGTTGTGAGCCACCATGTGCATGCTGGAAATTGAACCCAGATCCTCTGAACGAGCAGCCAGTGTTCTTAACTTCTGAGCCATATCTCTTTGCCCCTGACACCGTTTATTTTTGAGTGTTTGGAAAGAATTCACTGGTGATGCCATTTAGTTACTGACAGAGGCACCCTCCTCAGCAAGCGTTTAAATAGGCTGCTCTGAATCTTTTTGGTGATTGAACCTTGACCTTGGTCCTCATTCTCGATGGACCTGGTAGACTAGTTGTAACAAAATCTCACTAAATTGATTGAGAGAGAACCTTCTGCTGGTATCTATGTTCCTCTCCCGTCTCCTTCTTGATAGCTAATCAAATTGCTTGTCTTCTATGTTTGTGTCTAATCACCTTTTCATCAGTAGGCCTGTCATGTCCCTGTATCAGGACAGTCTGGTCTTGTCATCCCCTCTTAATGATTTCGGTGGCCTTTACCTCATTATCCTTGTATATCTCTCTCTCTTGTAAACAACTCAATTCCTCTCATCGTTTTTCCACTATTTTTAAGGAGATTTTCTTATTAGCTCTTATGCATTTTATATTTTTCTTTAGATTAAAAGAAAGAAAGAAGGAAACAACCCAGTCTAATATAATGAGCTCCGTATATCCTGTAAGACAATGCTGAGTCCTTAACACAGTTTCATTCCCTATAGCCCTTTTTCCTGGTGGTATTTTTGGTGCACAGTTGAATTACCTACATATTAGATATCTACTAGGTGCTATTTCTGTTGTGTATAATTAATATTCCTTTAAATTTCCACCGCTCACTAATCTTAAATGCCTTTTGTGCTGCATTCCTCTGTGATTCACATTGGGGAAAACACCATTGAGTGTCAGACTTCATCGTCTTCTTCCCTTTGCTTTCTCAAGGCCACTTGAATAAAGATGTCGTCTTCCTGGCCCTATAAAATCACTTGAAGCTTTGCTGGACACACTGCCTCTTCACATTTTCTACCCAGTTTCTTAGTCTCTAGCTCACTACTAAGAAATTCACACCTGTCCAGAAGGTGAAAGTGAAGCTGGGTTCATGATGAACATTTCTCTTCTTTCTTAGATCTAGTGCTTAAATTCCACCTGCTTGGCTTTGCCACTTTCCTCCTGATTTTGGGTAGCTAGTTGTTCCAAATGGAAACATCCCCTCCTGGAGAAAGCTGAGGAAATTTCCTAGGCTCAGGAAGTTTATGAAATTTACAAGACTCAGGGTGATCAGACAGGTATAAGACAATGTCCCTCCTCCAGTTATGCCTTAGTTACTCCTATTGTTGTGAAGAGACACCATGACCAAAGCAGCTTATAAAAGAAACAAATTGGATTGGGGGCTTGCTTACAAGTTCAGAGGCTTCATCCATGACCATCATGGTAGGGACTATGACAGCAGGTGAGCATGCATGATGCTCAAGCAGTAGCTAGCATCTACCTTAAAGATGGAGGTAGAGATGGTGGGGCTTGTGGGGAAGGAAGGCTGGGCCTAGCATCAGCATTGGAAACCTCATTCCTAGTGACACATCTCCTCCAACAAAGCCACACTTCCATATTCCTTCCTAAGCACTCACAAGCAAGCATTCAAATATATGAGCCTATGAGACCATTCTCACTCAAAACACCACAACTTGTATAAGCAGCAAGCCATTACTGGAGTAGAGGACTCTCTCCAGTGTGCTGCCTTCTAGTTGAGGAGAGGGTTTCAGGTATGCAGCCTTTGGAAGTGAACTCTATGCTTCATCAGACTTTTCCATGATGCTACTACCTTTGAGTCATGCAGCATCCTCTAACCTCAATAAACTCACTGCTTTGCCAAGCTAGTCTTGAGTGAAATAATTTCTTTGGTGAAAACACATCTATTTGTATCTAAGAAAAAGCTATGCAATACATTTAGTGAGTTGTAAAAGTTTTTCTTAATGTTCTTAATTTTTTAAAATATATTTTAAGACTATTCCATCATAGCTAGAAGAGAAAGTCCTAGAATTATGATTTTCATCATGTGTTCTCTGGCATATGGGAAGCCTTTGGTCCTCTAAGCAGCAAACCTTATGACTGTTAAGAGTCTATATGTGAGAAGTTAAAACAAGATGCTTTGTCCTGTGCAGCCCCTGCCAGCTCCTGACTCTTCCGACTTAGCATACAGTGTGAGAGGGAGCAATTCGCTTCCCCCTCACCTGTTGTCTCCCTAGAGTTCTACACAGAACACAATGGAGACCACTGAATGTTCAGGACTCTAGGAAGGGACTCCAACCATGACACACCTTGTTTTTTTTCCCCACCGGCCTGCCACCGAGCCAGAAATCCTTTCCATTAAAATAATAATAATAATAATAATAATAATAATAATAATAATAATAATAATAATAATAAATAAAACCAATCTGCACAGCTTGAGCAGGTTTACGAGTTTCAAAGCTCTGAGATCCTAAAATGACAATGGCTTTGGTGAATGACATTAGATTATCTTCAGGAGCAGGAATGAATTGCTGGGAGAGGCATGTCGTGATAGGAAGATAGAGCAGAAAGGGAGGTTATCCACATTGGAGTTATTGATGTTTTACTTTTTCTCAGCAGGAACCAGATTCTCTGAGTCCTCTTTTCTACACGGACCGGGAATCTGTACACACATGAAGACAAATAACTATGATGTTAGCTAATAAACGTTTCAATTAATGTTTCTCCTCTACCACCACCTTCTAGGCACTAAAAGTGGGCCAGGGGAAATGTAATAGGAATAATAGCCATATTCTGTACCCCTGTGATCTGTGGGGGCCTTCTCTTCCTAGCCATTTGTCAAGAGTGCAGCTCTTTTGAAGCATCCCTTACTGCTGGAGCTTGGTGTACTCTTTGGTGTAAAAATATTCTCCCCCATCTGTTGTCTATTTGTGTGTGACAATCTATAAATACGTTAATTGGTACTGCTCTTCATTTAACTGTCACTGCTGACTCTTTTCATGACAAGCTTCTATTAAATGGGACAACATATGATGGGATAAGACTGGGATAAGACAAAACCATCCAGTAATAAGGGCCTATGTTAGCCAAAAAGGAATGTAACTGGAAGAAAAGTTCAGTCTCTCACGGTAAGGAAAGGACAGTTGAGGCTCGCCATTGAGTCTGTGTGTGAAGCCTAAGAATAAAACTTCTTTCTTAGATGCAGGGAAGCCCTTCAGGAGACCACTGAAAGAATGAACCAGTTTCAAGTTCATTTACATTTTCAGAAACGTGGACTTATTTTAGACAAGTATGGTTTTTGGTGATATTTCACAGACCATAATCCATATACACTCATTTTTGCCTTGAAAGACTAGCCATGTATTTAACAAGGGAAACCGATGGTGCAAGTGCTCATTTCAAGCATCTTTTACACTTGATGCAAACGGGGCCCAACTGGCTGTGAAACAGAGAGAGTACATATTTACTAAACTTCAGCTATGTGGTCTTTAAGGGTATAGGGACAAGTCAAGTCAAAGCTCTGCCTCTCTGTGTTCTAAGGATTAAAAACATTATTTGGAGACTTAGCAACTGACTAAAATTTAGGCCGTGAAGAAGTACTTTATTTATGTAGGTGACTTTAGACTAAGATCATCCAAGATCAGCAGATTGTCTACCATCAGAAATAACCACAGGGACTATGGTGCTGCTCCATGTGTTCTCCCTGGATGTGTATCAAGAAGAATCTTCAGAAAAATGTCAGACCAGAGCAGAGACCCCAATTTGATTTCTCTGTTCCCTGGAGAGGCTTCAACTTTGCTCTAAGGCCTTGGGTGATTGGATGAAGCCATTTCAGATGATAACCTCCTTTCTCTAAAGGCCACTGACCGCTGGTGCTAACCACTTCTATACAACCCGTCTGGGGCTGGGCTTATTTCGTGGAACCAGAACCTTGCCATGTTGGCCCTAAAGACGAGCTGTGATCACTGGTCAGGGAAACCATTCATGTGGTTTGAAGAACATCATCCAGCAGTGCCCTTCAGTGGATTCAGGTTGCAAGGTCTGGCCTGGCCTGCCCTGGCCTTCCCTGCCCTGGCCTGGCCTGCCCTGTCAGCTGCTGCTGTTCTCACTCCATTCCAGAGGCCTTGTGGTGCAAAAGCCTAGGACATGCCCTCCCCATCTTTCTCTCCCTACCCCACCCCCACTTTCTCTCCAGTCCTTAATACCTTAGTAGCAATCTGAGCTCAGGACACTAGATGCAAGGGTAGAGCGTCTGTATTTCTTATATAAAAAATACACAGAATAAAGAACCAGTCAAACACTGCCTGACCTCTTTTCCTTTACTTCTGGGAAGCAGGTGCAGGGGTGGCTTTGGGAATGTGTAGGCTGGGTTTAGTTCTAAAAAATAATTTGATAGATACTAAAATGAATGAAGGCTCTGCAAGCATGAATTATTTACTCAGAGAATGTAAGAAGAATAGAGCCATAAAGCTGAGCAGAGTTCTCTTGGCCAACCAATATTTATTTTACAGAGATTTTCATTGCTGCCTTATACTTTTTGCAGCTAGAATCATTAAATGTGACTCTATCTACATTCTTCAGTTTGTTCAGTCATTTTCCCCCTCCCCTCTTCCAATCTCTCAGCCCCCCTTTCTCTTTCTCTCCTTCCCTTCCTCTCTCCATCCTTCCTTCTCCTCTTCTTGTTTAGAAACTTAATAATATTAACTATATTATCTTGGAATATACAAAATAAATCCAATGAGAGTTACTATAATATATACTGGATAAGAAAGGAAATAAATTTGAACTGAAGCTTAGATTGTATTGCTAGGCTACTAAAGACCGATCTATCAAAAACACAATGTGGAAGAGAACAATGATCCAATTTACTTGTTGAATGTAGTTTGTTAAATGAGGTTATAGAAATTCTCCCCTTCCAAACCTGTTTTGAACCTCTCTTCTCTTGTGTGGCTTCACAGAAGTAAAGGAAAAGAGGCTAGGCAGAGTTTGACTATTTATTCTCTGTGTTGTTTTGTAAGGAATAAGGAAGTTCTAGCCCTTGCATCTAGTGTCCTGAGCTCCGATTGCTACTGAGGTATTAAGGACTGGAGAGAAAGTGGGGGTGGGGATGCGGTAGTGGGGGAAGATGGGAGAGGATATGTCTTTCAAATGCAAGCTCTTGACCTGACATGAAGTGAATACTTAGAGGCTCAAGCACAAGTCTGGGGAACTCAAAGCCAGCTTGGGTTACACAGTGAATCACTGTTTCAAAAACACATGACAACCAGTGCTGAACACATTAACACTCTGGGAACATGTATGACCTTGCAAAAAAATTTTTTTTCTAAAAAAAAAAAAAAAAAAAGCCTCCAAATTTGATCACTGTTCAGGATAAGAAAAGTTGAAACATTTGGATCTTTATTCTCATGATGAAATTATGTTGAGAAAGTGCTACCAGAAAAAAAAAAGCAAAAAACCTTGAGATGCCCTAGTCTGACAAAACCCCCTGCTGTTCACACCTGGGAGTCCATGAGCAGCAGATTCAGGTAACCACATGTTGTGTCTAGTGAGCTGACCAAGTCAGGACCATAAGGAAAGCCATTCCAGAGTGATGAACATGTCCTGTTGGTCAGCCACAGCAGCCATTCAGCTTGTGGTGGGAAAATCTGCAGCATGCAAAGGCAGGATTTTTTTTTTTTTTTTTTTTTTTGGTTTTTCGAGACAGGATTTCTCTGTGTAGCCCTGGCTGTCCTGGAACTCGCTCTGTAGACCAGGCTGGCCCCGAACTCAGAAATCTACCTACCTCTGCCTCCTGAGTGCTGGGATTAAAGGTGTGCACCTCCACTGCCCGGCACAAAGGCAGTGCCTTTCTGTCTTGACAGAGGAGAGAAAACAAGAATGGGAGTGTTTGAGTTTGAATGTCTTATGACTGCCTCCTTAGAGGGTAATACTTCATGTCTTAAAACATCATTTGAAGAAAGAAAATGCACTCTGGGCTCTTTAGTTCATGCCTGGGTGGGCTCTGGCTGGGTGCTGTGATGGTTGCCCACTGGGGCTGAGTCAGATGCTCTCTGGCTTGTTCATATTCTTTCTGCAAAATCTTAGAAATGAGCCCTACCATTTGTCTGCTTTCAGTGGTCGAGCTCAGAATGTTTGGCTCCCATCTTCCAGGGAGGCCTCAGAGATTCAGAGTGCCAGTGAAGGCCTTCAGCTGTGAGGGTGAACTCTCTGCCTTCCAAACACTGCTCAGGGAAGCTGCCAGCAAGCTTAGTGATCAGGAGCTCTTCTCAAGGAGAAGAAAAAACTGGGAATCACCGTATGCTGATGGAGCGGTCCCACTTCTGCTCTCCATCTTTTGGGTTATGAAGGTTCCATTTTACATTACACATAGAACACAGATGGAGTTATGTCTGCACATAGAACACAGATGGAGTTATGTCTGCACATAGAACACAGATGGAGTTATGTATGCACATAGAACACAGATGGAGTTATGTATGCACATAGACTGAACTTAAAAGCATGACCAACCAACTCTTGATTGCTTGTAATATTCTTTATCAGGTCTTGCCCATCCTTTCTGATCAATTATCCAACCCAATCCAATCTAATCCAGTTCAGCCCAGTACAGTCCAATCTAATCCAGTTCAGCCCAGTACAATCCAATCTAATCCAGTTCAGACCAGTACAGTCCAATCTATTCCGATCCACTGCACTGTTCTCCCACCACAATCCATTGCTCCCGTCTCTAATTCCACCCACCCTCTCCAGAGCAAGGAGACACGGGTAGTCGGATCCATTGAGTCCTCTGTAATCAGTCTGTTCTCTCCTCTCCAATCTCATCCAAAACAGTTTGATGTCGCCTACTTCATCTTCTTTTCTTTTCTACCCTTCCTGCTGTATTTGATCAAATCCCATTCCATACATTCCAGACTCTCTCTCTCTCTCTCTCTCTCTCTCTCTCTCTCTCTCTCTCTTTTTCCCCCTTTGAGACAGGGTGTCATAATACAGCCAGGCTGGCCTCACTATGTAGACCAGAAAGTCCAACAAGGATCTGTCGAATATTATCTCCCAAATGCTGGGGTTAAAAGCGTGTATTGTCACGCCTGGTCCTACCTTACTCTATTTTTTCTCTATCTGAAATTCTAATCAAGCCTTTATTAACAACTTTAGATCATTTTTATTTTATCTGTGTTAATGTCTTGCCTGCTGTGACGGCTATTCATGGTTGTCAACTTGACTTCACCTGGAATTAACTAAAACTCAAGTTGCTGGGTATTTGCCTATGAGAGATGTTCTTAATTAAATCATTTGAAGTAGGAAGATCCACCTTAATCTGGCCACACCTTCTGGTGGCAGCCTATATAAGTGACATAAAAGAAGGAAGGCGTTGCCTTTGCCTGCTTGCCCTGCTGTCACTCCTAAGTCTGTTGTCCCAACTGGCACTGGAGCCTACTTCTTTGGAATCTGGCATATACTGAGCACCTGAGACAGTCAGTCTCATGGACTGAACAGCTACTAGACTATTGGACTTTCTGTTGGTAGACAGCCATTGTTAGAATAATTGAACCACGATCTGTAAGCCACTCTAATAAATCCCCTTAATATATGTGTGTGTTCATTTTGTCAGTTCCTCTAGCACACCCTGACTAATACACCCACATATCTATATGTACACTGTGTGCTTGCCAAGTGCCACAAAGGTCAAAAGAGGCTGTCAGATCCCATGGAACTGAAGTTACAGAGAGTTATAGGCTAACTTGGGGGGCTGGGAACAGAATCCTGATCCACTGCAATAGCAACAAGTGCTCCTAACTGCTGAGCTGCCTCTTCAGCCCTATACTTTCATATTTGGGGGGAAAAAACACTAATTACCTCTAGAAAATAAAGCCAGCAGTATAGCAGTATCATGAATGTTTACAATGAAAGATGCTCTCATATACTAAATGCTGCTGCCTGCAGGTGTACTGCAGGTGTTGTGTACTGCAGGTGTACTGCAGGTGTACCGTAGGTGTACTGCAGGTGTACCGCAGGTGTACTGCAGGTGTACCGTAGGTGTACCGCAGGTGTACCGTAGGTGTACCGCAGGTGTACTGCAGGTGTACCATAGGTGCACTGAAGGTGAACTGTAGGTGTACTGTAGGTGTACTGTAGGTGTACTTACTGTAAGTGTATTGTAGGTGTACTTACTGTAGATGTACTATAGGTGTACTGTAGGTGTATTGTAGGTGTACTTACTGTAGACATACTGTAGATGTACTGTAGGTGCATTGTAGGTGTACTTAGTGTAAGTATACAGTAGGTATACTGTAGGTGTGCTTTCTGCAGGTGTACTGCAGGTGTACTGTAGATGTACTGTAGGTGCATTGTAGGTGTACTTACTGTAAGTGTACTGTAGGTGTACTGCAGGTGTGCTTACTGCAGGTGTACTGCGGGTGTACTGCGGGTGTATCGAGTCTGTCAGTATGTGTAGCCCTCTTCTTCCTGTGTGCTCTCTCACATGGTACAAGTAGACACAGGAATGTCTAGGTTTATTTATCCACTTAGTACTATTCCCAAAGTTGACTTTTTATTCTCAGACATGGGATAGGTTACAAAGTAAGTCATTGTTGGGTCCATTGGGAAGTGAAGGAATAGGTTCTGGGAATAGTGACTCTCAGACTTCATACCTTGGTGAAGTCAGTAGTTAGCAGCAGTGTCTAGCAGAGAGGACCCTGATCATCTAGGTGATGTCAGGAGATGGTATTCATTTGTGTTCATGGCCGGCTCTGACCAACACACTAAACAACCTCAGAGAAGAAATTAATTGCTGGCTTTTCCTGTAATGTTAGTGGCACTCCATTGGGTGTTCAAAAGCAACTTTCAAAGGAGAGAGTGATTTGGTCTGTAGTTTTGTTTATTTTGGGATTTCCAGAGTCTGGATTTCTTTATTAAAGACCATCAACTGATGGCTTTGACCACAAAGACTTAGCATCATGTCTTTAAGAGAAAGTCAAAACCAGGGTTAATGAAAGTTGAAAGTCTTCGGGTCTCCCTGTAGGTCTCCTGTTCAGACACATGTTTTGCAACCGTCTCTTGCCTGGGTGTGCCAGGTCTTTGCAGACCAGCTCAACCAGAGGAAAAGCAAAATAAACATGAGCAGTGGCCATTGCAGCATACAGCCTCTTTTTTTCCTACCAGACAAGTCTTTTTTTCCTCATTAAAATTGAGTCTGGATTTGAAATTTTGAATCATCATAGAAGGCGGAACCTTGTTTTTTACTTAAATCACATGTCTTCTACCTGTGTTTTCCAGGGAAGCCCTGGGCATCTTCTTATGTTCTTAGCTCAGGAATTCTGTTCTCAGCCTCTGTAGGGCACATTGGAGCCAGCATGGGATCACTTCCCAAGTGTGGGAACAGGATTTATACTTAGGAATGGTCCAGAGGTGTTACTGTATGGGCTCCCAAGAGACCTGATCCTGGGTCTAATGAGAGGGAAGTTGCAGAGGGGCTGTGTAGACTTCAGAGGACATAAATTCTATAAAATGCCCCTAAAGCCTGTGGGTGTTAGTCAAAATACAGCAAAAGGAAATACAGAGGTTCTTGAAGGAGCTGAGAAGCTGACTCATTGGAATGGGTTTCCTGCCTCTGCTGACATGTGGATGCTCCACACTGGAGCATAATATTGGGATGTCCTTCTAGCTTTGTGTCCCCAAATGGCCACCATCTACTTTCTCATCCTCTCAAGAGTCAGCCATGGTGATCAGATCTCCTCTTTCCTCTACATGTGTACTATTAAAATGCTTCCAGTCCTCATGCCATGCCAGCATGTGAAGAGTTTATCCTATTTTGAATGACATGATTTGGAAGACAAGGACTTCTCCAACTGTCCTAATTTCTATGTGTGACAGATTCTAGATCTGTGTCTCAGCCTTACGGGTGACCCAGTACCACCTGCAGAGCTTGCTAAAACACACATTGCTGGGCCTCATCCCCAGACTTTGCTTTGCATTTCTAGCACATCCCCAGGGACACTGATGGTCTGCAACTAAGAGTGGGAACCACTGCTCTGAAGAAAACATCCATTGGCATTACTCATTCTTCCATCCACTGCCTGACCTATCCGTATCTGCTTTTATTCCCCCCCCCCCCACTTTTCACTTCCTCAAGTCAATTTCCACAGAAGCTCTGTACTCTGTCTTCTTGAGCTGTTGGGTTATCTGACTGCTTCCTCTGTTATTCCCTTTGGTTTCCATGACAACACTGTCTCCTAGGCTGTGCCCTTCCTTGCCAGTTGGTTCTTTTGAGCTCCTCTTCAGGAGCCTCTTCTATTCACCACAAATTTCTTCGCAGGGAGCTGGCCCTGCTTCTGTTCCTCACTCTACTCTTCCTGGGCTACCCCACCCCACTGACACATCAACCCCCACCTGGCTCAGCTTCTGCTTTGCTTCATGCGTCCTCTATACTCAGCCTCATATGGTTGGATATGTCCCTAAACCTCTGCGAAGTTATGACCCAAAGGTGTCATAACCCTCAGGTTGAGAACCTCTGCTCTGAATGGATGTATTAAATTTTTTACTCAGGTGAGTGGAGCTCAGTTTCCCCTGGACTCATAATCTTTATGCCATTCTTAGTTTTCTCTCCGAACCCTTCCTTCTTAGGTCTAATTCATCATCAAGACAGCTCTGATAGTATTCCTTTCATCTTTCATTGTTGATGGCTTCTCTCACTGCTATTTACTGATATTACCAAAGTGCTGTCCTGACCTTTAAATGACTGTAGGTGGTGTGGCAGCTCATGGTATTGGCGTTCTAGTGTCTGATAGGCACTTTAAAACATAGGAGGCTCACCATAGAGATGGGTCAGTGGTTAAAGCACCCACTGTTCTTGCAGAGAAACTGAGGTTGGCTTCCAGCACCCATACAGCAGCCAACTTGGACTCCAGTTCCTGATTGATGTCATCCTGACAGGGAAGGAGATGGTTGTTTCATTCTTGCTGTCACATGAAAATGTGTTTACAATAGACATTGTGACAGATCTTATCCCTTCAATTCTTCAGATACAGCTGAGGAGAAAGAGGAGACCTCACCTGAATTACTAAGTAGAAATGGAAATCAGGACACCATATGGCCTCCATTGACATCATGAAGGTGAGGGGATTTGGCCTTGCCATTGAGACTCTTGAGTCTGTCTTCCCTCATAATTCTCCTTCATAATGAAAGATGTGAATGGTTTAGGTGTGATTTGAATGTGTCTCCTACTATATGAGGTTTTCCTGGGGAGATGTGACACAATGTCAAAGTAATGATTTACCAAAGTCCAGTTTAGCAAACCAACGAGCTTACTGCGGTTTACTACTGCATGATGGGTGAGGAATAAGTACCAAAGCACAGACAATTCAAAGACAGCTGAATCAACAAAAGCCCCTCACATCTGACTGATGACTTATGGAAGCTACCTCCATGGATCTCTCCAGGCAGCTCCACAGGTCAGAGACCACAGGTCAGAGAGACTCTTCTAGGATGCTTGGGTGATTGAAGAGCAGCTGCTTCTTCTTCTTCTTCTTCTTCTTCTTCTTCTTCTTCTTCTTCTTCT
>JADRCH010000241.1:1607021-1617057 GCA_019843965.1 Rhynchomys soricoides
CTTCTTCTTCTTCTTCTTCTTCTTCTTCTTCTTCTTCTTCTTCTTCTTCTTCTTCTTCTTCTTCTTCTTCTTCTTCTTCTCCTCCTTCTCCTCCTCCTCCTCCTCCTCCTCCTCCTCCTCCTCCTCCTCCTTCTCTCCTTCTCTCCTTCTCTCCTTCTCTCCTTCTCTCCTTCTCTCCTTCTCTCCTCCTCCTCCTCCTTCTCTTCTCTCCTATCCCCAGCATTTTTATCCTTTTATAATCTTAAGAAAGATTCATGTGTATCTTGTTGGTGTCTAGAACTTCCTGAGACTTGTGAGTTGTTTACTTCCTGAGTCCCATAAGCCCTTCTTTTTTTCTAGACAGTGTTTCAACTTAGAACTTCTTGATCCTTGATCCAGGAATATGTCAACTTGAAAGAAATTTCCACAGAACCTTCTCCATTGGTTCACATAGGGAGTATTTAGGTCCACAGGGTAATGATTCTTAGAAGAGATTAATGTAGCTATAATGAGATCTTGGTTAGTTCCTATCAAGCACATTTTTATAAGACAATTAAGTTTGCCTTTCAGATTTGCTTTTCTGTCTCACACTGTGATCAGTCCCTTTTGCATATACTTGTGACATTGTGATGGTATCTGCCATAAGGTCTTTTCAGAGGACTGAGACATGGGCCTCTGATTTTTGGGTTTTCAACCTTCAGAACTGTGATCCTAGCAAAGTGTATATACATGTACATGATGTATATGAATACGTGTGTCTGTGTATCTGTGTATGCATATGATTATATATGTGTCATATGTATATATGACATCCCTAATCAGCATTATGTTATAGTAGCAGAAAGACTAATAACATGCAAGTGAAAGCAAAGAAGCAAGCATAGGTCTAAGTTCTGTGCTTGTCCTTTGGTACTTGAGGAAGGGGGATTGCATTTTTTCTGTGGTTTCCAGTTGCAGGGAGGGAGGTCACAGTCTAGATGTTTGTGTTGCACTGTCACCCCTTTCTAGTTTGTTCAACTAGAATGAGCAGACTTTGCTTCTCGACATTTCTGGTTTTAACAGTCGTTGTTTATTAATTGCTTCCTTCTCCAACACTCCATCTGAGCTCTGTGAGAGAGAAACAGGAAGTCAATGCAGAGCTGTCCTCTGCGACTGTGGTCCCTTCTCAGGGCGCCTCCTCGTCTAACTCGTCTTCCTCATCTTCCTCCCCCCCCCCCCCTCCCGCCCCTGTTTGTCGTTTCTATCCCCGAATTCTCAGCTGTACTTCAGATGATGTACTTCTTTAGATGAGATGTTGTCGGGCTTTGTATTCGATGAATTTTGTTGCTGTGACCAAAGTACTTGACCGATTCAACTTCAAGGAAGGACTTATTTTTGGCGTATGGTTTTACAGAGGTGCAATCTATCATAGAAGGGAAGGTGTGGTAGAATAGAGAAGGCCCTGTCACAGTGGGGCTAGGAGATGAGCAAGGGAGGAGATGGTAGCAACGAGGGCAGCTCGTGGCTTTCTCTGGCCCCCTCTTTTATTGCATTCAGGTCTCCAAAGTTGTGAGGATGTTGGTATTCTGTATTTTTAGGATACAGGATTTCTGCCACAATACTAAGTACAAGAAGTTGGTGTTACTTTGGCTTGTATATCAGCTGCCACTAGAAACGATAAGCACCCCCTGTAGGAGACCTTTCTGCTCATGTGCCACATGGTATAATCTTTAAAATACACTGCTGGGAGTCTTGATATCAGGGAAGTTACTTTGCATCTTTAGGTCACAAGTCTTTCGTCCTGAAATGGGGGTTCTTGTGAAGACAGACTGAGACAATGCATGCAAATTGCACAATGCAGCTCTAGGTATAAAATAATTCTTGACAGTCATTAGTTATGATGGTGACATTCACTATAATTTATTAAGCTAACTTCCATTTTCTGAACATTTTGATAGCTTCCACTCTTTCCTTTTCACTGTTATATACAATGCTGGAAGAAAGTGTAAAAAAAATCAATAGATGATTAGAGTTGAAATTACTTTTATGCTTTTCTTGTTTTGTCTGAAGTTGAAAAAAATCAACTTAATGCTCCATTTGTGTTTGAAATGGTTTTTGAAAAATCTTGGGATTCCTTGTGATCTTCTTCACATGCATAGCTCACTGGGGCTTTGCAGTTAATCAAGTGTTTCCTTAATGCTGAGCCGCTGGAGGGAAGGACATCAAAAGGAACACCTAGGGGATGAATTTGTACGGAAGTCATGGGGGGGGGCACTGTGCATCTGCTCCTGACTTGGGCTGCTCCGCCCTTTGGTGGATACACTGAGGCTTGGAACACCTTGCCCTTGTTTCTGCTGCACCTTGGTCTGCAGATCTAAACAGCTTAAACTGAGAAGCTTGAATGCTTCAGAACTAAGGGAAAGTTCTTCTCAGGAGCTGAAACTCTTTCAGCTTCTGACTGACATTGGTTTTAGCCCTTTAGTCATTCTGCATAGTCTCTATCTCCAGTGCCTCCATGACAGTTATTTCCCATAGTTCTAGAGGCTGGGAAGCCCATAAGTATGCTGCTTCCCTGTGAAGGCTGTCTCTTGGTTTTCAGATGGTCTCACTTCTACTTTCTCTTCCTCTTTTTGCTTCTCCTACATGTTTGCAGTCCTAGAGATCAAATCCAGGGCTCCATTTGTACTAAGTGAGCACTTTACACGAGACATATGTGCAGCCCATGGATAACTTTTGACCTGCCCTTACAGGGTAGAGAGGGAGGTTTTCCCACATTCTATTCACTACCGGGGTTACTCCATGCATTCCCGACCTTACCCCAGCAAGTTCAGTCTCTGCCCTGAGCGTCTTTCTTTTCTTTCTTTCTTTTTTATTTATTAATTAACTTATTCACTTTACATCCCAATATCAGCCCCTCCTCCAGTTCCCCCTCACACAACTCCTCCCTCACTCTCCCCTTCCCTTCCCCTCTGAAGAGGGGGAGGCCCCCCTGAGTATCACCCTATCCTGGCATATCAAGTCACTGCAGAACTAGGTGCATGCTGTGGTTCTCTCTGTGCTTCCTGAATTCCTCAGTGAATGATCACCTTACTCTGATGTAGAAATCAAACCCAAACTATGTTGTGTCTTTGTTCTATATCCTTGTTTGGGTAGGGTGGATATAGATAAAGATGAATGATTCTCAGCTTGGAAGTTTATCTAGGCATGGATCAAGAAGACTTCATTGTGGCCTGGTGTGGTGGTACGCACCTTTAGTCTCAACACTCAGGAGGCAGAGGCAGAAGCAGAAGCAGAAGCAGAAGCAGAGGCAAGTGGATCTCTATGAGTTTGAGACTAGCCCGATCTATATAGCAGGTTCCAATCCAGCCAGGGCTACACAGGGGGACCTCATTTTAAAAGATTAAAAGAATTTTAAAAAGTCGTTGTGTTTTCTTTAAAAACATTACACTTATTTGGCCTGGAGAGTTGGCTGAGCAGTTAAGAGCACAAAACCTGGGTTCAATTCTCATGATCCACATGGCAGGTCATAATGATATGCAATTTTAGTTCCAAGAATCCAGTTCCCTCTTTTGGTCTCTGTGTGGTGCAGAGATATACATGCAGACAAAACACCCATACACAGAAAGTTAAAATAAATCTCAGAAAAATCTATCTATCTATCTATCTATCTATCTATCTATCTATCTATCTATCTAGTGTGTGTGTGTGTGTGTGTGTGTGTGTGTGTGTGTGTGTGTGAACCATGTGGGCTCTGAGGATCAAACTCAGATTGTTAGTCTTGGAGGAAGTCTATTCTCACCCGAGCTACCTTGCTAGTCCCTCATCTGTTTTCATTAGTGAACTAAACTCAAGGTCACTGTATCTACTGATAAGATTTCAGCTTCAGAGTCATTTAATAGCCTGCCACTCTCCCATAAAACCTGTTGTTTGGTTTTCACAGTGTTTTGGGTCTTTTATTTTGTAAATCAAGCCAAAAATCAGCTCCATCGTATGAATGGTCTCCTAACTGTAGATGCTATGGAGAATAGATTAACTTTCCAGTTCTGTAAATTCTCCAAGAAATTCTAGCTGTCCTTCTGCCTGGCAGGTTTCTTCTCCTACCAGAATAAGGACCTAAGGCAAGAACATGGCTAATATTCAAAGTGCAGCAAGGGACAGTCCCAAGGGGTAAATTGTAAAAAGGAAAGCAATTTGTTGGGACACACAGAAAGCCTGATGTAAGTGATTAAGGTTGCTAGCGTACACATGTATATCATTAACCTGAACACATGAGGTTCGTTTATTATTATTTATGTGTGGACAGTCTTATGCAGCTAACTAATTCTTAGGGATCAGTTCAGAGCAGTCCACAATCCTTACACATTGATGCTTTGGACTTTGTCTATCTATCATTCTACTCTGGATTGGGGTATTCATTCTTTAACTTAAATCACCTGTTTTACACACAGAACATTACTGATGAGTAGACATATAGATTTATGCTAATAGTTTTTAGAGTCTCGCACCTTGGCATAAAGGGAAATAAGTACAAATCTGTTTGTTTTGAACTCTTACTATTCCTCTCAATGAATGCAGGTGTCCCAATTCTATGAAGCAGTGACTTTAATCACGTTATGACTGTGCGGGAGATACATTTCCCAATCTTTCTTGCAGGCACTTGGTACCAGTCTTCAACTAAGTTGGCGACTCTAGTGCCATACCCTTTAGCAGGCAATGAAGCTAAGGGAGGGAGCAGAGACAAGACACCCCCATTGAGCTCTCAATGAATTACAGATTCAGTAGCCAAACAAGCATGAACATTGTCTTAAGCTACTGAGTTTTGGGAAGTTCTTTTTTTTTTTGGTTTTTCGAGACAGGAAGTTCTTTAAAGGTAATAAATACTTGAAGTTGCCTTAACCACTCTCGGCTTTGTCTTTTCTTCATTGTGAGAAGCATTTCTCTATGCTCCTCCAAGTCTGTAATTATTCACTAGCACTTACTAGTTTGCTGGTTTATGAGAGAAAGGGTTGTAACTAATTTTTTTAATTGAAGATTTCTTCTTGTTTTGAAAAGGTACTTTTATCATTATTTACTTATGTGTATAAGTGTGTGTATGCACATACTTTAGGTGGTTAGAGGGGTGTCAGATCCGTTGGAATTCAAATTGCAGACAGTAGTGAACTGCCTGATGTGGCTTCTGGGTCCTTTGTAAGTACATGCAGGTTCTTACCCACCAAACCATCATCAGCTTATTTATGTTTAGGTTTTAACTCTGTGAATGTGTGTGTGTGTGTGTGTGTGTGGTCTATGTATTAGCATATGCATATGAATTCAGGAGTCCACTGAGTCCAGAAGAGTGAATTCATCATTGGAAGTGGTGGTACAGGAATTTGTGGGTGCTAGGAATCAAACACAGGTTTTCTATAAGAGCAGCATGCTCTTAACTGCAGGGCCACTTCTCCGATTTTTTATTGTGACACAGTCTCTGGTATAATGCAGGTATTGAGCAAGTGTTGAAAATATGGTGGCAGGGTCATTTGGACTACAATTGTCAGGACTTCTGAGCAAGCTCAGAGATTCCCACTTGGCATTCACCTTTGGTATAACATGGCATCTGGAACATAAGCAAGTCACATGACATTCAAGGATGGTGATAGCCATAGGTTAGGAGGAGTAGCCAACAGAGGGGCATGTGACAGACAAGTAGTCACTAAGCAACACTCACCTGTCACTTCTGGCACTCTAGAGAGATTTTTAAATGTGACCATTGCTTTTGAGGGGACTAAATATTATGATCTGGTTACTCTGAGCAGGTGTGTTTTGTGGACAGAGTTTAAAAAAATTTTTTTTTGTAGGTTTGCAATGACTTTCAGTGATCTCATCTTGTCAAAAATCTCTGTTGCAAGATGTTCGATGTACTTAGAAAGTGAAGTTCTCAATCCATGTAGCTATTTTAACACTATCATTAGTAGCTTCAACAGAGGCATGGTTACTCGTGTCTCCTAAGTGAAGGAACTACATGGCATGGCTAGAGACTGTTTCTCCTCTCTGCTCTGAAACTGGCTGGGTGTATGATCTTGGGATAATCCTTGTTGTTGTTGTTGTTGTTGTTGTTGTTGTTGTTGTTGTTGTCATCATCGTCTTCCTCCTCCTCCTCCCCCTCCCCGTCCTCCTCTTACCCCTCTCCCTCCTCCTCCTCTTTCTTCTTTTTAATTCTCATTTCTCCCTTAGTGAAATGAAGATTGGTGACACACAGGGCTTGGCCCAGATGGTGTGTGTGTGTGTGTGTGTGTGTGTGTGTGTGTGTGTGTGTGTGTTCTATGAAAGCAGTGTTTTTATAGCTTTACAAGTGGAAACTCAACAGATTTATGAACATTTCAGCCCATGCTGGGGAGACAGGACCTAGCAATATATAGGATGCACCAGGACTTTGAAACGTGGGCTTTTCTCAGACAGTTGCATGGGACTTGTCTATTTTTGCCCTGTTCCCCCCCAGCCCCCCGGGTTGTAACAGTGCATTTTAACCTTTGTGAGTGGTTATAAAATAGCCCGGCCACCAAAAGGAAAACACAACAGAGCCATTGGGGGCAAGTCCTTGATCTACTCTATCTGTTTCTCCAGCTGCACATATTCAAGGTGCTGTAAAAGAACGGAATGTCTATGACCCCTTTAAAGCTAAATCCATTTTAGGTTTGTCTTTAAGAGAGACAGAGAAAAAGCTAAAAGGTTAGCCTATGATTCCATTGAGAGACACTAAAAATAACCAGCAGCACAATATAGATAACGCATGCTAAGTCTTAGTACTGTTTTCTGGTTATGTTCTTTGAAGGTATTTTATAGTAAAATGGAATAAAACTGATCTCTTTACAACATTAATTTTTTATGGTTCAGTGTGTCTGTGTGTATGTGTATATTTGGGTATGTGCCGGTGCATAGATGCAGATGCACCGGAACGTATCCACTGTTACTTGCTGACTATTCCTTAGAGATTGAATCTCTCTCTGAACCCAGGACTAGCATTTTCTTAGCTAAACCTTAGCAATCCTCCTGTCTCTGCCCATGTTGGGTTTAGGGTTATAGTCATGTGTGAAATGCAGGTCTGGTTACATAGGTGTTATGGGATCTGAACGCTGATCCCAGTGATTGTGTAGAAAGTGCCCTTAATCACTGAGCCATCTCTCTAGTTCTCTATTGTCTTAGTTTGGGTTTTATTGCTATGAAGACACACCATGACCAAGGCAACTCTTATAAAGGCAAACATTTAATTGAGGCTGGCTTACAGTTTCAGAAGTTCACCATTATCATCATGGTGGGACGCAGGCTAACTTTGTGCTAGAGGAGCCAAGAGTTCTACATCTTGATCCAAAGGCATCCAGAAGGAGACTGGCTTCTGCAGGCAGCCAGGAGGAGGTCCTCTTCTGCACTGGGTGGAGCCTGAGCATATGACCTCAAAGCCCACTCCCACAGTGACACACTTTTTCCAACAAGACCACACCTCCTAATAGTACCACTTCCCATGGGTCAAACACATTCAAACCACCACACCCCATCATCATTTGTTAAAGCTTCACCTCTTGTGAATGTTTTTAAAATCTTTTTAGTTATTCTTCTTTATACAATATATCCTGATCACAGTTTCCCCTCCCTCTAATCTTCCTAGTCCTCCAGCCTCCACCTCCCTTCTCCCTCATATACACCGCTCCTCTGTTTCCCTTCAGAAAAGAGCTGGCCTTCCAGGGATATCAACTGAACATGGTATAACAAGATGACATAAGACTAGGCACAAGCTCTCACATGAAGGCTAG
Organism: Rhynchomys soricoides; assembly: GCA_019843965.1. Taxonomy (NCBI): domain Eukaryota; kingdom Metazoa; phylum Chordata; class Mammalia; order Rodentia; family Muridae; genus Rhynchomys; species Rhynchomys soricoides. The sequence continues at coordinate 1,614,764 of JADRCH010000241.1, forward strand.
AAGCAACCCCGAGGGAAAGAGTCCCAGGAGCAGGCAAAAGAGTCAGAGACACCCCCATTGCCACTGTAATGAGTCCCACAGAAAACTCAAGCTAAACAACCAAAACATAAATACAGAGGACCTAGTACAGACACATGCAGGCTCTGATCGTTCCTTCAATCTCTGTGAACCTTTCTGAGCCCTGCTTAGTTGATTCTCTGGGCTGTGTTCTCCTGGTGTCCTCAACCCCTCTGGCTCCAACAATACTTATTTCTTCTCCAGGGTTTCCAGAGTTCTAAAATGTTTGGCTCTGAGTCTCTGCATCTGCTCCCATCAGCTACTAGAACAAGCCTCTGTGATGACAATTGGGCTAGGCACTGACCTATAAGTATAGCAGAACATCATTAGGAATCATTTCATTGACTTGGTTCTATTCTAGGCCTTGGCTATTCAGCTTCCCATTCCTGGCCATTCAGGCAGTACTGGGCATAGGCTCCCTCTCCTGGCATGGGCCTCAAGTTAGACTAGTCATTGGTTGGCCACTCCCTAAGTTCTGAGCCACTATTGTTCCAGCACATCTTGTAGGCAGGACAGGTTGTGAATGTTTTTCTTGGGTTTTTATTTTTTGCTCTTGAGTTTTGCAGTCATTTATAATAGGGCATGAAATGTCAGTTTGCACACAAGCCATCTGAAAACAACATCGTCACAGGACACTGAATGATAGACTCTGTGGTGGATTGTGTGGCATGTCTTTGATAGTCTTGGGACACTAAATTATTTTAGGTTCTACCTTGTCCCTTCAAAATCAGGTCCTCCTTGTCCTGTTTTCTTATTTTTTCCTCTTGCTGTGTTTATCAAGTATCTGTGTATATTTCAGTGGTGACAACGATGAAAATAGACAGAGGTGTAGAGTTGCTTCGCCTTTTTCCAGAGTGCCTACCTTGTGTTGCCAGAGCAAGCGCCCCAGCACAAGGAGTGTCTTTGTTCTGGAAACCAAGGCCAGTTACTTCTCCCTGTTTTATGATTGTGCTAAACTTGACCTCTGCCTATCTGATGGTGTATTTTCAACAAAAACAAAATTCCTAACTGTTTATTTTTATGAGTAACTGTAAAAAAATTCTTTCTTTTCAACCTTACCTGTTGGCAGAAGAAGCCAACTCTCCCTCCTCCCATACACTTGGAGGAGGTGCAATTAAGACAGCAAACAGACTGGCCTCGGGAACCACCATTTTAACCAAAAGGGAAGCTTTTGAAACTGGTTTGAAACGGTGAGATTCTTAAATAAAAAAGGGAACACCCCCATTTAGCTTTTAAAATGCTCTCTTTTTCTAAGGAACGTCCTTTCCACAACCTGATCTCAATCTTGGAGACTCTCTGGAGTAGAGGTGTTCACCCTGGCATCACTTCTGAGCTCACTTTAGAATTAAGATTGTTTGGGGGGAACCCTGGTGGTTTAATTCATGGGCGGTCAGGCAAATTCTTTCTGTTTCGTATTGCTAACTTTAAATACTTAATAGATACTTGTTTTGATTAAAATTGCCCATTAAACACAATAGCTTTGACAAATATTAGAAGGACATGCAGTAAGTCATTCCTCTCAGAACTGTAATATTTCATGTAAGCGGGTTTTTTAATCAATAAGGAGCAATTTAGTTCTTAGAAAAACTTGGGCCATTCCGATTGATTTGTGCAGATTCCTCATACAATGTTAAGTGGCTAAGTAAGGTTACTTAAAAATAAATTGTCTTTTTGCATTGGAGAGTTCATGCTGGAGTGCAATGTTGTATAATTAATGAAATTGGTCATGTCTTTCAACATATAGACGTTGAAACCAGAGCAGTGTGTTTAGGAAACAGTTCTACGAAGGAGTCCAAGAACGCTAAGGGAAACCAGGCCAATAAATTAAAATATTAAGCATGTGGATAGATTGAAATATGTGTAAATGATGAGAAAATTTGTTGTTTCTCCTTGATGGCATTACTCTTGTATTACACACAACTATGTGGTCTTATTGTGAGCAGCTTCTGGGATACTCTGGCTTTCCTTGTCTTAGATATATGATATAGATTATTATAACCCTTGCTTCTTGTCAACCAGACGTGACAATCAATGAGTTCCTTCCCTCTGATCCCATGGATTGTTCGTAGAATATCACACTGTGTTGGTCCAATATAAACAAAATCTCAGTACTTTAAACATCATATTTAATGTTTCTATACACCTGAGACCAAAAGGATTCACACAAGCATGCCATGGTATCCATGTGGGGGACAGAAGACAACGTTCAGAGTCTGCTCTCTCCTTCTGCTATGTGC
>JADRCH010000241.1:1617067-1640189 GCA_019843965.1 Rhynchomys soricoides
CGGCTTTCAGTGTGAATGTTGCCATGCATTAGAGAATAAGGGTTCTGTGTGGATCATGGATATGGGAGCCAGGATGACCTCCCAGAGATGGAAGGAAAGGACACTGCCAGAAGCTGAGGGAAGAGTGGACAACTTTCTTTGTCCATAAAAGGCACTCCTGGTCCCTTGGGCTTGTTACCTTGGAATCCACTGTTCCCCCTGCCACACATCCAAATAGTCATCTTGTCAACATGTCCCTCCATTGTTACTCTTGGCCTTTTACCTTCTTTCATGCCTTTCCTGCCAAGAGCTTGGCCCAGGTGCTTAGTATTTATTTCCTGGAATCTGTAAAGGCCACCTCACTGCTCCCGTGCCACAGCCTCCCTCTTTGGGATCTGTTCCTTAACCTGCTGCCAGATTGTTAGCCCCGAGGCTCAGTTCTGATTGTGAAATATCTTCGCACACATCTGGACTGGGAACTAGAGCAGGCCCCAGTTTGGCATCTGATCTTGGAAAGGTTCCTAACTTCTCTAGGTGTGGGGTGCTGATCTTTGAGGTCAGGGATTGGATCAGGTATCAGACCCTCAATGCCTCCACTGTTGCTTAAAATAGAAAGGATCCTCTTTTAACATGCATAGACTAGTGGAAACGAGACTCTTCCTGACTCGATTGCTCCTACCTTGTACGTTTCTTCCCTTGCTCATGTTACCCAGAATCCTTTATCTTTCTGTGTGAAAGCCTTATCCATTCTCTTAAAAGCCAAGCTCACAGGTTTAAAACTTTCCCGAATCCCCAGCAGAGAGCCTCCTTACCCCTTCATCTCCATGATGAAGCCATTTGTTTTATTTTGTGCTTGTATCTACATCTTACCCTCTGCCAAGTCACCAGTGATGTCAGGATGAAACCACAGCCACAGCCACCATCATTGTTGCCTTTGAGATGCCAGGCACAGAGCTAGTTTTCAGTAAACGCTTTCAATGAAAAGCCATATTACGTTGAGGCACCACCCATTTAGCTATCTTGTAGCATCCCCCAAAGTAGTTGGATATTATCTGTCTGCTGGATAAGGTCCCATGCTAATTAAGGTTATAACCTTTTGAGCGTGTTGGTATTGTTGCAGCAGGAGTTACCTACTCCTGACTGGGCCAGGGACACATCAGCAGTCAGTGCTGGGTGAAAGCCTCATTAGAGTCCTAAGAGGGCTTCATGTGAGGCCATGGCAGCCCAACTTTCCTGGGTGTAAGTAGGGTAAGAGTGAGCTTATGCTGTGCAGAACAATGTGGTTGCCATTTTTGTAGTTCCTGACCATAGAGAAGGGAGGGCAGCCTGTAGGGAAAATGGTGGATGGAAAGGGAGTGGCAAAGAGATAAGAGTATGCCCCATAATCCCTTTATAGCAAGATGATCAACTCCAGACTGTGAACTGGTTGCACTGCTCTGGCGAGGCCGAATATTGACAAAACCAGTGCCTGGCCAGCAGCTTAGAATTATGTGGCTCTCTACTACCTTGGACCATGAACCTCAAGACCTCCCTCTGCAGGGCTGGTTTTCCTGTGAGCCTGTGGGGAAATAGATGGCTGTACTTGGGTGACCCTTTGCTGTCTATTTATTGGCTTCCCCTCTCCACCCACAGCAACTTAAATCATTAAAATCCCGTATAATTAAGATTTCATCCAAGTCTCACCAGTTATGTTTGCTGGCCACAGAGGGAAGTATAAATATCTTTGAAAGGGCTTAAGACAGAGGCGGCTTCCTGCTGTGGTTCGGACTCTGTCTGCTACTGTGTGCCATCTGTAACCTGCTGAGGGCCCAGTGTCCTGCTCCTTAGCTTTGCTCTTACAGAGCCTTCACTCAGTCTGAGGGTGACCAGTTATCAGTGGGGGTGCAGATCTGTCATGTCCATGCTCTTCCCTCTCATTTGGTCTTTTGCTTCCCAGCATACTTGGATTAGAATATCTAAATTAATGCTCCTTCCTTCCAGGTGACTGGAGGATAGGAGGTTGCCATTTTCCTGTGCTAAAATCACTACTGATTTCATGAAATGCAATGCATATTGTTAGCTTACTCCTCAGAAATGCAGTAATGCAGTGCTTTCACATAGCTAAAGGTGGAGCACCTATTATGGAGGTCTCTTGCTTTGGGTTTTGCAACCAAACCAGGGGTTATGCAGGGACTGACTGTAGAACCTGTGACTGGGACTCTCTTGTTCTGTGGCAGTGACTATATCCCTGATCTGTCTATTGTTTTATGTAATGTGAGGCATCATCCAGATGCTGTTACTGTCACCCCAGTTGAGATGCAGTGACAACCTTGGGCTCAATCAACATGTGACCTGGTTTGGGTTTCCATGTGGCTGACCTCCACACAGGGATCTGTGTAAGAGCAGAAGGGTAGTAGTCCTAGGAAAGTGGGTGGGGGAATAACACAGGAAAGGAAGGATGCCACCAGAAGGGCATGGTGTACACCAGTTACCAGTCTAGACACCCAGAGGCCAGTTCTCCTGAGGAAATGCTGGGAGGAGGTGTAGAATGTCTTCAGTTACCCCGTAGAAGGTCCCAGGAAGCTGAGCATCATTTACCATATTTTCCATGATGGCACTGGATGGGAATAGTGCCCCAGGGACTTAATGCTTTTGTATTTCTTGCTCTCTCACATGCTATTTACACTGTCAGATAAAAAGACATCAGGTCAAACGCCGCTGCAATGTGCAGTTGGTAACATTCTTCACAGTGGAATATTTTCTTACTGTGGAGATGTAAACATAGCATACATGTACTCTTTCAGAAGTCTTTATGTGTATAGCTCAGTGTGGCACTGAATGTACCCATAATGCCATGCAGCCAACAGTAACCACTTCCCCAAAGTAGAACTTTGCACTGCTTGCATGCCAGCTCCCTATTTCACTTCTGTGGCCTGACTTTTCTGGAGTCACTTTAGTTCTTTGTCACCTTCAAGAAGTTGGTCCTTGGCCTGTCAAGATTGCATCATTTGCTAGCATTCTGATAAATCAGTTTTGAGGGAATTCTTTACTCTCAATATCTGATCCCTCCTGAGAATCTGATAAAATTATTTATCTGCACTCCACCACCCTCCAGGTGATATCTGGTTACTGTGCCCCGACCTTAACCAGAATCATGCTGAGTCAGCTGAGAATCCCTCTGACTCTTTGTGTCTTTTCCAAGTAATTTCCTAGTTACTGTCTTGTAACCCACTCCATGGCTGTAAGCTTCCTCTTCATCTTGGTGGCCATGAAATTGAGCTTCAATTTTATGCTGAAGTTTCTTTCTTTCCTATCATCATGTTCATGACTAGAATCAATTTTTACCGTTCTAATTATTGTTAACCTCTGATTTTGATAACTCCAGTTTCTGAAAACCATTATTATTTCTGTCTTCATGAAATTTTCTGTCTCTAGGGACCACACTGTCTCTGTCCATTCCAACTTCTATAATGAAATATTATAAACCTGGAGGTTTATTAACATCAGAAAAATTACTTTTCACAGTACTAGAGGCTAAATACTGAAGATAAATATTTGGAATCCCTAAGGTGTGTTTCTTGGTCCATATATGGGATATTCTCTTTATTCTCATATGGGAGTAAAAGGCAACATAACTTATGTCACCTTTAGATGGGTTCTAATTCCATATTTGAAAGCCCTCCCACTCATGATCTCCTAAAGGCTGTACTTTATGCTATCACACAAGTGGCTTTTTTTTCAATGCTGGGACCAGACCTAGAATCTCATGTATTTAAAGCCTACAAAATTAAAGTCTGTGCATTTAATCTTTGCACTTAGGAGTCAGAAGCAGGCAGGTATCTGAGTCCTAGGACATCCTGGTCTACAAAGTGAGTTACAGGACAGCCAGGCCTACATGGAGAAATCTTGTCTCAAAAACCATCCATCCATTCAACCAACCAACCAACCAACCAACCAACCAAACAAACAAACAAACAAACAAATAAAATGAGGTAATTTCAAAGCTTGATTACAGTGTTTTGAATGAGAACAGTCCCCACAGGCTTGCACATTTGAATGCTTGGTATACAGTTGGTGGAACTGTTTGGAAAGGACTAGGAGGTATGACTTTGGTGGAGAAGGTGTGTCACTAGGGCTAGACTTTGAAGTTCCAAAAGTCTCTGCCATTTCCAGTTAGCTCCCTCTGCCTAGTGCTTGTGGATAGGATATAAGGTCTCAACAACTCAAAAGGAGATTTCCTGGGCCTGGTACTGGGGTCTTTGTTAGTCTATGGTTCTTGTGAAGATCACTGTCATCCCAAGTGGTTTAACATCTATGTCTACATAAGCATGTGTGTTTATAAACTTATATGTATTGTGTATAATTTTAGGTAACTATAAAATAATATAATACAATATCAATTCTACTGATCCAGGAAACATGGACTATCTTTTCACTTTATAGTGTATTTCTCAATCTCTTTCTTCAAATACTTGATGTTTTCATTGTAGAAGTCTTTCACCTTCTTGGTTAAGTTTGTTTTGAGATATTTAAGATATTTGATGCTTTTGTAGATGGAAGCATGCCTATGAAAACTTTTTCAATGTGTTTGCTGTTGGTGTACAGAAAGAATATTGAGTTTTACAGGTTGCTACTGCACTCTTCCACTTTGTCAAAATGGATTTTTTTCCCTAGGTGCCATCTCATGTAGTTTTTAGGCTCTCTTATTTATAGTATCATGTCATCTGCAGATTGAAATAATTTGTCTTCTTAACCTATTTACATTCCTTCCATTTCGTTCTCTTGCATTATTGTACCAGCTAAAACCACAACTGGATACAATGAAGAGATCAACAGATCATGGGGAAGCCAAGCTCTAACAGGTACATTTATATCATAGCTACTGCATCCGTGGTTCAGGGAATACTGTGGAAGAGAGGACAAAAATACTGTAAGAGCCAGAATACGAATACATCTTTTGTGGAACTATCTCTCCTAGAAAGGGCTGCATAAGCAAAACTGGGACAATGGTAATATCGATGTGGAAGGGAAAAAATTCTGTGTTCCACCCCTGGAAAAAGAACTACAGGTAACTAATGACTGCTGGGAGATAAATAATTAGCCTTTCCCACGGATAAGACCCTTATTGGTTGTCCAATGTAGAGTGGTCAGCACTGAAATCATAAACACATAAACAACGAAAGTGGATTCAAGAATAAGGGGAGAAGAACTGATGTCTTTAGCAACCGCTACAGGTCATCATTGTCCCGCTTGTTCTGTGTAATTCAACCTTATCTCTCCAACAGCCAGAGAGTGTTCCATCTTGAATAAAAGAGGCTCATCACCCCCAGAGAAGCCTTGACATGTCCCATCAGCCAGTGGCATTCACCTCACCTGAGAACTCACAAATGCCAAATTCCAGCTTATTGAGAACTACTAAATCCGAGTCCATGTTAGTCCAGGAAGGCTTTCCAATGAGTCGTTGCATTTCATATTCAGCTTTTTGCAAAGGTTTAAAATATGTATGTTCTGTGTTTTCATCAGCATTAGTTTCTCAATAGGATTATTTTTAAGGGCTGGAAAGATGGCTCAGAGGTTGAGAGCACTGACTGCTTGCTCTTCCAGAGGACTTGGGTTCAATTCTCAGCACCTACAAGGCAGCTCACAACTGTCTGTAACTCAAGTTCCAGGGGATCAGTCACCCTCACACAGACATATATGTAGACAAGACACCAATGCATATAAGAAATAAAAATGAATAATTTTTAAAAGATATTATTTTTAATAGTTTGAAGACTTAAACGTTAAGTGGTCCCATCTTTTCATTTCAATTTATAGAGAAATAAAAGTAGACTTCAAACAGATTAATTGTTGCAGAGTGTTGGGCTCATACCTTCAACTGAGATGGTTTAGAAGGATCATGATGATGATCCTTCAACATCATCATCTGGAGATGAGAAAAATAGCATCTAGGAATGTGAGGCTACTTATCTGAGACAACGATATAAGCATTTAGACAGACAAAAGAAGACTAGGCTGCATAACAGACAACATTAGAACTGGAGTGTTTTTATGCAAAGAGCTGCTCCTGTTCGTATGAGACCTTCTTGTTGATAGGGTCTCTTACTCTGCATCACTATCCTGGATCATGGTATGATTTGATGCAATGGATATTAGGTGTAGCAGCATCAGAGGAACCATGACAAACGCATACTGGCTTTTATAGTTGCATGTAAGTGATGTGGCCACTTTTTGTCATGTCATTGGCTACAACAACTCATATGACTATGGCTGAGAACAAGACTGCAATAAAAATGTAGTGTCATTGCAAATATTCAACAAGGCACTGATCTATAGTCTTTGCTGTTTCTTAGTGTAAATGTATTTTTTGTGTGTGTGTGAGAAGAGGCAATATAGCTTAGTGATAAAACCCTTGCCTAGTGAGTACAAAGCCTCAGCTTCCACTCTCACAACCACTCATATTTAGTTATATGAACACACGCACACACACACACACACACACCTACGTTTCTTTTTTGGGTGAAATATTTGGAAGCTATGAGATATCATATCAACTTCCATGGTTGAAACGTGAAACCTATTGTCATTCAAAGTGTTGGTACAGAGATTGCACACATTCTAGTCTCCATGGAAGACACTATCTGCTCAGAGGCAACTCACTAGCACCATTGAATAATCCTCAAATAGAAATGAAATGGACCAAGAACGACATTGTCTACCAACAGAGAATTATTAAATATGAATATAACAGGGCTTGGGGCAATGAACGCAAAGATCAAATCTAGTATGACAACTCAGAGCCATCAGTGGACTGAGAGAAGATGGAAGACCAAACACTTTTACAACAAATTTCAAATGCTTTGCTTCATATTCCTTTCCACAGTTCTCTATTATTTCTCCTGTAAACAGTTTTTGAGAGTGAAAGCTCTTTTCTTCTCCAACATTTCTATTTGCATGGTCATATTCACAATAATGACTCCTTGGACAATGGCATAGTCTTAGCTTTACTTTTAGTTTCTGTGATAAAACACACTGACAAAAGGAATTTTAAGGGGGAAAAGGTGTATTTGGCTAAGTTCCAGGTCACAATCCATCTTTTCAGGGAGGTCAAAGTGTCAGAACATGAATAGCTAGTTATATTATGTCCACAGTTGAGAGCAGATAGCAATGAATTAATGCAGGAATGGCAGTGCTCAGCTGATTTATCCACTCTTAGTTCAAGCTCCTGTGCCTGTGGAATGAAGCCACTCACATTGGATGGGTCTCTTCACTTCAACTAAAGTAATCAAGATTCTTCTACAGTCATACCCACAGGCCAATATAATCTAGACTACCCCTCATTGAGATCCCCTCCAGGGTATTTCTAATGCTGTTACATTGACAATTCCAAGCCATCGCAGGCATCTATAAGAAAAGGCGGCTGCAGGAGATTCTGGAGGAGCTGGAAAGTTCCTGCCACTTAGAGTTACCGTAGTTTTAATGCATAGCACATCCCTCATGTTTCTGGAGACACTACGCTATCAGATGGAAGAGAATATAGGGCTTGCTTTTACAAATGACTGTTAATGGTTTATGTATTTACTATGCTTTTTAACTGTTCAAAGGTATTCTTTATATTTATAAGAAAGTTAATTGTAAAAGGGTACATGGTGTTATGCCAACAGCAAGCAGCCTCATACATCTGAGTTTATTGTCTTTCCCATGCATCATTTTCTCTTGTACTAGATCGAATCTCATCTTTTGTTTATGATGATTGAGAAGAAACCAACTATGCTCTCTCCTCCTCCCCCTCTGTGGGTGTGTATGTGTGCATACCTGCATGCACATGAATGCATACCATATAAGTTTCTGTGTGTGCAAATATGTGCTCTGTGATATTTACACAGTGTATTTCCTAACAGATGACTCTGCTCAGATCTGTCCCATTGTACTTGAGATGGGGTTGAACCTGAATGGTCTCTATGACTGTCACATTTTCTTTCATGGTCTTTTATTTCACTAGACTAGTTCTATTTTATTCAAAATCAGTCGTAGCACTGGGCCATCTGATGGCATGTTTCATTTGTTTTTTCATAGGTGACAAATCAGGCACTAGCCATCTGCGTTAAGAGGATAGTGAAGAACAGAACAGGTACCATAATTTTACTAACTCAACTGCACATAGATTTAGTAACTTACTTCAACTATATCCAATGGACTTTGAATAAAAACAGCAAGTCACACAAAGTTCTAGGTAGTTTGCATGTAAGTAATTAACCAAGAAAACATCATTCTTCAAGGTGAGGTACCTTTAAAGTGGTTTTAAATACTTTTCAAATCCAGAACATTATATAATTATATTTATAATCTTAAGTCAATGATTCAGAGACTCTTCTTACCTTGAAACAGGATCTCATGTTGCTCAAGCTGGCCTTGAACTAACTGCATAGCCAAGAATTGCTGTGAACATCTGATCCTTTTTCCTTCACCTCTCAAGTGCTGAGAATTCAAGAGTATATCACAACACCCAGCTTTTGAATTGATTTTAAAAGAAACCCAAGAAAATTAGAAAATTGGGCAAAGTACCTAAGATCTAGGTTAATAATTCCATTTGCTTTTTGTTTCATATAGTCTGTTTAATAAGATAGATCTGAAGTAATTTATTAATTTCACGTGATGTTAAAAAGCTGAGAAAATGATCATAGCTGTTCTCTTCTGTAGCATCCTCTTTACAGATGGTGCAAAAGCGACTTCTGACCTCTGTGACCCACTGTAAGAACAACAAATCAGAAAGTCACATGAGGCTTCAGTTCTCTGGCAAGTTTATAGTAAAGACCATTTTAGTACTGGGGAAATGCTCTACCCCTGAACTACATTTCAGGTAGGGAGGTAGGTACAACTGACATCTCCCTTATTTCAGAAGCAAGAATACCTTTCAAAAGTCACAAAGCCTGTAAGAGATATGGATCCAGTGTCAGGTACCGCTGGCCAGGTGGACAGACTGTTCTTCAACAGTTGGAAAGCAGGAAATACCTTCTCCATCAGGGTCTTCTGTCCAAACTGAACAGGTTCAATGGAAGGAAGCACCCTTCATCTTCTCTGCTCTTCTCTTGACAATATTCAATTTGTCCTTTTTATTTCCCTCAGAATTTTAACTTTATATCTACTGGATAGCTCAAAGGCTAAAGAACTCATGACTCTTCCCAGTTAGAAAAACACATGGAAGCTAAGTACGGTTGCTCCTGCCTGTAATCTCAGCACTTGGAAGCTGGGGCAGAAGAATGAGGAGTTCAAGGCCAGTCTCAGCCACACGGGACTACATGGGCTACTGTCTCAAAAGAAAAGAAAGAGGAAAGGAAGAAGGGGAAAGGAAGGCTAAAGAAATCATGGCTCTTCCCAGTTAGAAGAAAGCATGGAAGCTAAGCATGGTTACACCTTCATGTCCAAGGCTGACCTACCTAGGTCCAGAAGCAGCCTCCTTTGGTCCTTCATTGTCTCAGCTCTTGATCCAGCTTTAGCTTGTCTTGCTTTTCAACATGTCTGACTCCATGTCTTTTTAGTCTTATTCGCTCAACTTTGTGGAGGTCATGGCTACCATCTGATTCCCCTCTTTATGGGTTTCTCTTTGCCCCTGGAGCCTCCTTGGTCTGAGCAATTCTATCGCTTTTGTTCAGAAGCTCATGGGTTCTGCAGTAAGACACAAAGGGCAACCCCTAGATGTTCTCCATCGTTAGAGAGAATGAAGTCCGTAGTAGCAGTCTCTTTGCCTCTTCCTCTACATTCTGAGAAATGAAGTTGTCAGCAAGGAAGTTTAACCCAGGCAGCTATTTGATGGCATGAGCAACTGATGGAAATTTCCAATATTTATTGCTAAGCAGTTAAACCCTTTTCCTCTACACCTTGTCTGTGTGCCAATTTAACGATCAGCATCGGCATTACATTGGTTATTTCCTTAGCATAGTTCCTTACGATACTTCTTTTATTCATCTCTCTGTTTTGTGTACATGCATGCACATATACACATATGGATTTTATGCATGTACCCATGTTACCATCACCCAGGTTTCTCTACTCTTCTCTATTTTGTATTTATTTATTTAAAATTATTTACATTCCAATCATCGTCCCTCCTCTCAGTCCCCCTCCCACACTTCCTCATCCTGTTCCTCCTTCCCCTTGTCTCTGAGAGGGTGCTACCCCTCCCACACTAGGCCTCCCCCTTTCCTGAGGCCTCAAGTCTCTCCAGAATTAGGTGCATCTTCTTCCACAGAGGACAGACCAGGTAGTCCTCTGCTATATATATATGCCAGGGGCCTCGGACAGCCTATGATGTATGCTCCTGGTTGGTGGCTCAGTCTCTGGGAGCTCCCTGGGGACTGGGTTAGTTGAGTCTTCCGGTCTTCGTATGGGGTCACCCCCTCCCTTTCATTCTCTACTCTTCTTAAATCATGTATTTCTCCAAAGTTTAAGTGATTCCATGTCATAGTTTGCTGGAAATGACGTACCTGTTGTTCTTGGAGTAATTAATAATTAATGTCTCTTCCTTTTCAGAATGCGCTAGTTGGACCCTCATCTAAAATCTCCTTCCCACATTCTATGCTTTTTTCCCCCTTCTGTAACATATTCAGATCCAGGGCCTGGTGTATGCTGGGTAAGTGCCTACCACTGAACTATACCCCCGATCACTCATGCTCTAACGTCTCAAAGTCTAAGTCACAAAGTGTTCACCATAAAGATAACATCTGTGCTTTATGGTTCTTTAATTTCCTTTCAGCTTGTGGGACTTTTTCCACTTGTATGCTCCTGGCTATGAAAGTTCCATTATGGCTGCAGGGTGCCTTCTGCCTAGATATGTCTTTTTCTTTGTGGACACTTTGACTTTGACTTTGTGGGCACTTTGACTTATTGGTGACTTACATGATGGTTTCATGAAGGATGGATGGTCATGGTTGATCCTCAGTAGACTCTTCCTGCACTGTCTGTGGGACACTGGGTTTCAATGCCATGCAGGAAGAGTAGCTTAGAATAACTTCTCTTTCTCTTCTTTTACATAAACCTGTATCCGCAAATTCTGTGACGTTCTAAATTATTGTTTTCTTATTTTGTACGGGAGTGCCTTGCTGTCTGAAACAATGGTCTCCATCCCCTATTTTCACTTGTTCATGAAGCCTAAGACCAGCCTGGCCAATCAGGGACTCAGCATAACCCCTGTGGGCCATGGACACTGCCCTGTCGCTTCTTGGAATAGAAGGCATGCGAGTCCTGTTCTCTGCTGGAGGAAGCTCTTACTTGACCCATTGTTACTTAGCAAAGAACAACAGAAAAATGTCCAACTGTCTTTGTTGTTACCCAGAATTATAACAACTCTAACATATATGAAATAGGAAAATGAGTCTGCCCTAATTGACATACTTTGGTCCATTTAAAATGAATGTGAATAAGTTGATTTTCCAGTCCTGGTGGCAAGCATGATCATGACCTTAGGACTCGGCTTTAGGTTTCATGTCTCACTCTGTGATCTTATTTCTCAATCTAAGAGTTCCTGCTTATAAAATGAAGACAACAAGCCTGCCCTTATCACATTGGAAGGAGAGGTAAATGAGGTTATGTACAGCATTGTATAATCTGGAAATTAGTGTATTCTTAGTAGATAAATGCTAGTCTATGGTCCTAATAGATGCTATTACTAGTTTTAGTGTCAGAAGTAGAATGTGCTACCAATTCAGTAGGCTCTGTCTTGTGAAGGCCACAACTCTTAACACAATGACACTGACTTCAGAGCCAAGCAGTGAATTCTGAGGACAACTCTGTTTTCTTCTCCTGGGTAACTGTTGGCTCAGAATGGCAGTCAGTCAGCCAGCCAGCCAGGAGACCATGCCATGGAATAAAAATGAGTGTGTGTGCAGCAGTAACTGGCATAGCTTTGCAGAGCACCCTCCTCGGAGCCAATGGCATTTATGTGCACTATCTTGTTGAAGAAGGAAAGAGATGCAAGTAACTCTTATAGTTACACCACAACCCACCGATAGCCACACTTGGGGTGGTCCTCTTTTTTAGACCTCAGAGTATGAACCTCAAATGAAGCTGGGCTTCTCTCACTCTGTTACATTTTCTCTGGAGACTAGAAGAAAGCTCCCTACCCCCCCCCCCAAAAAAAATTGCTAGTACCCCTCTTCTCTCAGCTCCTGGTTCTGAGCTTTCCTGCCCATCATGAGTAGAGTCCCAGATGTGACCACAGCCAGCTCCGGTCACCCATCACCAGCAGAACCATACTTACTGGAAGCATCTCTGATGACGTCTCTCATTTCATGTATGAATTGGAGGATCTGAATTTCTCTGACATCCTCGTTATGTGCTCACATAGCTTTGTGTTCATGCCATGCTGTTTCTTTTCAGAGCGGACCCCATTTTTCATTTTTTATTGACAAAAGTCTGTATTTTTGAGCCCTATCTTTAGATCGTGGAATGTGGGTAAACTGAGTCCCATCATGATTAAGTGACTCTCTAGCATTTTACAATGAGTCAGGGAGTGAGACAGAAATAGAAGCCACGGCTCTAGTCTCCTAAATTGTTTTTTTCCTGACCACTAGACCACACTTCCTCTCCAGACTATGAGACACTGGAAAATGAGAGTCAGGCTGAGAGTAAATATGGAGGTGAAGCCACAGGAACACGTTTTCACTTGTTCTGAAATCATGTCATTTAGCAAAGGAAAACAGCAAAACACCCCAGTGTCTTTACTGTCATCCAAAATTACATCCTGAACCCACTATGGATGTAGAACAGGAAATGAATCTGCCCCAAACTGACATCCCTTTTCCACTTAAATGAATTTGAAAAAAATGGTTGATTTTCCCGTACTAATGTCTGTATAAAATTTCCCTTACCAAAAAAAAAGACACCCATATTTACAGTTCAAAACATATAAATGAAACAAGCTCACCAGTCTTATTGTTTCCTACTGAATAAAAGTCTCACAGCTTTAGGCTTCGTAGGAGTAACAGGCTTATTAGACACAGCGTGAAGGTAATTGGTGGTGAGATCAATGTGAGCAAAGTGTGGCAAGGAACAGCATGGAGTACATGAAGGTGAAAACAGGAGCCGGCTGTGCACGGACGTGGGTGTGAGTCTCAACTTCGCTCCTAACTTACTTCTTTTATTTGAATATTTCCACACGTGTTTATTTACTTTTTGTGGGGGCTAGGCATAGGCAGTCCACAGCATGCATGCAACTTCAACGGATCAGTTTTCCTCTCCACCATACAGGTCGCAGGGACTGATCCTGGGCTTTTTGGACTTGGTAACAAGTACCCTCACCTGTTGAGCCATTTTACTGGTCCCCTGACTTCCAATGTTGAGCAAACCTGACAGTGTGTGTTCCTGAGGGGTCATAGTAACAGCCTGCCTGTCTGCCTTGGTGTGGAGACAGACAGGGTAAAGTGAATGGGAGAAGAGCAGTGTATTGGGCGATGAGATGCAGCTAGCGTCTGCCCAATGCCAAGGCTGCCTGGGCAGGCCAGTCGTCTTTGTACTTAATCTCCTGTAACAGAGCTCTCCGAAGCTATTCTCCATGCCTGAATAGAACTTAAAACAAAAAGTCTAAACAAGCTTCTTTTGAAAATTATTCTTGGCTATGGAGATAGAAAACAAGATATTTCCTTTTGGCAAATAGCTACCCCTCTCCCTGGTCATTTAGCAAGAGGTATCTGAGCTGCCCTCGTGAAATCTGATGAGAGATGTGAAGAGAATATTTTCCACTGGGAGAAAGAGCCATGCAGTCTGGTGGAGCAGAGTCCTCACTGAGAAAGAAGGAAGGCTAGGAGCTGTTTCACCTTGTGGTTCCCAGGCAGGTCTACAAGCACTTCAGATAAAGCCCAGACAATGTGTGGCAGTCACTGGGAATCTTGGAAGGTCCAACCCTGCATCTGGGTTTCCATCTGTGGGTGGAATAGGGGGCTATTGTTCCTGGAAACTGAAGAAAAGGCAGGAATTTACTTTCCAAATTGGGCAGCAGAAAATTCAGCACAGTTTGCTGTTCAGCTGTGGCCCTTTAATGGCAGGCGATGGTGTGATTTTTCTTAATGGAGAAAACAACCTACTGTAAAGCTTCTCAGACTCACTAATCTCTGCTGGCGTCCAGGCAGCTTCTTGTATAGCAGCAATTCATGATGCTCCGTGTTTTCCACAAAGAGATTCCTTATGTTGCCCGTGTTGCCTTATCTTAATCTCAAAAGACAGTGATCCAAGCTATTCTCTCCCTAAAATAAGTCGAGTAGGAGACAATCCCTGCCTTCTTTAGGGGTGGTGCATGGTCTGATGCAGAGGACAGCACTGCGCTGTGCCAGAAGTAGAATCGAGGGCGACCTTTAGAAAACAATACCCAGTACCTGCCAGTCCTCCAGCACATGTCTTTTATTGTGTAACTTATGTGCAAAGTGTTGTGGGTGGGTTGTAATAAAGCAGCGCCATCTGGTGGAAATGGGCAAAGCTACAAGTCACCGATCTACTGCTGCGTCACCGCCGGTAGGACACCATACAGCCCAGCAACTTCTCAATGGAGTCTTATTTATAGTCTTCTGTGTAAACTCGTGGCCACGTTCGGCTCTGAAAGCAAAAGGCTAGCCGTAGGTCGAGTAAAAAGATGGAGGACTGTGTGAATGAACTTGAGGGCGATAATCAAGATAATTGTACCAGTTAGCACGTGTCCACTGATGCTTTGTATAGCATGTGGTTCCTAGTCTTTGTATTTTATGCTCTCAGGACTCTGGGAGACACTGCTGTTTTGTTGGGACGGAAACAGAGAGTGTATGTAACTTGCCTGGGTCGCCCTTTTGCTACTGGGAAAAACTTGAGCTATCCTTGTGTCCATGCCCCGAATGTGCAGGCCCCTGCTGATTGGGGACATGAGTGTATGCTGGAGTAGATGGGATTCCAGTGTTACTGCTATGGACAGAGTCCCAGCAGAATGGGGAAAGATGGTGGATATTGATGGATAGAAGGTGTCCCATAGGCCAAATGGACCTTGGTTCAAGTCGTTCTCAGTCGTTTTTCTGTTTTGTGTTCCTGGGAGGATTACAATCAGAATAACCTGGGAACCCCAGGTTATTCTGAAAAATGGAGATAGGGCTATCTTCCTCACGGAGGAGGAGCTGACAGTATGGGGAGAAGTGTGTGCGCATGTGATCTAGCTCATAGTGGCTGTAGATAAGATTTCTTTTTAATTCTTTGAAAATGACTTTAGACTTTCATGAATTAGAGAAGAACCCCTCACGGGATCGATCGGTTCTTAAGCTCTGAATTCAGCCTTCTATCCACCTGGAGTCCCTCTCTGGCTAAGGACAATGTGTGGAATGTGCCCCTCCCTCATTCTATCTTCCATCCCACCCTTGTGCTCACAGCAGGACAAAAATCTAACAGGTGCAGAAGTTGTCCTTGGCGCCATCAGTGGGTGATCCTGCTCTTGCCCACTTTGGTCTCTTTGGTCTCCATGATGAATGTGAAGATAGGAAGGTGTACAAAGGAGATTCTTGTCACAGAGTCCTTCTCTGAGGCCTCCAGGGTACAAAGGGCTTTTATGAGAATGGACAGAGGCAGGAGATGGCGACATTGGCTGGAAGGCAGAGGTCTTTGTTATTTAGTGTGCTGTCTCATTTCTTTTTTTCTCTGGCCAAACACAACAAAGTTGTGGGCCTCCTGCACCTAATTAGCTAAAGACTATGGGCAGAGAACAGCAGATATTGTGGGTTCTGGGAATCTCAGGGAAGTTTTACCAGTTAACATCTCTTTAGAACTTATGGGATGAAGGATGGGGGGGGGGGCAGAGACAGACAGAGAGACAGAGAGAGAGAGAGTCAGAGAGAGACAGAAACAGAGACAGAGAGAGATCTGACAAGAAAAATGTCCCTAAAGAGCTGCCCTATCACAAAATGGGATATTCCTGTTTGGCCATCTAGAATTACCTATGTATTTCTGTCTTTTTTTTTTTTTTTCTAAAGGAGATTTTAGTTGTATTCATGTGTGCGTATGTGCGAATACCTTCAGGAGTGTGTTGGGTTGGATCTCCTGGAGTTGGAGCCACAGGCAGTTGTGAGCCACCTGATGTGGGTGCTAGGAACTGAACTCTGCTCCTCTCTGCAAGAGCAACAAGCACTCTTGACCACTGAACCATATCCCCAGCACCTAACTGTATATTCTTGGTAAATAGTTGCTGCAGTAAACAAACTAAGCTAATAGACCACCCATTTGTTTAACAGTAGCTTTATATCAGTATGACCCTTGACTGCGCTTTATGGAGAACAGAAACAGGCTTCATTTAGACCCTTAGTATGCTACCAAGAGGATTTACCAAGAGATGTGTATGCATATACTCAGAAAAATTAAAAAACAAAACATATAGCAAGCAACAGGATGTTTTAGTATAGTGCACTACATAATTGACGTGAACCCTGATATCTGTTTTAATACTATGCATTTTCTTTTGCAGAGTTATGTTGTATTACAAATACAGAAAACACGTTCTTAAAAGTGAATGCAAGAAGTAAGTAATAGCTAATGAATTGATATAAAAAACCAGCACTTGCAAATAGAGTTTGATTCCTTCCCCAGCCATGACTCATTTTGAGTGAGCATCTCAGCTTCTCCATCCTTAAAAGACAAATACAATCTGCCTTTAATTAAAGTCTCAAGAATTTTTTAAAGCTCTGGGGAAGATGGGTCCAATGGAAAAACGAAATAACTGGGTCTATGACTTAACCTGTTCTGGGAACTTTATAGGCAGTTCACAAAGGCTTTTATTTTCCCTCCTAAGTGATAGGCAAAATATTTACTAAGTTGAACAACTCAGACTGGAAAGGCACACAATACCTGTCCCCAAAGTAATGATCAAATCAGGACACACCCGTTGGGATTCAATGCTCCTATTTAAAGTCCGCCCAGCCATCACAGCCCATGTCTCAATTGGCTTTGGCAGAAGGTTGATAACAAGCATCTGCAAGAACCTTGTTTAATTGAGCAGGAAATTACTGTTTTCTTTACCAAGGTGTTGTAAGTAAAGACATACCTGTGTAGACAGGACTTATGGTTTAAGTCCCGTGTGAAGAAATGAAGGTAAATTAGCAGAAATTAATCCCCAGCTGAAATCACAGCTATGGAGTTCATTTTCCAATGGAATTTGACTGTGTTTGTGGAGCCTGTTAGCTTGAGAGGTAATCTCTTGGGCACACAGGGACTTTCTTAAGCATGTAAAGTGTGTGTGTGTGTGTGTGTGTATGTGTGTGTGTGTGTACCAAAGGTTGATGAGCATCTTCCTGTGCAGATCTCTATCTTATTTCTTGAGACAGTGTCTCTCGATGAATCTGGAGACCAGTGCTCTAGCTAAACTGGATGATGAATGAGCTCCTGGGCTCTGCCTTCTTCCCTCTCTGCAGTGCTGGAGCTACAGGCTCTGCCACCATGAGCTCTGAACTCCATCCGGTCTTTTTGCTTATACAGCATGCACTTTCCTGACTCAATCACTTCCTTAGCTCAGTATTTATATATTTTTTGAACATGGTATTTTACTAGGTACCCCAGCTAGCTTTGAACCTGTGATCCATTTGCCCCAGCCTTCTGTGTGCTGAGATTCCACGGCACATGCCTACCTTTGAAAATATTTTGACCTCTAGATCCATAGATTTCAAGTATCCCATTCAGTCTAGGAAAGAAAAGGAGTCCGTTTCTCTTTCCAGGATGCCTTTTTGAACAGCCCCTCTCCATCCTTTGGATTAGAAGTTTATCTTCGATGATTCCTACCCATCCCTGAGTTCCTGTATAAATTTTCAGAGTTGATTTGGAGTTCTGGACCACCATGGACTCTCCTTCACTCACATTTATTCCTGGTGTGCTTGTCTCAGTGTTGACTGATACATGAAGAAAGGAAAGAGAAGAGTCACCAGCACTCTAGGCTTGCCACTGTGTGGGTGGTAATTCTTGGATTCCAAGCAAATGAAGCTCTTTAAGGGATGCTCTTGTTTATGCATGACTAATTCTCTTCCAGCACCCAAAGGCTGAGCGTGGGGCACATCAGGAAGTACTGTGGTTCCACTCGCCAGTGTGTTTTGGCTCTGCTGGATTCTAGTAGTTGCCACAGTGATGTGGGCAGGCAGGGAGGAGAGATGAAGAACTCAAAGTAGTTTTTCAACAATAAAAGCCTGTGTTTCTTATGGCTCTCCCTTTCCTTAGCTTTAAAAGAAAAAATACTGCTTTAGCAAACCTGTCCTTATTCACTGAGAAGAGAGAAACATTATCACTTAGCAATGATGCTCAAACACTCTCCTGGTTTTGTGTGCTTCTAGGGGGAAAGCTGTCTTGGCACTAAGCTCAGAGCATCTGGTTTTCTGTGGAAGACACAGTTTAAAAGTGTCAGAGTCATAGGAAGTGTTTAGGCTAGCCTGCCCTATCACGAGGTGGGGTAGGGGATTCTAGTAAAGGGCTAGGCTCTCCACATAATAATAAAAAATGGTTTGAGGAGGGGTAGAGGGGACGGTGGGATTCTTCAAAGCCATGCTGTTGACTTGAGAAAGGAGATTAAGGTTAAAATGAAAAAGCAGCAAAAGGAACTTGGTTTCTCAAGCAAAGGAAGGGTAAGGTGTAATTTCTTCCCAGGAAAATCTCAAATTAGCTACAAAATAGGGCTAATTTACATCACAATGGTGTGTTTATGTCATCCCAATTCTTAAAATACTGAGATCAACATTTTTTTATTTCTTTTATTTTTTACAGTCCAGTTGTTGTCCCCCTCTCAGTCTGCCCTCCCACAATTCCTCATCCCATTCCTTCTCCCCTCCCCCATCCACCACCAGTCCTTCCCACTCCCTGGGGCCTCAAGTCTCATGAGGGTTAGGTGTATCTTTTCCCACTATGACCAGCTCGTATATTGAGATCAACTTCTATGAGAAGAGAAGGGGATTATTTTAAATTGTTGTTCTTCAACATTACACAGAAGCAGAAGTTGTGTAACAATGTGAGAAATGCCTTCTCTCTACGAAAGCATGAACCCATTAATATCAATGGGTGGAAGCTGGGCGTAGTAGTGTTCACCCAACAAGTCCTCATCTCAAAAAAATAAATTAAAAAAACAAATCTACTGGTGCCAGAGGTTTGATCAACTTTCATTATATCCTCAGTTTCTCAACTGATTACCCAACTGTTTATAGTCACCACCTCCACCACCATATTCCTCTTCCTCCTCTTCTTCTTCCTCCTCCTCCACCACTTCCTCCTCCACCTCTTCTTCCTCCTCTTCCTCCTCTTCCTCCTCCTCCTCCTCCTCCTCCTCCTCCTCCTCCTCCTCCTCCTTTCTGTATGTATGCATGTGCATGGTCAGGTGTGTGTGCAGGTATACCTTGGACAATTTTGGGCGCCATTTCTCAGGAGCTGTCACTGTTTATTTTTTAAAGACAAGGTCTCTCTCTGGCCTGGGAGTATACAAAGTTATCCAGTGTAGCTGTCCAACCTGCCCCAGGGATCCTCCCAGTTTCCCTCTTCCCAGTGCCTGAGAGGTCAAAACTATTCCATTGTGCCTGATGTTGTTACATGGTTCCTGGTGATCCAACCCAGGTCCTTCTGCTTTCAGAGCAAATGTTTGACTGACCTATTGAGCCTTCTCTTTGGCTCCTGTCTACATTTACCTTCTAAAAACACTTTACAGACAGTTCTATGTCATGTTGTAGGTGTCCAGAGTTTCAGAGGACAAAGATATCCCAAGTGTCATATCTTGTTAGTAGCATAGCCAAGATCTGACCAGAGGGTCTGGAGTATGGCCGAGATCTGACCAGAGGCTTGGAGGCTACCTGGTGATGTGTTTATAAAAAGAATAAAATAATATATATTTTATGGGGGTATGGGGAGGTAGGTGTGGGGGAAGGGGGTGCCTCAGTAGGCCCAAGCCCAGGCATCCCGTCCCCCTGAGGGACCAGCCACACTTGAAGGTATAGTATAGAAATAGAGTTTATTCAGGGCATGGGAAGGGGAGCTAAGAGGGTAGTAGAGGCAGAGAAAGGCAGAGAGAGGGAGGGAGAAGTAAAAGAGTAGAGAGTAGAGAAGTGGAGAGGCCGGCCATGACCACGTGGAGAGAGGGAGGAAGGGAACAAGAGGGATAAGAGATGTAAGGGGGGGGGCAAGAGAAGCAAGAGATGAGAGAGAGGGGAGGGGGTAAGCAGCCCCCTTTATAGAGGGTCAGTCCCACCTGGCTGTTGCCAGGCAACTGTGGGGAGGAGCATACCTGGCTGTTGCCAGGTAACTGTGGGGTAGAGTTTAGACAGAATGCTAACACCTGAGCTCAAGTTATCACCCACTTCAGTATGGTATCTCTCATGAACAAAGCCCTCTTTGAAGCACTGAACTTGTGTATAGGAATTTCATTCTATTTTGGATGACCTAAATATGAAACGAGAGACACTTGACAATGACATTAATATCCAACAAGTCACATTGTGTTATAGCTTACATAAGTATACTAGGTTATGCCTTCCTACAGTTAATAATATAGTACATCACAGTGTCTTTTATGTATAATGATACGGTAAGCCACAGTATGTCCTGATTCATACATGCCTTATACGTACCTTATACTTATACATACCTAGACTTTCCAAGCCTACCCAAGTGATTTCCAAGCTATTTCTTGATGGTGTCTTTCCTTTCCATAATGCTTAAAACAGACTTTCTTCAGACCCATTGTATTGGAACAACTTAGACTTTTGTGGCTTCCATGAAGATAGGAAATCACTACTTGTTTGTGCAGGGGGAGTGGACAAGAGAGGCTGTTAGGGTCTCACTCACTAGCACAACCTGCCCCAAATGAAATCAAGGACATGGGGAGGATAGCCATGAGGAAGCCACAGCTCAGCTGTCAAAAGGAGTCCATTACTTCCTCATGTGTTTCAAAGTGTCCTGAAGAGGTGGTCATGTACTGCCTGAGAGTAGTGGCACATACCTGTAATCCCAGCACTCAAGAAGCTGAGACAGGGATCTGAATCTGAGCCTTGCCTGGGACACATAGAGAAATAGGTCTCAAAAACCCTGTCCTAGAAATCCCTTTGAGAAATACTGCAGAGTTTTGGTTGTTTTCTTGAGACAGGGTCTCATTTAGTGCAGTCTAGCCTTAGACTCCTGACTTCATCTCCTGAATGCTGGGGTTACAGTTGTGCATCCATCAGGTTGAGTTCTGTAGTGCTTCATTACATGCAAACTGGCTATTGTGCCATTAAAAAAACATGTGGCTCAGGGTCAGCAATTTGGCTCAGCCAGTAAAGGTGATTGGTGTCAAACCTGATGGCCTGAGTTTGATCCCCCGTGTTGTAAATAGACCTCCGCAAGGCATGATTCCTCCCACAAATGGAAGTAATAATTGGAAAACAACCACAATGGCAAATAGTAAAGTCATGTCTTGGAAAGAGGTTCATTTATTGATATATATATAACGATAGGGATGGTCTAGATGGAGGCTGAGACAAGTTAGGGAAGACAGAATCTGCCCAGGGAACCAGGAGGGCTTGTTTTAGTTGGGGAATGAGGGGCTCATGGAAGACAGGTGGGATATGGAGACCAGAAGAAGGCACTGGACCGCCTGGAACTGGAGTTACAGGTTGTTAGGAGCTGGAAGACTCAACTGAGGTCCTCTGTAGGAGCGTTAACTGCTGCTGTCTCCATAGCCCGAGCGCAGTGCTTGAGAAACTGAAGAAGGGGTACTCACAAGAAGATAGTAATGTACATAGAAAGGTAGAGAGGAGCTAGGAGAGCCTATTTAATAGGTTATTCCAAATTAGTGCAAGGAATGAAGAAGGCTTAGATAAATGGTAGAAATGGGGTGTGTGTGTGTGTGTGTGTGTGTGTGTGTGTGTAGCACGGGAAAAGAGAATTTAGAGACAAGGTGGGTTGGGGTTAGAGGAAAAAAGCTCACTAAGATATTGATCAGCAGAAAGAGAGATAGATCCTTGCAAAATTGACTTGATAGGATTCATGATGGATGAACACACACACACACACACACACACACACACACACACACAGGAGAACTTGTTAAAGAGCAGCAAGGAAGGATTTCTTTGAGTCCACTGAGAGAGGTTCAGGCAGCACAGCAATAGGGTTTTGCATTGGGTAGAGAGATTAGATTTAACTCTGAATGCAGCATGGAAAAAGGGAATTTAGAGACAAGGATGGCTGGGGTGCATGGAGAAAACTGACATGGTAGGATTCATGATGGAGATAGGCCAGGCTGATTGGATGTACAACCAGGACAACAATGGACATGGTGACATGGAAGGTGGGAAACTTGTGGAGATCTGAACCCTAGACATGTAACTATGGCAACCGAGGACAGCCGAGAGTGGGAGAAATGGTCTTCCTTAGGGAAAGAGTCTCCCACTTTCCACTCCGTGCCTCCAACCTCCACCTCATTGGTTATCAATACAAAGTGGTCAGACTTGGGATTATATACAATAAATAGTACATTATACACATATACATGGAATGTATATGTGTATAATATATACAACATATATTATATTGTATGTATGTACACAACATATACACATATAATGTACATGTATGTTTATGATATATATACACAATATATAGTACATTATATGCACATAGATACATAATACAATAAATAAATGAGCATGTGTATTTATATATTTAGAGACACACATATATAATATATATGCATATGTATATATGTATATATGAATATGTATGTACATACATATATATATATATTTTTTATACATCCCCAGTCTGTCTCCTGAATGTATATTTGAGGATCAATGTCGCCCTCTAGTGTTCTTGTCTGTTTTTTATTTCGTTTTGGGAAAGGTGATGAAGGGTTAAAGCAAAGGCAAATTCACTTTATTTTGGGTCTTTGTGGTAGTTTTATAAGTGGATTTTTCATTTCCTCAAACTTGAACACATACCTGGTGGTCTTTACCAAAATAGTTTATAAATTGGAGAAGACCAGGAAAAAGGCCGTCTGAACCATGGGAGGGACAGGGAGATGGGGCCAGGCTAACCTCTCATGACGACTGGCAGTACCTGCAGGCATGTGTCAAATGGTCATCTGTAAGTGTGTGTGCATGTGAGTATGATTGTGTATGTGTGCATGTGAGTGTGAATGTGTGTGTGTGCATGTGAGTGTGATTGTGTGTGT
>JADRCH010000241.1:1649115-1696227 GCA_019843965.1 Rhynchomys soricoides
AACGTGAACTCTTGACGCTGAATTTACTCCTTAGCTCAGCCTTTGTTTTGGTCATTTGCCAAAGGAGAAAGCAGTTCAAATAGGAAGCAAGCCACACCCAGAGCTACAGTGTTCTAAGCTTCATATAAAATGAAGTTGGGAGGCAGATGATTTTAGTTGTAGAGTACAATTCAGCTCAAGACTGAAAGACAGCCGGGCAGTGGTGGCGCACGCCTTTAATCCCAGCACTCAGGAGGCAGAGGCAGGCGGATTTTTGAGTTTGAGGCCAGCCTGGTCTACAGAGTGAGTTCCAGGACAGCCAGGGCTACACAGAGAAATCCTGTCTCGAAAAACAAACAAACAAACAAACAAAGACTGAGAGACAGAATTACGAGCGGCTAGTAGGCTGAACATACATTTAAAAATATGTCAGTGGGTGACTGGTCAGTGGGATATGAGCCCAAGACATCATTGTTCCATGCTGATGGTAGAAGTCTAAGGCATTCTCTTCAGAGACCTTTGCTCAGACCAGGAAGGGGTCCCTTTTTGTTATTTTTACTTATTTACTTTACATCCTACTCACTGCCCCCCTCCTGGTTACTAATTCTACAATCCTTTGCCCCTCCCCTCCCCCTTTCTTCTGAGAGGGTGGGGCCCCCTGGATACCCCCTTACCCTTGCATATCAAGTCTTAGTGAGTCCAGGCTCATACTCTCCCACTGAAGCCAGACAGCCCAACTAGAAAGAAAAAAAAAGAGGAAAGATGCTATCTCTATGTTACCAGCCTTCACAGAAAATGTTAATTTTGCTGGAAGTTTTGATTGTCAGCTGGTGAGAGACTTCAACCAGACTCCGGAGTAAGGACTCCTTCCCTCTCATGGCTGCATAAGACAAAGCCCCTTATAATGACCAGCTCAGAAAGCCAGTTTACCCTCCAATCCAGGTTTGTAAGGAGTTGGTGTCCCACAATCACTTCTGTAACAATTGGTACCAAATGGCCAGAACTGATAACTTCCTTAATTTTTGTCCCTGCTTCCCATGCCAGTGTGAGCAGAGACAGCCAAATGTATATCCCAATCACGGTCCTTATAGCCCTGTTTCCTGCTTTTCCCACCAGCAGCCTGCAGTCAGGGAGGACCCAGTATCAATACTGTGTTCCCCTGTTATTCTACCATTCCTGCCTGCTGAAGTCTCTGCCAGCACAGAAGTGGCAGCTCTAAATAAAGAGGCTGAACCTTCTCATTTGGTTAACCTTTATTTTTCCATGGGAAGAGGTATGTTCTGACCAATGCCATGTTGTAATTAGACATGCAGAATAAAGGAACAGTCACAGAGCGTCCTGGTGTAGGGGAGGCCCGAGAAGCAGTTAGGTCTGTCTATAAGGTCTAGGACACAGAGGGCTCCTAGGCTCCAAAGGGGAAGCAGCCAGGCCCAGCTGCTTGCTGAACAGGAACTGAGACCAGGGTCTACTGTTTTGAGTCCTGCCTCTATGAAACACTTGTCTTAAGAACATCTGGTTAAATATTTATTGTCATTTAATGTGTACTAATCAGGCCAAGGCTCGGCACAGAAGACAACCAGTGATCAGAATCAAAATATCATAGGCTTTATTTTATTCTCTGCCTATAGCGTTCTAGTCTCAGGGAAGTCTTACTATTACTTTTATAATGTTAAAAAAAGTCACACAGATTTGCTGGCTGGTATAGCTTTTAAATCTATAGCTGGTATAGAATTTTCAGTGGTTCCCTACTGAAAATCTTATGTCATGTGGGTAGGTAATCTAAAGGAAGAATGTTGAGAAATCTTAATCTGGCTCTGTGCTGTAGGCTGCTGTGGCTTTCCCGGGAGGGCTGTGCATGGGTCAAGAGTGTATTGGTACATGTGACTCTCCATTTGTATCACAAGGTGATCTAATCTTTGGCTTGAAGGCCTGCGAGAACATCTGGTGGGCCACGGAACACATTTTGCCTTTTCTCTAACTCACCTTCCTCTGAGTTGCAGAGTAATACATTTTAAATGCATAGTTCTTACATGGCAGCCATGTCATAGTTTGTCAGTGACTTCTCAGAGCTCTTCTTAGACAGAGCCATCAGGCATTCACCAAATCAATCTGCCATTACTTTAACAGCTAACCTGCTTGTAGACAATAGGGAGAATTGTGGGCAGATGACAGCAGTGACTGGGTCTGTTAACTCCAGTCAAGTAGAGGAACCACCAGTAGGGAACCGATATGCAAATTAGCTATAAGAGGGACCCTATAATGAGACTGCTCTTGGCAGCCAGAGTGGACAGAATTACTCTAGGTAACTGTGGGTCTAGATATTATAAATACCCAGAGAGCTGTCTGGCTGTTAAGCAGTCTCAGGATATCAAGAAATTCTGAACATTTCCCTAGGAAAGCAAGTTCCAAATTACTTTTGCTTAGTGGATAAATCTGCTTTAGTCAAGGAAGGTCAGCGTTATGTCTGGATATGAAGTCACTGAAAATATAATAAAGTTACTATAATCTTTATATATTTTTCTTCTAAGTATTTATAGTGCTTCATAATGTCTGATGAGGAACTGGAGAGATGGCTCAGCAGTTAAGAGCACTAGGTGCTCTTCCAGTGGACCTGAGTTTGATTCCCTGTATCTATGTGGATTCCCAGTACCTATGTGGTGGCTAATGAACCATATGTCACTCCAATCCTAGGTTATCAGACATCCTGTTCTGACTTCTTCTGGCACTAGACATACATGTGATACACAGGCATATGAACAGGAAAAAAAATCTAAACATATAAAGTAAGATAATTAAAAATAATATCTGATGTATTATAATGTCAACAAGTTAGCCTTGTGATTTTACATTAAAATATAAAAGTGAGTAAAATTAACTTTGATTTGTGATTTCTTTGGTTTTATATAGTCATATACATCATTGGAACATTTATAAGTCTATAAGAATCCTATTTACAACCTAATTTTAGTAGCTATTGATGTAAAACACTACTTTTACCTCAAAGTAAAAATATTCCGGAGCTCTTAAGCTCCTTGTCTTAGGGTTTCATTGCTGTGAAGAGACACCATGACCATGATAACTCTTATAAAGGAAAACATTTAATTTGGGCTGGCTTACAGTTTCAGAGATTTAGTCCATTATCCTTATGGCAGAGAGTATCACAGCATGCAGGCAGACATGGTGCTGGAGAATGAATTGACAGTCCTACATTTTGATCTGCAGGTGACAGTAGACTGTGTGCCACACTGGGCACAGCTTGAGCATAGGAGACCACAAAGCCCACCCCCACAGTAACACACTTGCTCTCACAAGGCCATAATTACTCCAACAAGGCCATATCTCTAAAAGTACCCCTCTATGGCCCAAACACATGAGTCTATGGGGCCATTCCTATACAAACCACCCACCACACTCCTTCTCTTCATTTGGCTTGGGAGTGTATCAATTCCTTTCCTTCTTCTGGCTTTCCACTTGCTGCTCTTCCCAGGAGGGAGTTCCTTGGCTACAGAAAGGGCATTTCATTCTCATCCTGCCCAGCTAAGCCGCATAGTCTTTCTCAAAGTGAAGGCAAAGCCAAAGTGCTTTCCTTGAGCTGCAGTCTGTGCTCTGGCCTCTACCACCTGTTTATTTATTTCAGATGAAGCATCTCCATTAATTTTTATTGTGTTTTGAGACAGATCCTCCCTCTGTAGCTCAGGCTAGCCTTGAACCTCATTTCCTGTTGCTGTAATAAAATACCATGACTAAAAGCAACATAGGTTAAGGTTAAGGGGTTATTTTGGGTATGGTTCTAGAAGAGTCCATGATGACTAGGGAGGCATGGCATGTTGGTAAGAGCAGAAGCTGGTTGGTCACATTTCCATCCAGTGGGGGAGTCGATTACCAGCATGTACCATTCCAGGCTTCATCTCCATTTTTAATGATTTAAAATTATTAAATTATTCTTCTACAATTCATTCCTGTATCAGAAGGGATGTCTCATGTATAGCCATATGAGATGTATGTTTATACTCAAAAGCAAAGATCCCATTTCCCTTTTTCTTTTCAGTAACTTCCATTTTTCATGTAACAATTACTAACTCCTTTTACAAATTAAATATATACATAATTATTAAAGACTATATCATATTGCAATATATACTCATAGGGAGTAAAGATGAGCAGAAGTCACATTTTAAAAAATTTATTATTTATTACATGTGTGTGCAGGTGTCTGTGAAAACCAGAGGCATTGGATGCCCCTGGAGCTGATGTTATAGACACAATTGTGAGCCTTCCAATGTGGGTGCCCAATCTGGGTGCTGGGCAGTGAAATATCTCTTCAGAAGTTTAATTTTCTATGGTTTAATTTATCATTTAAAATTAATAGATAAACAGATAAAACTGAATCTGTAAAATAATAGGACCCCTAGAAGGGAAAAAAATCTGTAAAACTCTCAGTTATTTTAAAGGACAGAGGTGTTTGGGGGTATAGCCCATTGTTTAAACATGTCCTTAGCATGCTTGAAGCTCTGGGGTTGATCCCCAGCAAAGAAAGAAAGAAGCATAAAAGAATTCCAGCCCTTTTCCATTTTCCACCAGCCAGGGATGACTGTTAGGAGAAGCAAAGCAGAGGGTTCAGGCTGAGACATGATGTTGGTGTAAAAAGTCAAAGTGACAGAAAACCCCATGAGGGGCTCTTTAAAAATGAGTCAAGCTGAGAAAGTAATGGCATGGAAAATTAGAGCAATCTAACAGAAGAAGTATGGGGGTAAATCAGAGTAAATGAAGCATAAACTTTCTGTGTGAGAAACAAAGACTGCGTTCCCGAAATATTCCGAGTCTATTTCCTTAAGCAAGAGAGAGTATATCCAGGGATCTTGTTTAACATGAGATGATAAAGAAAATAATATCTGAGATTACGAAGAGCAACACCTGGGGCTAGATTTTTCAAAAACCTACTTTAGTAAGTGTTCTCAAATGTTTCGATCCCTTCTTTCTAGCCCACTGTCCAAAGGTCGGGAGAAAAGATGTAAATAGGTCCAGGGGATGTGGACCTGTTTAGAAGTAGTTCTTTGGGTGATTCCAATCTCTGTTGTCAGGATATCAGCAGTCCAGTTCAGTAGTGTCAGGATACCAACAGTCCAGTTGAAAAAGTATCTCAAAAAATGATCAGCACCAGCAGCACAATGCAGAAGAAACAGCCAGGCCTCTGCTGAATCAGCAGGAGTCAGCAGGAGTAACAAGAACCAGCACGAATACCAAAAGAAGTTTTGTATTTGGGCAAAATGTTCTGGAGATATCTGTTTGGTCCATTTGATTTATAACCTCTGTTAT
Organism: Rhynchomys soricoides; assembly: GCA_019843965.1. Taxonomy (NCBI): domain Eukaryota; kingdom Metazoa; phylum Chordata; class Mammalia; order Rodentia; family Muridae; genus Rhynchomys; species Rhynchomys soricoides. The sequence goes on from JADRCH010000241.1 coordinate 1,654,411, forward strand.
TTTCATTATTTCTCTGTTTAGTTTTTGTCTTGATGATTTGCCAGTTGGTGAGAGTGGGGTGATAAAATTTCCCAGTATTATTAATGTGTAGGTTTCAATGTGTGATTTAAGCTTTAGTAATGTTTCTTTTGCAAATGTGGGTGCCTTTGCATTTGAGGCATAGATAGTCAGAATTGAGACATCATCTTGGTGGATTTTTCCTTGATGAGTATGAAGTCTTCTCCTGCATCTTTTTTGATTATTTTTGGTTGAAAGTCTATTTTATTAAGTATTAGAATGGCTACTCCAGCTTGTTTCTTGGATTTATTTTCTTGGGAAACTATTTTCCAACCCCTTACTCTGAGGTAATGTGTATCTTTGTAGTTGAGGTATGTTTCTTGTATGCGGAAGAATGATGGATCCTGTTTATGCTTCCACTCAGTTAGCCCATGTCTTTTTATTGGGGAATTGAGACCACTGATGTTGAAAGATATTAATGACCAATGATTGCTAGTGCCTGTTATTTTGATGTTGGTGGTGGTTCTTTCTCTCTCTCTCTCTGAGTGTGTGTTTCTCTCTCTTCTTTTTTTTGTGGAATTATCTATTTTTTGTGTTTTCTTGCATGTAGTTACCCTTTTTGTGTTGGAGGGTTTTTTTTTTGAATATTTATTTATTATTTAAGTTATGAGTACACTGTAGCTATTTTCAGACATATCAGAAGAGGGCATAAGATCCCATTACAGATGGTTGTGAGCCACCATGTGGTTGCTAGGAATTGAACTCAGAACCTTTGGAAGAGTAGTCTGAGCTATCTCTCCAGCCCCCCCTTAAAATATCCTATGTAGGGCTGGATTAATGGAAAGATATTACTTAAATTTGGTTTTTGTCATGTAATATCTTGTTTTCTATGTCTATGGTAATTGAACATTTTTCTGGGTATAGTAGTCTTGGCTGTCATCTGTGATCTCTGTGATCTGTGTAAAACATCTGCCCAGGACCTTCTCTGGCTTTTAAAGTCTCTATTGAGAAGTCTGGTACAATTCCAATAGGTCTGTCTACCTTCATATGTTACTTGGTCTTTATCCCTTGAGGCTTTTAATATTCTTTCCTTGTTATGTACATTTAGTGTTTTGGTTATTATGTTGAGAGAGGATTTTCTTTTTTGGTCCACTCTATTTAAGCTTCTTGTACATTTATAGGCATCTGTTTCTTTAGGTTAGGGAAATTGTCTATTATGTTGTTGAAGATATCCTCTGGGCCTTTGAACTGGGTTTGGTCTTTTCATAGTGTCCCAATTTCCTGGATGTTTTGTGTTAGAAAACTTGCCAGCTTTTGTATTTTCTTTGACCAATGTATCAATTCTTCTATGGCATTTTCTATGTTTGAGAATCTCTCTTCCATCTCTTGTATTCTGTTGGCGCTTGTATTTGTATTCTTGTTCTCTTTCCTAGGTTTTCTATCTCCTGGATTGCCTCAGATTGTGTTTTCTTTATTCCTTCTATTTCTATTTTCAGGTATTGAGCAGGTTTATTCATTTCTTTCACCTGTTTGATTGTATTTGTTTATATTTATTGATTTCCTATTTAAAGGTCTCTACTTGTTTGATTGTATTTTCCTGTGTTTCCTTAAGGGCTTTATTAATTTCTTCCTTAAATGCCTCTATCATTTCTATAAGATTAGATTTAAAGTCTTTTCCCTGTGATTCAGGTGTGTTTGGATATCCAGGGTTTGTTGAAGTAGGATAGCTGGGTTCTGTTGGTACTATATTGCCCTGGCTTTTGTTGATTGTGTTCTTGAGCCATTTTGTTGTCCCTAATGTCAGCAGGCCTCTGGGGCTGCAGGTAGAGCTGTTTGTCCCTGATGGTAGCAGGCTTCCAGGGATTCAGGCAGAATTGGTAGTCCTTGATGGCTTCAGGCTGCTGGTTGTTCCAAATGGGGTCTTGGCCTCCAGAGATGTAGCTAAAGTGAGTGGTCCCTGACATTTGCAGGCCTCTATTTGTCCTGGGCAGCAGCAGGCCTCCAGGGATGCAGGTGAACTTGTGACTTTGGAAAAGGAGTGTGGGGGAGGGGGAAAGGGGGAAGGGTGGAGTTCACTGCTGCTGGGTTTGCCCAGAGGGGCCAACAGGCAGGGAATTGGGGTAGGGATTTCTCCTGCTGGCTGCTGATGGCTACAGGCATCTGGTATTATTGTTAGAGTTGTGGACCTGAAGATGGAGCACAGCGGGGACAGGGCAGACCTCCAGAACCCGCAGGGAGGGGTTTGGGGATTGGTGATCTTATCCTTGTAATATTTAATATTCTTTGTTCTGTACATTTAATGTTTTGATCAGTATGTGGCAGGAGAATTTTCTTTTCTGGTCCAATATATCTGGTGTTTTGTAAGCTTCTTAAATGTTTATAGGCTTATCTTTCTTTAGGTTGGGGAAATTTTCTTCTGTGATTTCGTTGAAAATATTTTCTGGGCCTTGCCGCTGGGAATCTCCTTCTTCTAGTTCTAAAATTTTTGGATTTCGCTTTTCATGGTGTCCCAGATTTCTTGGATGTTTTGTGTTATGAACTTTTCAGATTTAGCATTTTCTTTGACTGGTGTTTGGATTTCTTCAATGTATCTTCTCTTCCTGAGATCTCAGGGAACAGCACATTGCTTACCTCTGGCAGCTATGCCCCAGGTGGACCCAGCAGGCAGGGGATTGGTGGAGGAGAGGTCTAAACTGAAAATTTCTGGGGCCTCTGCAGGGATCCTTGGGAAAGCAGGGAGAGCCATGGGCCAGATGATGGAGGTTGGGGGGACGGTGTGCAGCTTACCTCTGCAGGCTGTTCCCGCCTAAATTGTTTTTGGCCAGTGTTTTATCTCAGCAACAGAAAGCAAACTAGGGCATTATCCTCTTTAGTTATAATGGAAAATAAATTGTATTTGTGCTCCCCATCCCCGCCGCTTTAATGTATTTGCCTATTAAGGCTATTGCTAATTACACATGGTGGTAATTTTGGATAATTATCAGGAAGAAATAAAATACAAATTTGAGACCAACTATAATCATAATAGACTCCTAAGTTCAGGAACGACCCAAATCTGTCCATTTGTTCCATTGCTTCTGCAGGACAGAGGACTGCAGTGTGAGCCGTGAGGTGGAGTGTGTGTGTGGAAGGTGCTCTGTTTGCAGGGAAGGAGCTAATAACTCTGTTTTCCCTGTTGTTCTTAAGATCTAGTTTTACCAGGAGTTCCCCCATTATAACCCTTGGGTTTATATATATATTATTTATCTTGGATACTGGTTGAAATGATTCATTTGTCTTGTTTTCTTATCAGCCACACAGCAAAGCTGAAGATTTCTGTGACAGTTTCCCACTGGGAAGGAGGAGCTTCGGAGAGCCAAGTCGGCCTAGTCCAATAACAGGTGAGTGGACCTTGCAGTTCTGAACACAACCAGGCTTGCTCATTATATGCTGGAGCTGGACCCCACGAGTCCTATTCTGTGATGAGTATGTAGTGAACGTTTGTAAATAGCCAGAGTTTGACTAATTTTCCTCTCCTTCCTTTACCTGGCAAGACTTAAGTTTGACAATGCATTCCTAATATATTTACCTTTTATTCGCAGAAGACTTTTTATTTTCTACTTAATTCAAAAACTGAGCTCATGGAGTGGGTCTGTGGTATGCACACTATAAACAAACAGTTGTAAAATAAAAATACACTGAGTTGAGAACAGCCAGAGATGACTGACCACGTTTTATAAACCATGGGAAGAACTGCAATGGGAATCAGCCATAGAGTAAGGCATTAGGATGAACAGTCCACTTTGGAATCCAGAAGGGTGGTATTTTACTCCCTTGAGGTCACAGAGACAAGGGCCTTGCAATAAGAGTGTTGTCCTTTAAATGAACTATGTTTAAGCTATATACGTATGTGTACACACATATATGTGGGATGTAAAAGTAGAAAATAAACTATGAGAAGTCTAAAGGGAGAAGGAAAGGGGATCAGGAGAGGGCAGCAAGGTCAGTGGACAGGAAACAGGAGGGAGGGCTCTTGGGGGAGGAGCTGGAAGAATAGGTGGCAGTGGGAGGGAAAAGAAGCACAAAACATAATTATATATACATGTGAAAGTGCCACAGGGAAGTCCATTACTCTTTTTGCTAACTACCGTCCCCCCAAGACTCCCAAACGAAACCCCAAACCAAGTAAATTCCCCGACTTTACTGAAATTTCACTGATGTTTGTGAAGTCTAACCTAGCTTTTAGGTCTTTGTTCATTCAGAACCCATTAAGCATCTTTTTACAAAGAGTTCTATTTAGCTAATCTAATTATTTCTGTAGTGGATCAGAAAGTTCATATGTTTTTCTACTAGACCATGGACATGTCAAAACACGGTCAAATTACGGAAATCCATGAGGTGAGCTTTTTTTTTTTTTTTCATTCATAAAAAGAGGCTGGATAGTGCAAAAATTTCCAGTTAGTGGGGTTGCTCTTCTGGACTTTTCAGTAGCTTTCGGGGTGGCATTGGAGACATGGAGTGCAGATTGGCACCTGCTGATCTCCTGTTGTCCAACCTGTGGCATGTGGTAGTGCCATTTAATGTAATAGTTGTCTAGAAAAGAAAATAGTGTTAGGTAATTAAGAAGAAGACAGAGAAATTTTGGGGGGGGGGGCAAGATGGCTGGTAGGTAAGGGCTCTAGCCACACAAGCCTGATGACCTGTGTTTGATCCTTGGAACTTGTGTAGAAGGCCAGCTGTGGTGGCACACATCTGTAATCCAATCCCTCCTGTGGGCAGGTGGGAGGTACTGACAGGAGAATTGTCTAGAAGCCTTCTGGCTAGCTAATGTGGGGTGTAAAGCCCAAGCAGCAGGAATAACTGACAAGTCCCCATCTCCACAGAGTGGAAGGTGAGAGCCTACTCCAACAGCTGTCCTCTGAACACACACCTGAGCACAGAAACAGAAACACCAAATAAAAGACTAATTAAAAGAAAATCCCCTTTCAGGGTACTGCAACCTCTGATTTTCTCTTTTGAGACAGGGTTTTCCTCTGGAGCCCAAGGCCTCAAACTTAAGATCTTATTGCCATGTCCCTTGTGTGCTGCGATTACAGGGAAACATCACCATTCCTACTGAATTTAATTTTGCTCAGGGTGATGGAGTGAGGAGAACATTAAGCCTCTAGCCTTTTCATGAACTGAAGCAAGGGTTCAATATTCATGCTCTTAAGATGTATCACTTAAGATCTACAGTGTTAAAAAGAGTGCAGGCGAGTTTCTTGCTTGCCTCCTTTCTTTCCCTTTTTGCCAAAGACCATGTCCCCATCTAAATGAATGACTATTAGGGCCAGACCCACCCATCAGCAGCCCCGTTAGAGGGAACTGTGTGCAGTAGTAGCCTAGTCCTGCTTAGGGGTGACCAAAGGGTTCCTTGAAAATGCTACGAGTCTATTGCATCCCAACCCTTGATGACAGTGCCTACATGCAGTTAATGGTTGTCTATCCAAGTTCTAAGGACACTGTGACCTAATTCACTCTATCATGTACTCACTGTTCTCCTCCACATGGCATTCTGCCACAAGGAAGATGGGTTGCTAGAGATCACATTGAACTCTTGTTTTCAAGTCTAGAATTCCAGGCTCTATCCAGGACCCATTCATTACTGAATTGTTTTCCAAGTCTGTCCAGTTTCCTACTGTAGGTGTAACAAATGATCACACATCCAGACAGGGAACTGGGCACAACTTTGTCATTTCACAGGCCCAGAGGTCAGATTTCTAAAGAGTTTTCTAAGCCTTCATGAGGGTGCTGGCATAGCTATGTTCTTTCCTGAGGGCTCTGAGGGCTCTGGAGGGAGTCTACTTCCTTAACTTTCCCAGCCTTGAGAGGTGGGTCACATTCTTGGCATGTGGCTGAATTGCATCTGGTCTGTCCATTATGACAAGTTCCTCTCTGGATCTGACCCTCCTGTTTTCTATATTAGAGGACACCTGTGATTGCACTGGGCCCTTCTAGAAAACCTGTCATAATCTCCCAACCCAAGATCTGTGTGTGGATCATGCCTGGAAAATTCCTTTCATCGAATAAGCTGTTACAGGTTCTGAGGGTTAGGATGTGGACATTGCAGGGAACTATTTATCAGAGTCAGATACCATGCAGCTTTTCAACATTGTCCAGAGGGTCAATTGCATGGTAAATGCACCAGTATACCATGGGTCTTTTATGGTTAAGAGGAGAGTGACTGAATAAAACTGGAAAGCCTACCAGGAGATTAAGGAATGACTCTTGGTGTGTACCAGCCTTACCAAGTTGAAGTGATCCTGTATTTCATGCATAAGGGTTCCCTTGTTTGTGACCTTAGCTGTCTTTGGTTCTTTGTTCAGCAGATGACTTCGGCCATGATCTCCACCTGGGTTCAGTGCTCACATTTGCGTCTGTTTAGAGCTGTAGAGGCTCCACATTTGTCTCCAATCCTGTGTTTAGTCATGAAGCTGGTGTTGTGGCAAAAAGGGTTATACCTTACTGCGCCTTACTCCCCAAAGTCTAGTAGTGGGCCAATTCCCAAGGCAATGCTCAAGCCATCCTCCAGTGTCTCTGTTTTTAGCTCTGGAGAAACATTGATTCCTCGTCTGCAGTTTGCAAACAGCTCTTAGACCTTCCAAGCTGATGATGAAATGTCCGAAGGGTGATATATAGTATTTTTTCCCCAGCCTGCTTTGTCTTTGGTTGCTAAGATTTTTCTTTCAGTGTTGGATGTCTTTAGATCTTACTTTAATGTCTAGGCATGACTCTTCTTTTATTCACGTTTGCTCTGGAGTTCTGTCCTCTTTCCTGGGCCCTGGAGCCTCCCATCAGTTCTGACTTTCAGATGTGGATTCTTTGAACACACTTAAAGCCATTCTTTTTGTCAGACTGCATCACTTCTCACCAATGACCACCAGTCATAGCGCTTCCTGTATCTCTCTCTCTTTTCTGAAATGTAAAATCCTGTGGTTTTTTTTTTTTCTGTACAAATCATTCAGATCTTCTTCTAGTCCATTATTTACCTTATGCCTAGAACGCTGCCAAATAAGTACATTTATTTTCAATTTTGTATTTTTATTTTAGTGTACTATTTTCCTATTTCTGCAATTTCTACTTCATTATTTTCAAGTTGTTATGTCGGTTTCTACTGTTCCCACTGCAGATGTTTTCATGCATATGACTTCTCTAAGTTTTTAGTTTAAAGATTCAGTTTTTTTTTTTTTTTTAGTTTATGTTTTGACTGCACATGTCTGTGTACCACCTGCTTGTGTAGTCCCCATGGAGGCTAGAAGAGAGTACTAGACCTGCTGGAACTGGATGTCCAGTAGGTTGTGAGCCAACCGTGGGTGCTAAGAACTGAACACTGGTCCTTTTTGAAAGCAGTAGATACCCTTAACTGCTGAGCCATGCATCTCTCTAGCCTTGATCTAAGTTATTATTTATTTAATTTACATTATTTATTGAAAATAAAGTATTTTCTCTCAGACTATATCCCAATCCTAGTTTCCCCTCCCTCTACTGCCCCCAGTTTCTTCCTGCCTCCCCCCCTCCAGATCCGCCCCTTTTTCTGTCTCTCATTAGAAAAGAGCAGGCTGCTAAGAGATAATAACCAAACAGGACAAAACAAAATATAATAAGACGAAGCAAAAACTATCACTTTGAAGCTGGGCACAGCAGCCCAACTGAAGGAAACGAGACCTAGAGCAGGTGCAAAAGTCAGGCACCCTCTCATCCTCATAATCAGGAATCCCATAAAAAATTAAGCTGATAGTTGCTATATCTCTATCTCTATCTATCTATCTATCTATCTATCTATTTATCTATCTATCTATCTATCAATCTATCTTACCTGGTGTAAACACATGTGGGCCCTGTACTTGATGCTTCAGTCTCTGTGAGCTCATATGTGCCTTACTTAGTTGAGTCAGAGGGCCTTATTCTCCTGGTGTCCTCCATCCTTTCTGGATTTCACACTCTTTTCATCTCCTTTTCTGTGGGGTTCCCAGAGCTCTGAGGGGAGGGATTTGCTGGAAGCCTCCAATTTAGACTGTCTCTCCACATACTATCTGGTTGTGGATTCCTGCATTGTGCCCTTCCCCAGACTTGATCAGGCTAAATAGACCTTAAGAGTTTGCCACAGTCGGACCCAGGTGGAGTCTTCGGCCTTGCTGCACCTGCAATTTCCTACAGGAGTAGACTGCCTGCTGAGATTGCTTTGCAACTCAATCCAGCAACTGCAGTGCTGAATATTAAACTTTGAGCCTTGATCAGAAACTTGTCTTGGCTCCATCCTTCCCTTGCACCCCGTTCTTTGTCCTTTGTCCTTTTCATTTCCAGTCCCCCCTTTCAGGTAACCCAGTTCATCTATGGCCACTGGATGGCTACACTGAATCAGTTCCAATCTGCTGCTAGAGGAAGCCTCTCTGATGAAGACTGGATAAGGTACCACTCTATAAGAATAGCAGAATATCATTAGGAATAATTTTCTTGATTTTATTTATTTATTTATATATTTTTTTAATGAGTAGTGTTTTGTTTTATCCTAGGTTTCTGGGCTATCTAGTCTCTGGCTCTTCATTATTCAAGCAGTGTTGGGTGTGGGTTCCTTTTTATGGAGTGGACCTTAGGTCAAATGAAACATTGGTTGGATACTCCCACAAGTTCTGTGCCACAATTGTCCTAGCATATTATGCAGTCAGGACAAATTGTGGGTCAAAGTTTTATGGCTGGGTTGTCATTCACATTTCTCTTTTGGTAGTCTACCAAATACCTTCTTGCATCAAAGAGACTAGAATGCAGGGGTGAGTATTCCATATAGGCACTCACTCAATTTCTCTACATTCACTGACTTGTATGGGAGTTGTCCTTTGCAATGGGGCCCCATTGTCAGGTTGCAGAGAGCAGTCTTTTGGCTTAGCCAAAGCTTGAGTCCTTTAGGAATTTCCATGGGACCTTCTTGACCAACAAATCAGTTGAATGCAACTAAGTCCCCATATACTAAAAGCCTTTCCTGGCTATAAGAGGTTAGTTGAGACTCCATATTCTCCATTACTAGGAGTCCTCATTAGGATATCCTTGTGTTCCCCCAGACCTCTACTCTACCTAATCGCTTTGGGTCTACAAATTGTAGGTTGGTTATCATTTGCTTAATGGCTAATATATGGTGAATGTACTATATTTATCCTAGGTGTCACTCAGGATATTTTTTTCTACTTCCATCCATTTCCTTGCAAATTTCATGGTGTTATTTTTTTTTTTAAACTGAGTAATACTTCATCGTGTAAATGTACCACATTTTCTTTAACCATTCTTTGGTTGAGGGATATCTGGGTTGTTTCTAGTTTCAGGCTATTACAAATAAAGCTGCTATGAACTTAGTCAAGTAAGTGTCCTTGTGGGATGATGGAGGATATTTGCGTATATGTCCATTTGGTTAGGAGAAGGATCTCATTGTGACATACTTCCTCCACCAAGGCCACACCTTCTAATAGTGCCTCTCTCTGGGCCAAGCGTATTCAAACCACCACACCATCTCTGCTTAAATCTCCTTCAGCCTCCAGAATTCTCCCTGTTTTGTTCTTTTACATTATATGTCATTCTACTGTCCTCTTTTACTACATGGCTTACTTGTGTTCCAACACCATTGGTTTCCAAGCAGCTTCTCCATATACACTTCATTTTTGTTAAGGCTTTTGACTCAAGAAGTTTTATTCTCACAATGACTTACATCTGGAAACTGTAAAGAAAAACAGCTACCCAGGTTTTTTTTGTTTGTTTGAGCACAGTTTTTATCCATGAGAATTTTAGTGATAAAATGTGTCCAACTTTATTATAAAACCCACGTCTTCTTTCTTTTTATGTCTCTCACCCAATCATGTTGTCATGGGTGGAATGCATTTTACTGCCCCTGGCTCTGGGTTTGCCTACATAAGTTTCCTGAACCAGTAGTGTGTAGGTGGAGATAAAAATATGCCAGTACTGTACCCTGCTTCAGGGGCCTGATACCTTCCTGTTTTCTTTCTGGTACCTCAGCCACTGGACATATCTTGGATTATCCAATGGTTCAAGGTGAGAGGTGTGAGGAGCAAATCTGATCTAACTGCAGAATTCTGAAGCAGAGCCACTCACTCACATCCAGCTCTGAGCATCAGCTTGATGACTGGCAGTAAGATATGTCAACAACACTGATTATAACGAGTGTGTTTTCTCAGAAATGTATTGAATAACAATCAATTCACAAAACGATTGTTGCAATTTACCAAGTAATCCCAGCTTCCCTTGATAGTATGATTACTGTCAATAGCAGGTTCTTTTAGTCTTTCTTTTATTACCAGTGTTAACTATTGAATCACACATTGTGCTTCATGTACACTCACACCCATTTCAGAATGGCTTACAAGACTTTTATGACTCTCACTCAATTGCTTTGCCATGGGTGGAGTGTATTTCACTGCCCTTGGCTTTGGGGTTGCTTATATAATTTTCCTGAATCAGTATTGTGTGGATGGAGATAAAGCATTCCAGTTCTGTGCCCTGGCTTCAGAGGCCTGATATCTTAGGCTCCTGGCTTACAAAAAGGTCCTATTAAAGGCAGTTGCAGAGAGCTGATACACATGTTCAGAGAGCCACTGCAGGTGGTTAGGTAAAACAAAAACCTAACTGGACAGGGCCAAGACACTGAGATGCAGGGTCTTGTAAGTGCAATATAGACTTGGGTCCGCATAGATGAATAGATGGATAGAGGAATAGGCTCCCGAGTTTTTTTCCTGTCCATCCCTTGAGACATGCTTGGCCAGTTAGGTGAGTGGTGCCATTGCCATCACTATGTCAGATGTTCCTCCTGTTATGAAAAACAAATGAAGATCTTTGTATTGACAAGTGTCTTAGATAGGGTTTCCATTGCTGTGAAGAGACATCATGACCAAGACAACTCTTAAAAATGACAACATTTAAATGGGGTTGGCTTATAGTTTCAGAGGTTCAGTCCATTATCATCATGGAGGGCAGTGTGGCAGTGTCCAGGAAGACATGGTACTACTGATAGAGTTGATAGTTCTGCATCTTGATCCAACTGCAGCCAAGAGAGACTGTCTACTCCACACTGGGTGGAGCTTGAGCCCTATGAGCCCTCAAAGCCCACTCCCACAGGGACATATTTCTTCCAACAAGGCCACACCTATTCTAACAAGGACACACCTCCTAATAGTGTCACTCTTTGTGGGCTAAGCATTCAAAGACACTAGTCTATGGGGACCAAACCTATTCAAACCACTACAGCAAGCTATTTTGTTTTTGTAGTACTTTTTAAATTGTTTGTTTGTTTTTGTGTTTTTGAGACATGGTTTCTCTGTGTAGCCATGGCTGTCCTAAACTTTCTCTGTAGACTAAAGTGGCCTTGAACTCAAGAGGTCTGCTGCCCTTGCCTCCTGAATGCTAGGATAAAAGGCATGTGCTATCATTGACTGGTTCTAGTATGGTTTTAAAATGCTCATGTGCACATGTGTCCCCAATCTACTTTGAGCATTATCCTCTGTTAGGTGAGGATTTTGAGGCTCTCCCAAACCCAGGAAGTGATCAGTATGTCCCTCACCATGCAGACCAATTAATAGTATAAGTGACTCTAGGAACATATTGGGAAAAGAGATCACTGGGCATGCAATGTTTCTTATGTCACCCCACATTTTGATTCCTTTGGAAGTAATGCCTATCTTGTGACCCTTGTCTCCCTTCCTCTGGACAATCTAAAAGCAGCTTTCCGTTTTGGAGTGTGGGCAGCCTGAGTTTCTGAGTTATTGCCTTCTATTACCACACAGGTTTCTCTTTATCATCAAAGTCCAGAAGCAACAGTAACTGATTGGCATGGCAAGGGACTGGGATTCACCTGTGAGATGGTGGCGGGAGCTCCTGACTCTCGTTTGTTTCAGGTGATACTGCTCTTTATCTACGCATTCTGAGTGTTTGCTTACAGCCCACAGTTATTAGCCTTTTTTATGTCTTAAAGAGTCAAAATGACACAGACTGACAATGGGCTGTTTATTTTAAGCCCACAATGGGCTCATGTTGGAATGTAAAATTAGATGGGATCTGTGGCTCTCATTGGTTCCTGCTAATTTTCTTGCCTCTCTGATGCTCCTTACAATTTCTCCAGCATCTCTGTTTTATGCAGAAAATTCCACTTTCTGTCTTTCTGTCTGGCACCAGGTAGCCATTACCTTAACCTCCAATGAAAAAGCAAAATTGAAAGTATTTGCTGACATGATGGATTTCTATTCCATCTTCTGCCTGCATTTATCCAAGGCCCTTTTCCTGGATTCTGACCTGCTGTCATGTCTTCAACATGATTTAGGCAGTGTCTCTCAAGTAGGTGGCCATCTTAATCTAGAATTGGCAAAAGAGCAGAATGACAAGGGATATGTTCAATACCTCCAATCCCTTTGTGCTCCAAAGATCGCCTGTGATACTCGAATGCTCCTTCTGACACATCTGCTGGTTTGGTGGCTCTATTTTTTCCTGTCTTGTTAGTCAGCAGGACTCTTGGTCCCTAGATCTGTAGTGATCTCTGACCACATTGACTGGTGACTAGGAGGCCATGTCTTCTAATAAAGCACCATGCCACCTGCATCTTCTGATACAGTACCATGCCATCTGGATATTTATATCAGTACATTTTTTTCTTCATAGTTAGAACATGAAAATACCTATAAATTGGTAAGGTTTTTCTCCCCAGTTCTTTTTTCCCTAACTTTCATTTCCTCAGGCCAAGAGCCAAATGTATTATCAGGATAGCTATTATGGATCACCAAAGGAAACACTCAGTCCATTCATTTTTGCTTGGAGCATACTTAAAGAACACTTTGAAAAGAATTTTAGATGTATAATAGTGACATATATAGTCATAATCTAGTAGAAAATTTAAAACAAGGTCAAATAATTAAACGGTAAAAACAAGAAGAACATTTTCAGGTATTATTGGGTGAAATAAGTAGTGGTGGCATTTATGACAGTTGATTTGAGCTCTTGTTGAAGGGTGGGGTATACTCAGAATATCTAGGGAGGACATTTTAGACAGAGACCAACAGATACAAGATCCCTGGTTAGAAGTGTACCCAGTATGTTTGAGGAATAGCCAGGGATCCAGCAAAGGGTTGGGACTTCAGGAAAGGAAAGACACATAGAGTAGAGGTAGAAACATGACCCTGGACCAGAGAGTATACTCACTTTTTAGAATTACATTGTTGTGAGCCTTCTTCAATGGGGAGTAGCAGTATGTGATGCACATTTTAAAAATGTCTTCATGACTATCTTACAGAGAACAGATTGTACTTTCGAATTAATCTCCTACTGTTTGTTTAAAGAAGCCCCGTGAAAGCTGATATATTTACAGGCTTACAAATTCTAATTATGATCTAGGAATTGAATGGGCTAAGTTCCATTTTTCTCTTTCTCTGAAATTTTATAGATTGTCAACCCAAAGTGAAGGCAGATTTACTGACATCAAATAACTAGATCATGACAATTCCATTAGAAAAACCTCTATAGCATCTTTTTAATAGCTAAGACTTTTTAAACATAAAGGCCAAAATGACATTGCACTTCCCACCTACGGACTGTCCTAAACCCCATTCAGTTGCCATCTGAGAACACTTTGTCCATTTTCTTGCTTTGGAGGGTCTCATAGTCAAGTTAAGTATAGTAGTTGTCATCAAAGCTGTAATCCATCCAGTGGGTCATGGGAAATATGTAACAAAGGACTTAGGAGAAGACTTTCCTAGCATCTGCCTAAGTTGTTTATGATTTAGGTCAAGTAACAGCGTGGCTGTGGTGAGAGTTGAGGATCTGGAGTGGGTCTTGACTATGTGTTGGGTGAAGAATTAGCATTTTGTTGAATAAGCAAGTGCTTTGTCAAAAACAGAATGGTTTCATGAAGAGCAAACTCCTCATTGCGTGTGCTCTCTCTGACTCTCTCTCACTTTGTGTGTGTGTGTGTGTGTGTGTGTGTGTGTGTGTGTGTGTGTGTGTGACTTTCAAGGAATGCCAAGTGAGCTAAGTGATATTTGGGAAAGAGGTTAAATCACTAAAGGAAGAGTTTCAATCCTCACAGAGGTGGGGCAATTAAAATCAAAGGCATGAAGGCTGGGAACAACCAGGCTCTGAAAATTGTTGATGTATGCATGTTTTAGACAGGCCTTTTCTTTTCCCTTTTGAAGACCATTTCCCTGTTTACTCATTCTGGCTTTGGATTCATGATCCTCCTGACTTGTGTCTTTAGCACTGGGATCAGATACACGCCACCCTACTTGGTCTATGGCCAAGTTTCATTTAAGCTTTTGAGCTTGGACCAGATTGCATTTTTGTAGCTTTTTGAAGGGCCAGTGTAAATGACTGGCCCAGGTGATTTCTGAGTTGTACTCTGAGAAGCGATGACTAGAGAACAGAACCCTGAATTTAAGAGTGACTTCCCCTTCCATTCTTGTTTGTTCAACCAAATTGACTGCTTTTATCCCTCCGTTAAACACAATGAGAAAATGGAGTGGCTAATACCTCATCCTCCTGAACAAGGCCTGGTGTGTTCCTTATTCCCAGTGGCCTGAAGGCTGATGGCTTCCACCCCAGCATCTCTGTCTTCATTGATTTGCTTTCGAACGGGCTTTTCTATTCTGTTTTTCCATCTGACTTTGGGTACACTGAAACACTCACACAGTTACTAATATTTTTAAACAAATTCTTCACTAGCTCAGCTGCAGGCACACTGTGATGATTTCACAGAAGATTGACTACTGGGTGTAGATTTGTTCAGCCATCTGTAAGCAGAGAACCTCAAGACTCCCAGCTTTGCAGTGCCTTCTGAATGAGATTAAATTTTACCATTTAAGGTTTTAATTCAACCTTTTATATTTGTTTCCTAATTTTGACCTGCAGCACATTTGAAGATTTTTATATCAAGGAGCTTTATTCATTCTTCCCCAGGAACTGAATTTGACTTTCAATGTAGAGCTGACACTGACCTAAAGTTACTAGGGAAAAGTTTGTCTCTGTGTTTTAAATTTTGGGTGTTGCTTTGTGTAGAGCCAGCTGTAGGAATTGCTGCTTCTGTTACATTGTAACAGCATCTCATGACTGATTTAAATATTGCTGTGAAAGGGCTCATTTTTATAGTTAGTTCTAATATATTTCTTATGTAGGATATTAAAACTAAGTTCTGATGGCATCTATTTCTCTTCTGTTCCTTTGAAAGCCATCTGATTTGTTTCAGATTTTGGACATTCTTGAACAAAGCTGTTTTCTACATTTGCAAGCAGGCTTTGTGTGGGCATAAGTTTTCAGTTATTTGAACAGGTGCTAAGAAGTGTGATTATGGTCATCCTACAGAAAGCTATGCTCACTTTTCTAAGCGACTGCTAGTGTGGGTGTACCATGACATCCTGCACATTGCCATGAGTTTACTCAGTGCCCATATACTACACTTACTCTTTAGAGGGAAAGTGAAGTTCATAGGTCGGAAACTTGGCTGCAAAGGCAAGACAAACCCTGGAGAAGGAATATGTAAAGTGAGGTGCTTTGAATGAGCATAGCCCTACCAGCTAATACTTGGATGTTTGGTCCCCAGTCTGTGGACATTTTAGGAAGGATTAGGAGATATGGTCTTGTTGGTGGTGCCACTGGGGGTGAGCTTTTACATTTCAAAAGCCCAAGTAAGTTCTCAGCTGGCCACTTGCAGCTCAGGTGTGATCTTACTGCTAATGTTCCAGAGTCATACCCTGCACCATGATGGTAATGGAGTCACCCTCTGAAACTGTAAGCCGGCCCTCAGTCAAATGCTTCTCGTTTATAAGTTGTCTTAGTCAGGGTGTCTCTTCATGGCAGTAAAATAGTAACTAACACATGAAATAAAGCACAGTTGCTTTTTAAAATTCTTAATAGCAAACTACCCAAAACAATAATCGCTTGATTATACAGTGAATGCCAACCACAAAACAAAGTACTGTGATTTGATTGGTATTCATTATATAATAATACTGTAGAAAGATGTGGAAATGTCCTGTGTTTTTGGCATAGCACCTTTATGACATGAAACATATTAAAATATGGGCAAGGATGT
The DNA here is from genome assembly GCA_019843965.1 of Rhynchomys soricoides. Lineage (NCBI taxonomy): Eukaryota > Metazoa > Chordata > Mammalia > Rodentia > Muridae > Rhynchomys > Rhynchomys soricoides. The sequence goes on from JADRCH010000241.1 coordinate 1,670,492, forward strand.
GCATGTTGGGGCACTCCTTCAGTCCCTGTACCCAAAAGTTTGAGTCAGGAGGACTAGGGGTTTGAGGAGAGGCTGGTTACATCATGAGACCCTTATTCAAAATAAACAAGCAGCCAAATGCACAGGATAAATAAGGTATCAGGCAGCCATGGCAGTGACAAATGGGGAGAAAGAGCTCAGGTGAGTTAGATGCCACAAGGATCCAGGCAGTCATGTTTCTCATTAAAGTAAGAAGCAGAGCCGGTATTGGAGTGAAGGCATGAAGCCAGGAAGGGGAGGGATTTCACACTGTGACCCAAGACTCTGCAGAGAGAGAGGAGGGAATCACAGTTTTACACATGAGCGGTATGGATACAAGAGCACAGTTCTTACTTCAGACAGGGTAAGAAACAGTTTGTTCAGGAGTTAAATATGAGTGACCATAACTTGGAGACACAGATTTAGGTAACCCCAAATTTCCTATTCCCATGGGGGTAACAGGCTGATAAAGTTTTACAGTAACAACAAAGAAAGCAGCCAATCAAGGGACTTTTCAAATGCAGTGGTGAAAAACTGCAGTGGGTGAGCTAAAACAAAGTAAACCTGTAAATCTCAGACGCTACCCGGCAAGTGGGCTCTTAAGGTAATATATTTAAGATATTTTACTTTTCCTCCCCAACTTGCTTTTGGTCATGATGTTTCATCACAGCAATAGTAGCCCTAAGACAGGATGTAAGGAGGAAAACACAGGAGGGAGAGACCATGGGTTAGGGCCAGGGCCTGCTGACTGTAGCCTTAGGAATAGCTCTGTGAGCATTGCTGGATGTCTGGGTTCAGGACTGCAATTGCTGGTTTGGGGACTGATATAATTGTTGATTTTTATTTTGAAGCAGGATCTTGCTATATAGTCCATAGTGGCTGAAAAAGCCATGAACCCTCTGCCTCAGCCTTTCCAGTGACAGGATTGCAGGTGTGTATTGATCATTGAATAAAGTAGATTACTACCCATAGTGAGGGCTGCATTATGAAAGCCAGTAAGGCAATCTACTGGTCTTCTGCAAAGAATATATGTCTAGGTACTTCCATGTGCCTGGAATGAAGGTGTACCTAACTATTAACACAAAATCTTAGATCTTCTGTGTTGCTACTGGCTAGAAGATCTATGAGTGAGAAAATAAATGCTCACATTAATAAATCTGTGATTCAGAGATTGTTTGTTATACAACATTTCTATGGTCATGGCTAGCTAGCATAGTTTGGCTTAGTCATTGGTATTTAAAATTATGTTCATATAGAATATTCATGTTTCCCAAGCTGAATTCAGATAATTTACTATTCAGATCAATAAACAGGGGTTACCTTATACTTCTGTATTTTTAAAATTAGAAATAGCCAGGCAGTGGTGGTGCACGCCTTTAATCCCAGCACTCGGGAGGCAGAGACAGGCGGATTTCTGAGTTCGAGGCCAGCCTGGTCTACAGAGTGAGTTCCAGGACAGCCAGGGCTATACAGAGAAACCCTGTTTCGAAAAAAACAAAACAAAAAAAATTAGAAATAGAAATGATTTATTTTTTTTGTATTTTGTCTCCTAAAATGAGAATAGCTATTTTTTACACAAAAAACACTGGTACTCACTTTCACACACGGTCTCATACACAGTAAGTTCTGGGAGAACTTACAGAATTATTCTATGACATTGGTGGGTATATTTTGTGCTTGAATTCTTAGGTTATATCTTCTCAATTTTCATTACAAATACAGACAATTCAAAGAACTGTTTTCAGTCTCAATCCAGGGATACAACATGGGATCTGGACAAAATAGATCTGTCTCTACATTCCCCCAGGAACTGATCAGAGTTACATGAGTGTCTTGAAGTCAGTGTGAACCTTGAGAACTGTTGCTTGGGATCCTAAATTTCTTTCACTCTTGTAGATAGTGAACAGAATCAGTTACAAATGATAACATACTATATTATAATTCTGTTTGTGAGAAATGTCTTCAGGAGCAAAATCCACAGTCATAGAGTAGATGGGTGATTAGGGCAGGTAAAGAATCAATTTGGGGTGAGTAGAGGATCAACTTGGTGTGTGTGGTTTCTTCTGGTGGTATCAGAATTAATTGTTGTGATTGAACAATTCTGTCCATATGCCATTGGTTTATGGACTAAATGAGTGACTTCCATGGTCTGACGATTATGCTTTAGTATAATTTCAGTAGGACCCGGAGCTGCTCGGTGTTATGTGACTATTTCCTCAGTACTGGGAACATTGTCTTCTAGAGAAAGAAGGGAGGTTCTTAAGACCCTAGAAGCTAACCAAACTGGTAAGACTCAGGAAGCTCAGAAAGTCACAAGATTCACAAAGCCTTCCTATAGCATTATGAAAGAAGTAAAAGATCTGTGTGTGGACACTGGTGGAGAAGCCTGCAAGTTAACATGAATTGCAGAGATGTAGTTTTGGTAAGTTGTTTGTTCCCCATGCTGGGGCAGATTTTGAGGAATGTTGCTGTCTTTGAGTTACCTGAGTTCCTGTAATTGACTCTGATAAAACCTGGTTCACCAAATGAGGCTTCAATGGGGCTGTATCTTAGGTCTGTGGTCAGTACTGTCTTGAGTGAAGGGCATTTGCTCATGTTTTCCTAGGAATAGGTATGCAGCTCTCAAAGAGGAGAGATGCATGACCTGCGGGTGTTGAGTGAGATGATTTTATTGAAAGTGAGAACTGGAGATTGAACCCAGGGTCTTGTGTTTGCCAGGGAAGCTTTCTTCCATACTCCCATTCCCCATGCTTGCATATGAATGACACCATCTATATATACAGTTTTGACAGAGGGATGCCATTTTGTTTGTTTTACTTATAATTATTTAAGATACCCTACATGACAACATCTGACTCCTGTTAATGTTTCCTCATCCCTCCTTGAAGAAACCTATTCAGTCCAGGGTTTCTACTAACCTCACAATGGCTTTCAAAAAATAGAACCTGGTCAACTTAATTTTTCTGTAATTGGACAGAGACATATCCTCATGTCTTCATCAACACCATTTGGCAATGCACTCATAGGAATGCAATATGCCTTAATCACAAAAAACTACCTCCAAGGGGCAGACACAGTCGGTCTCTGTTCTACAAAGCTTGGGTGCACACAAAGGTGAAAAAATCGTACTGGAAGTTCAGTTGACTGATTACCTTGGAAATGGGAATCAATGAATGGGAAACACTTGAGTAACGATTTCCATGGAGAAAGTCAGTACACTGATGGCAAGAAGAAATTTGCCATTCTTTGTGAGGATACTTTCTGTTTGAGACGTCGCGATGAAACGCAGAGACAGGAGCACAGAGGTGAACGTTGGTATTCCCTGAAGTATGCATTATACATGCAAAGCCAAAATCCTTTCAACAAGATTAATAAGTGCTATTCATGGTGCTCCCTGTGCAGACCCACAGTGCAAAGAGCACAGGAACAAGGCTGCAAATTCCTCTGAGGTCTTCAGATGCAGCATGGTACAGCTAACCACAGGGAGCTCTCCTCCTGCAGCACAAAAGAAAGCAAAGAGAGCTAAGTCTAAAACACAAGCCCTTTCTAGGCAGCTCTGGTGGCTAATTAAATAACTAGCTTAGCGGCTAAGACTTTTTTACTTAGAAGCCAGGTAAGTGCTCTACCACCAGGTCCCAGCCTCAATTTCAGAGGAACTTTCTTCAGAGGTGTAAACATTGTAAACCCTGAAATGGTCAATAGTCAGACACACCACAGAAGAGCACAGTGGCTTCCTTACTGTCCTTGTCAGCGGTTAATGATTAGAATGAAATCCATAATTTTTTGGAATGAAAATTAGGATTGATTTCTGATTAAAGCAACAGTATCACAGAAAAAGATAGGTGTGCTTGGTTTCAAGTTGCCTGCTTACTGTGACTGTAGGCAATTCTTACTTGCTCTCTAGGATTCAATTTACTTCTCTTCTCCGTAAAAGGACAGGGCTTTCAGACCCACAAATGCCTTCAACTTTGTGTTTTCATGATTTATGAATCTTGGGTTTCAGAGTTTGATGGTTTATCTGAGAAAAATAATATTGACTTTCAGATAAGAGACTGGTAAGTGTGTGTGTGTGTGTGTATGTGTGTGTGTGTGTGTGTGTGTGTGTGTGTGTGCATGAGCGCGCATGAGCATTTAACTAAGTTTTGGTTATCACTAATGTTAAACCAAAGAAAATATTCTGGCTTTAATAAGAGATTTAAAGAGACTGACTAAAGACAAACAACTGAATTAGCATTGTGTGAGTTTCTACAACCAACTAAAACTCCACCTAGGGGTTCTTTGTAATTCTTTAAAATATTTTGTGTTTCTTTTTCTTTTTTTCAAAAAAAGATTTATTTACCTATAGCTGTGTCTTCAGACACCCCAGAAAAGGGCATCAGATTTCATTACGGATGGTTGTGAGCCATCATGTGGTTGTTGGGATTTGAACTCAGGACCTTTGGAAGAGCAGTCAGTGCTCTTAACCCCTGAGCCATCCCTCCAGCCCTTCTTTTTCTTTTCCAAGTGAAATATCCCCAAATAAATGAAAACATGCTTAAGTAGCAACCTTAGCTGGCGTCTCTCAGACTGTTTAACTACAAATATCGCTGAATTCTTAATGGTGAAGTTAGACTCACAAAGTGATAATAACGTACTCCTACAGGCTGTTGCTAGATTTGAACGCCCTGTTAAGTCTCTGAAGAGAAAGTGAAGCTTGTGTACATTAATATTAATGTAAATTAATCATGAATTTAGCACTAAAGCAAGTCCACAGGGATTGGATTAGGCTCTTACAACACAAACTTTGCTCTGTCAGTGCCCTCTGCTCCCTCCTTCACTGTTCTGTCTTTAGTGTGGACACTGGTCCCCAAGTTCTGGACTCTCCGTCTGACTCTGCCTCTTGACAGACCTAACTGTCTAGAAAACAGCAATCACACAACACAGAGACAAGAAATTGAGGGGTGTGTTAGCTTGTCTCAGGCTCTTGTTCTGTATTCTTAGTGCTTTATAAACGACACTGAGTCATTCTTTGTCTCCCTCCCTCCCTGCCTACCTCCCTTCCTTCCCCCTTACCTCCTTCCTCCCTCCCTCCCTTCTCTCGTTCTTCTCTCTGTGCCAGGGCACACAGATGAGCTACTATGGACGCTACATGTGGAACGTCTGCCTTCTGGGTTGATTCACATCCCCTCTTGTCCATAACTGTAGTGCTCTGGAGTCTGTGTAACACCCAGTTTTATCTCAGGCCCCTCTCTTCTCTCTTCTTATACGGCACTCTTTTTAAAAAATATTTTACTTTTTATTTATGTTTATATGTGTGATTGTGTGAATGCATTTGTGTGTGTGTGTGTGTGTGTGTGTGTGTGTGTGTGTGTGTGTGTGACCAGTAAAGACCAGCTGGTTCCCTGGAGCTGGAGTTATGGACAGTTTGAGCTGCCCATTGTGGGTGCTGGGATTTGAACTGGAGTCCTTTGAAAAACAGTGTATTCTTAAGCACTAAGCCATCTCTGTGCCCCTCTTAGTTTTCCCTGTTATTGTGGGGGCAGTTTTAGAGGTACTCAGAAGGATAATGAATGGTGGTAAGTTTCCTTAAAAAAATATTTTAAAATATTTTTATTTTAAGTAGTGTTTTCAAGTCTGCCATTTGATGCACTGTGGAGCCAGGGAGCCATGGACCTGGAAGGAGCAGGCCTAGAGCAAGAGTGGGGTCAAGGTGTGTCCAAATCCTAGTAATCTCATCCTGAGACTGGCTGGAGTAGCATCACTCCCCTGCTGCCCTGGGCCCACATGTCCTGGTGCACATAGTGCTGTGCCCCAGACCTTTGCCTCACCAGAGGAGGCCAGGAAGCTGGTAGCTAGGTTAAATGTCTTTCCCTTATAAGATCATGACCAGCAGCACCTGGTCATGCAAATGAGGCATCTACAGCACCTTGGCCTCAGCCAATGATGTACACTTTGCCCCAGCAGCCCCTACTCACCCCCGAAGGTTTAAATAGCCATTGTTCCCCCTAATAAACGGAACCAGTTCTCTGAAGCTGCTCCCCTGTGTGCGCTCTTTGCCTATGCATTCACTGTGGACCAAGATCCTGCCTGCACACACGCTCTCCAGCTAAGCTTCCCTCCCTCCATCCCAGCTGGGTGAGGAACTGACCTGGGTACCCCAGGAGAGAAACAGACAGAACAGCAATATATGACACCGAGTGTATCTGTGGGAGGCAGCTCCTTGCTTTAGGAAAGAGTAACGGAGTCAGACTTAACATTCTTAGAAAAGGATTTGACCTGAAATCCCAGGAGATTCTGGTTCTACTTGTTGAAGGGATGTTATATTGTTATGCCTTAGTGACTATAGCCTCATTCCTTCTGGTAAACACGGATCTGTGAATATTAGGGGATTTTGTTCCAAACTAAGCCTTAACATTCAAGGAGGCTCTATGATGTTACCTTAGTTCTGGAGTCATGTAACCAATGACCTGAAAGTAATTAAAAAAGTCTTCTCCCTTCACAGTTGGCCAGGGGAAACCTAAATCCTGTTTCCCACATCTGTTTTGTCTTCTTGGTTTCTTCTTTCTGCCCTTCAGGTGGGTGAGAGTCACCAGGACTGGTGGTGAGGTCTCAGGGCAACAAGTGAGTGCTCCTGTCTGATGTAGAGAGTTCTTGTTCTAAAGAACTGGCATTTGAAGATGGATGGTTTCTGTAAGTTCTTGAAAGGAGACCCATATCTGTCCTGTATTCCTAGTGCCATGGTGATTCTGGTTTGATTGGAAGCTCACACACGTGCTCTCTCATTCTGTATGCATGTAAATATGATACATACATGTGTGCATGTGTGGGGGCATGCACATGACATGGCACACAAGAGGAGATCAGAAGGCCACCTCTTTCCTCACTTTCCATTGTGTCTGGGACACGTCTTCTTTGTTGTTCACTGCTGTGTATGGAAAGCTGGCAGGTCTGGGACTTTGTGGGGACTCACCTGTCTCCGGCTCCTGTCTTGCTATGGCAGGGATGGTCTTGCAGATGCATGCTGCTGACCTCATTTTAAAGTGGGCTCTGAGGATTTGAACTCAGGTCCCCATGCTTGCATAGTGTATCACCCACTGAGCATCTCCCTAGCCTAAGATCATCTTTTCTAGGAAGAAAAGCAAGTACAGTGCCTGGCCTAAAGATGTATATGTGCATACATATACATCATGCTTATAAGTAGAAATGAGAGGGTGGGTAGAAGGACAGATGGATGGATGGATGAAATGCTGAGAGAACTATAAAGTCAAAATTCTACATGCTGAAGTAATAGACCTTAGATGCTAACTGAGGTCTAACCAGGTTCAAAGTATTTTTAATTTATTTTACCACCAATACTTTGTTCATGAGTTTACTGTGAATTTTCTTCCCAAAGTTTCCTTGCCTGCTGTGCACTGAAATAAGAAAACAGACTCTTATACACAAGCCAACCTTGCCAAACAGGTACCTCCCAAACAGATATAAATATATATATAAAACAAAAGCTCTCTGGAGAATATATTTCTATATCAAAAATTCATTTTATGGATACATTACATTTCACTGTGTACTGATAGTTTTATAGTAAACTTAATTATCTATTGTTTTACTCAAAACAGCACATAATTTGGAGAAAAGACTATTTTCTGCTTTGGAAGATATCACAGTTTAACCAATGCATGGCATTTCAATGGCCTGTTTATATACACACCCACTCCACACACATGGCTGCATGCCTTCTTTCTCCTCCTCCCTCTCTCTTCTCCCTCCCCCATTCTTTCCTTCCTTCCCTAAGAAGGCAAAGCAGGTACTTGATTCATGCCTTTCCTTCTCCCAAAGGAGGGGAGGCTGCTTCCTACTAAATCATAGGCCAAGTGTAATTATAGGTGGTTGGTAGCCACAAGCTTGTAATGTTGATCCCCAACAGTACAGACTATGCTATTACGCATCAGATCAGAGATGCACAGATCAATGCATCCTGAGTAGAATCCAGCCATAAAGGAAAAATTTCTGAAACCAAAATTCCATAACCACAATAACATGGGTTTGAGGGGAGGAGGCGACCCTGAAGCCCCGTGGTTGTACAGAGACTATGGCTGTGTCCAAACAAATTGTGGAAATTTAACCGAGGAACACAACAGGGTCCGATGCTACTTGTATTTAGGTTTACATTATAATAGTGATTCCTTACTTATAGTTAACTGACACCACCACCAACTATTTTCTGATGCCCTGGATACTGTCTAGCTTAAATCAGGAATCCATCTGTCCTTTTGACTGTCTGTCCATCCATCTGTCCATCCGTCTATCCATCTGTCCATCCGTCTGTCCATCCATCTGTCCGTCCGTCCATCCATCCATCCATGCATCCATGCATCCATGCATCCATCCATCCATCCATCCACCCACCCACCCATCCATCCACCCACCCACCCATCCATCCACCCACCCAGCACAGCTTACTAAGTTATGCTTTGAATTTTTCTGTCTTTTCATCTGGAATATCTCTTCATCTCATACCAGAGAAAGCTCTTTGCTTTTAAGGGATCTTACTAAGATAATCCCACTGGGATTGTCTGCTTCTTAAGGCAAACCAGCTTAGTAATTATGCCTATGAAGTCATTTTGCAGGATAGCATAACGATATGGATGCTGCACTTCTGCGTGTAGTTACGGAGGTCGAAATTCTGCCCGTTGCCACTGTAAAACTACAAAGCAACAGATATAAGATGCTAATTGAGGTCTAACTAGGTTCAAAGTCTTCTCATTTATTATGCCACTGATGCATTATTCATGGGATAAACTGAGAAAAATACACGAGAAACGTAGCTTAGCATCCTGTCTGGATTACAAGTAATTGCTGATGTAGTAACATATTTGCTGATGTTCTCCTTATTGAAATAAGTGTCTTGAGACTATAATTCAGAATAGATGAATAAAAACACAGAATTTAAAAGAGCATCTATATTTTATGAGACTGGGGAAAAATGAGGGAAACTTTCAGGGCTTCAGAAGGTTCCTTTGGAACTCAGAGATGAGGATAACAGCGGTTTGCTTCTCAGGGCTCTGCCATCACAATGTGGGAAAGAACATGGCAGAATTCCTAGTGTGTAGAAGACCGCCAAAACGCACTAGCTGCTGTACATGCACAACAATGCCTTCACTGGATCATAGTGTTTACTGCACGTTCTGTCACTGTTAGTTAGTTGTGTTTCGGTCACGCCTGTTGGTTTTACGAGAGCAAGCCTCCTGTGCCTTTTCTCTGAAGCCATTCACGTGTGTTGTACTGAGTTGGGCAGGCATGAGAATACTTGGTAAATATCTACAGGAATAAGTATGTTTTTAAGAAACCTCTCAACCGTTTTTCAGCGTAGTGTGTGTCACATGAAATACATTTGAGGTCTGGCTTTGGCCTGGACAACCAGTTTGTGATTTCTGCCAGAGAGAATGGCCATGATAATTTAGCATGGAACATATTCAGACATGTGTTATCAATCTTTGGGAGAACTCGAGAAGCCTTAATAAATATCCATAGTGTGTCTAATTTTGAATAATATCAACACCAGTTTGACATTCTAATAGTTCATATTTTCTTTTTCAAGTGTTTTATCCAATCTCCCTTTAAATCCAGAGAGTCTCCTTAATTGAAAATGGTAGTGTCTTAGTAACTCCCTCATTATGGCTGACTCACTGTGCTCCTTCCTAGGGATACAGAATCATCATTTGCTTATACCACCAAGCTACCCCCTTGGAGGAAGACTGGAGGTACGAAATGGGAGTTAGTTCTAGATGTTTCTACTCTGGGTGTCTCGCTGATCCCTGAAATGCACTATTTCCACTCAACACTTAACTTCACAGCACATGAAAAGAAAAAGAAATATCCGACAACCCCAGACAATGTGTGACTTACAAATTCTTTAGGATAAAAATCAGTATAGAAATGTTGAGATATGTGCTTGATGGCATCCATGGGGCTAGAAGTCCACTATAAAAAATCTTTACTTATAAAAAAGCTTACATAATCAAATGCCACATTTTCAACAATCCAGATACATTTCCAATATAATTATATAGACAACTATCTTAACCCAATTTCCAGGGCTGTCTAGACAAACTGGGCGCTTGATTTGGAATTTCATTAAATAGAGATAGTTTTCTTCAAGCCTCCTCAACAATGAAAACACTGGCTAACTTTGTTTCATGCCTCTGAAGAAGTGGTTTAGAGAAGAAGCACACGGAGAGAGCAAGCCTGTTTCAGAAGCCAGATGTGAGCAAAAGAGATGGCATGCCTAGAAGCTCCTACCCTTGAGAAACCACTTTGGGGGATTTATTTTGTAATTCAAACTGGGAACTGAGTCTGTATTAGATTTTTGTTTGGTTGTAAGTCACATAGATGTTTTGAAAAATGGGTTTTCCCTTTACTGAATATGATTTCACGATTTCAATATTGCATTTTCTGCTGTTCTTCCAAGAGAAAGGTCTTTATAATTATGTCCTTTCCCTCTGTATTCTGCTAGTGTATTCTCAGATAGTTTGGGGTGTAGTTTAAATGTGGCTGTGGTAAAAAAAGAATTCCAACTTTGCTCTGAATCTGGAAGAGGTCAGAGTGTTATGTCCCTTTGCACAGTGTAAAGGAGTAGTCCTCACCCTGTTGGTTGTGACTCCTTTGGGGGGTCACTTCTCCTGCATGATATACGCAATATCTGATAGATATTCACACCAGACTCATAACAGTATCAGAATTACAGTTATGAAGTCTCAGTGAAATAATTTTATGCTTGGTGGTCAGCATAACGTACAGAACAATATTAAAGGGTCACAGCATTAGGAAGGTTTCCAGTGGTTCTCAAATTGCTGGAAAGCTTTAGAATAGGATTCCTGGGTTTGTTTGTTTTCCATTAATTAATTTATTTATTCATTTTACAATCTGACCACAGCTCCCCTCTCATCCCAGTTCCCCCCTCACTCAACCTCTGAGAAAGGGGAGGTCTCCCCATCCACCCGGGAACCAACCCACCCTGGCACATCAAGTCTCTGCAGGACTAGGTACATCCTCTCCCACTGAGGCCAGACAAGGCAGCCCAGTTAGGGGAGCAGGGTCCACAGGCAGGCAACAGAGTCAAGGTAAGCCCCTGCTCTAGTCGTTGGGAGACCCGGACTAAGCTGCACATCTGCTACTATGTGCGGAGGGTGGGGGTTGGAGATTGGGTTGGGGCTAGGTCCAGCCCTTGTATGCAAGGGTTCTGGGTTTGTAAGCCAAATGGATAGAACAGGTGAGATCCAGCTTAGTCACCTGTCCCTAAGCTGGTGTCACCGAGTCTCTTCTTGATTTCTCAGTGACATCTTTGGGTAATTGAGTATGAAACAAATTGGGTTCAGTGTAATTCTGGCTCAAAAGATACTGGAAAGTGTTTTGGCTAACCCAGCAAAGTCCCTACTGTTTGATCCTATTATATTAGCCAAAAGCTTAGAGGGGATAGGAAAGAAAATTGATCATAATGCTAAAAATCTCAACAGCCAAGAGAAATTCCTATTTCCCCTCCAACACTTAGATTTCATAAGGAGAACCTGTGTCAAAACTCTTTGTTCTTGAGGTAAGGTCTGCTTCCTAGATGTCAGTCTGAGGAAATAAGGTTGAAAGATCTCACCACACCTTTCTGTTTTCTTCCCACTGTAATTAACATGCCCCAAACCCCCCAAAGCCTCATTCCTTGTGAAGCCCAAGGTTATTGAGCAGTTCTCTGAAACTGGTCCTTGTGGGTCTATGAGGCCCATATGGTTTTTTAACCTTTTCTTCCAGGCTGGCCTCCTGCAGCCTGGGTGATCACGGAGTTGTATCCCAGTTGTTAAATGAACAACTGCTGAGTGAAAATTATTATGTCTATTTCCGCTATCCAACTCATTTTCTTTTAAATATAATATTTATTAAGTGTTGAAAATGTTATGCATGTATACAATGTATTTAGATCACATTCACTCCAACTCCTCTCAGATCCACTCTTGAACCCCCACTTCCCAAGATCATGTTCCCTCCTTTAAAAGAAAATCTAAATAACCCACTAGATCCAATTTCTATTACCCATGTACTTGTTATGTGAAGCCATCTGTTGGATTGTGGTCCATCTTACCAAGGGTCATACTGTTAAAAAAACCAAAACCAAAAACCTGGCTCTTTTTCCCCAGAAGCCATAACTGCCAACAGCTACTCAGCTAGGGGATAGGGACTCTTGATCGCTTGACCCCTCTGTGCTGTGATATTGACTGTCTTTATCTTGTCCAGGGCTTGTTCAGGTAATCGCAGCTGCTGTGAGCTCGTGAGGGTAGCAGTTTTATTATGTCCAGGCTAGACTGTTTTGCTCAGTCTTTCTGACCTCTGGTTGTTTCAGTCTCTCTGCCCCATTGTCCACACTGGTCCCTGAGCCCTGAGCTTGGGTAGAGTGGATTGATACAGATATCCCATTTGTGGCTGACACTTATTCTCTGACCTTTGACTAATTAAGAATGCCTTTTGAAACTACCATCCACTGCACAAAGAATCTTTTCTGACAAGGCCCTAGAGCTTCACTAATCTGTGAGTCCAGAGGTAAGATTTCAGATGGTATACACTCAGTTCTTTAAAGAGGCCACAGAGAGCTGAAGAGATGGCTTAGTGGTTAAGAACTCTTATTCAGCAATTCCAGAAGACATGGGTTCAGATCCCAGTATCTATGTGACAGCTAACAATTGTAGCTCTAGTTTCAGGGGGACCGATGTTCTTTACATATACTTTTCTCTCCTGACCTCTGTGGCCACTGCACGCTCTTGGTGCACAGAGACACATGCAGGCAAAACACTAATATACATAAAAAAAAAAAGAAAAAACAAAAAGAAAAAAACAAAAAGGACCCCCAGGTCTCCAAAGAGTCCTTCTTCACCCAGAGGCAAGTCCTACTCCATTTTCTTTTTTACAAAAGACACGTAACTGAAGACAAAAAACAAAAACAAAGAACAGTAGCCCCTGATCTAGGACCATCTTCCCATAGATGACTTCCCAGAGGCATGGGCATTGACTAATGCTTCCTGGGGTAATAACTGAGTTTATCCTATTGCTGCTTTCTGGGGATAGGGGGATTGACGTTAGCCCTGCTTAGAGATGTCTGAGGCATAAGGAGGATACAGAAACTTCTAGCTGAATCATGTCACTGTTGGTCTCACCTACTCATTGGACTTTCAGAGTATTGCTACAGATTGCTTCTTCTTCTTTTTTTTTTTTTTTTGGTTTTTCGAGACAGGGTTTCTCTGTGTAGCCCTGGCTGTCCTGGGACTCACTCTGTAGACCAGGCTGGCCTTGAACTCAGAAATCCACCTGCCTCTGCCTCCCGAGTGCTGGGATTAAAGGCGTGCACCACTGCTGCCTGGATCTACAGATTGCTTCTAAAGCAGCTCACGTTAGGTACACTGGGATTTTGTGACTTCTAGAAGTTGTGGTACAGCAAAAAAGAAAGCCCCTGGTCAGTTCTTTGAATGTCCACCTCACAGAGTACAACGTTCCCTGTCTCTGAAATGTAGACTTTCTTCACGCTGAGTTCTCCATGGCAAGAGCTTGACCTGGGTTGTGGGAATGCAGGACTGTTACAGAACAGAAGATAATGATGCATTTTAAGCTGTGGAGGGAGAAGAAGATTTAAATATGCAAATGTGAGAAGTCCTTCGTATACTTCTCTATTGAATTGTTATGATTTGGGAAAATAATGTTATTAGAGAAAACCTCATGGTATTGGCCTGGGGTAGGGCATCTTACTCGTAGAGTCTGGTCATGGAGTGTGATCATTTTCTTTTATTAATCCAGGTATAAGACGAGGCTTCAAAGCCAATAAAAATCCAAGACTTTATGAGCCACGTTGATCTTTGTTGTTTGTATGAAAGAGTTCTGGTCATTAATTACTTGAAAGATGGTCATGACATGAAGCAAGACACTAACAATATGGCTTAAATTAACTTTTTGGTCTTCGATTCTCTTGAAAGTTGTCTCTGTTGTTGATACTGACTCAGATGTTTGCCACTGTCAATCAAAGATTCCTTGGAAAAAGTATTTCTCAGTTATTGGAGAAGGCATGGGGTTTTAGCTCTCTTGCCACACTGTAACTTGGTTGACACTTTAGCTATTGAAGCAGAGTGAATTGGGTGAGCTGACCAGCCTTCTTCAGCCACCTCAGACCAATACAGTTTCAAGAAAAAATGAAGTATCAAGATAAAAACAGGGAGAAACATCATAAGTAGGTCATGAAACCTTTGAGTGAGATTCTAAATCTAACTTCACAATGAAAATAAAATCGGGAGTACTGGAAAAGACAATGTAGGTGACAATAAATGGCCGGGATGCAGAGAAGCTGGGGCCAATGGCCAGTCTCTAGAGAGACTAGGAAGCAACAGTAACATCTGGGCTATAGCAATGTTGCAAATCAACCAAGAGCTGTGCTCTTCGAGGGCTGTGATTCTGTTGGAATTAAGACATTTTGGCGTTGTGAGTAGAAGCTGTGTTTTCTTGTTTTTTACTTTTGAAAGAGTCTGATGGGGAGGGGGGGAGCTTTGTGTTCAGCGTATGTAACATGTAAAATCTCCCAGGCAGGAGTATGCTGCACTCGTTAGCTACTTAGTTGGTATTGGAAGGCCACCCATTCTTCATACTCCTATTTTGTTGTTGTTATTGTTATTATTATTATTATTATTATTTTTATTATTATTCATCCTAAAGATCTTACAACCATTTAGAAAAATCAGCGACCATGATTATTAAGTGAAAGGATGTGCTGAGTGCCATAGGACAACAGGCCATGGTTTTATTAAAGCTGCATCAAACAATGATGCTTTTGACCTTGGTCACTTTCAACTCCTGTTGCCTAGAAGTCAGGAATATTATGTGAATCTCAATATTGTACTTCACAGTGGAAGACTTTTATTTTTCGGACAGTAGTGATTCAGGAGGAAGCTCTGTTTTTTAAATGTAGTCTGAGTCTCTCAGAGCTATCCTGAGTGCCATGGCCACATGCTGCATTTAGACAGCCAACCCTTGTAACCTTTGGTAGCCAACAAAGCGACCATTTAACAGTCCTGGCCTGTCTTTGCTGGGACAAGAACTGTGCAACACTCTGGCAGGCATTCAGGATTTGGAGGAAATCTGCCAGAGAGGCCTCACCCTCCTGTAACACACACACATAGCTTGTTCTTCTAAAGCCTGGCTGGTAATCTCTGGAAAGAAGCCTATCTAATCAGACATCCTGAAACCGCGTAGGTTCCTGTGCTATCTTGAACTGACATGTTAATGAATGAGGCAAAACAGCCACCTCTTCCTGAGAGTCACAGAGGTGATGAGAGTTTATCAACGGCCTGTGCAGGTGACATGTTGCATGCATAAGTGACATGTTGCTCAGCCAAAAGCCATAGCACAGACAGCAGAGGCTGCAGTAGATAAGTTAAAATGCTGGTTTAGAAGCAAGGCTTCAAAGGGGGCTGTTTAGTATTTGTCTAAAGACCTTTAATTTTATTTAAAGGTTTAGTTAAAGTTCCAATAGTGCACATGTGTATATATAATTGTACATACATACATACTAAGAGAACACATAGAAGGTAGATATAAATATGTGCTATCATCTATCTGTCTATCTATCTATCTATCTATCTATCTATCTATCTACAGGGTATTTACCATTTTTATTTATCCTAAATAATAATAATAAATCTGTTTGTTTTGATAGAATCATTTTATATTCATTCTTAGAACCAAAGCAACATTGGTATGTTTGGAAGGTGCTAACTATAGACATTTATCAGCTAGTACTCAAGATTCTGAGATTAACTAGGTGCGGGAGCTCATTATTTTCATCCCCAAATTGGGAGATAGGGGCAGGAGAATTGCTTAGGTCCATGGCTATAGCCTAGAGTCCTGGAACCTATTTTGGGTTCCAGGTCAGCCTAAGCTAAGGGTGAGACCCTGTTTCAAGAAAGAAAAGATAAAAACAAAAAAAACCCAGCCTTCTGGCAGCTACATTATAAAGAAATAGCATTCCTTATAAGGGCTGCTGAAAAAGGGAGAGATCTTGGGCAGTTCTGGTTCCTGAATCAATTTACTAAAATTTCACAGTAACCTCGTTACAAACTGGACTGTCTGCTGGGCTCAAAGAGATGTGGAAGAATGTTAGACCAGAGGAATGTCAGCTTGGCTGACTCATTAAGGCAAGATCCCTAGCTCTTTCCAGACTTGAAAAGCCGTTTTAATAGTTCCAATGATAACAAGACCTCACTTTGGTATTATTTATATTTATTTTTTACTCAAAAAATAAATATAAATAATACCTTCTTTTTGGGAAAAATTTGAGGTTCTTTGGGTTTCATTTGGGTCTTATTTGGGGTTACTATTGTTGTGATGAAAACCATGACCTAAAGAATGTTGGAGAGGAAAGGGCTGATTTGGCTTATCCTTTTACACGACAGTTCATCATGGAAGGAAGTCTGGGCAGGAATCCAAATAGGGCAGGAGCTGATGCAGAGGCTGTGGAGGGGTGCTGTTTGCTGTCTTGCCCAGCCTGTTTTCTTGTAGAATCCAGGACTACCAGCCAAGGGATGACACCACATACAATGGACTGGGCCCTCCCTCATCAATTGCTAATACTTGCTGTTAGATTTAAAAACTGTTTCACATCACATGGCTTTTTATTAAATCGTTTACTTATCATGAAAAGTAAGATTTCATCTTCAGACCTGCTTATCATCACTCTTGGTTCACGTTCATGCTCATTCCTCTCTCCTGCCTCCCATCTCCTCCGACGAGGCTCTTTTCTTTCCCAAAACATGTCTCCCTTCTCCGTTCATAGCACACACATATACTATGAATCCTATAGACATATATTTACATCTAGAGTCTGCACATGAGGGAAATAAAGCATGTTGTTTGTCTTTCTTTTCTTCCCTTTGCCTTCTTTTGTTTCTCCTCTCCCCCTTTCCTGGTTTATTTTGAGTAACATAATCTCCATGCATTTTCCTACAAATGACATGCTTTAATATTTCCTTGTGACTAAATGAAACTCTATCACATATATTAATAAATATCAATATGTTAGGTGGTATAATACATATTGTAATATAAAATCAAATACATGAATACTATATATTACTTTGAATGAAATATATATTTGTACACAGACACAGACACACACATACAGACACACACACAGACACACAGACACACACACACACACACACACACACCTCTTCCCCATGCTGTCATTCAAACCCTGGCCTCTATTTTCTTTAAGTTTTGCCATGCACACAGAAACATATGCATGCATGCATAAATGAGCACACACATTTCTAAGTATATTAATGCCATCTGCTCAGTCTGATTATGTGGGTGTGTATATATTTCCCAGCTTGAATATATGTGTTTGCACATGGAAACACATGCTATTTCAATATGGAAGCCATGCTATTCTTTTCCATATTGTGGCAGTTTGCATGTATGTGCTGCCAAAAGTCTTCTTACCTGTGCTTTGCAGGTGTCTCTTTCTCTGTCTGTCCATCTCCCAAGAGTCCTTATTTTTCAGAGCTAAGATCCAAGATGCTAAGGACATGTTCTTGGTCCTAGTTATTATTTGCTTCTTCCAAGAGTAACTTTATTGAATTCAGGTGAAAACTATCCATTAGATTTAGCAAAAACAAAACAAAAACAAAAAGAACAACCAAACAAAAAACCCCAGAGCAACAGCAAAAATCCTGTCAGTGATCTTTGAACTAGATCTCAGCTTATTTTGAACATTTTTCTTTCTTCAACTAGTTGTCTGAGGTTAGAATATAATCTATTAAACATAAAATACTTAATTTTTTTGTTTAATGCATTCTAATGGTAATTACATTCATGAAGACAAATTGATAACTTTTTACTGATGGATACTCTCTAGCCAAAGGTTGATAAACTCTCAGTTGTCTTTGTGAGTACAGAGTGTCAATAGGAAGAGTTGAAGTTATGAATACGGTTGGTAAGCTCATCTATTTTTTTTAAAATTGTGCATATAATTTATCTAGTAAACTTATTTCTAGGAATTTATGTTGACAGAAATATGTATGTGCTGTGGTATATCTATCACAGTATTATATACAATGGTGAATTACGAGAAACACATCAAAATTAAATACAGAAGTAATAAATTATGAAATTACTTGTAGACGTTTCTATAATAATTAAAATGCTATTTTCTAGGCTAAAACTTTAGAAGCCAGTATTATCATCATCTTATAATTTCACATTATAAATATGATTAAAGTAAATTAAATCACTTTGTAAAAACATTATGCAATTGGAAATTATTTCTGACAGATCAACTCTTACAGTTTTATTGGCCATTCATTCTTTCTCCTTTGAAATGACAAAGGAAAGTTGACTTCAGTCAAAATAGCACACAACCTAATCTCATAAATCACACGTTTAATGTTACTTGTTTTCAGTAGGTTTTAAAAACCTTACTACTGTCACACTCAACTGGACATAAGTTGACAACTCCTGACTAAATTCAGAGATAATAAATATTAGTTTTCTAAAATATACAGGACTCACCTCCCTAATGTGACCATAAAATTCAAACACCTTCAGTGTTCTCCCTTGAAGATATGTTAGCTTTACTCTGAGCAAAGAGCAACATTCCTTTGTATTTCCCAAGGCCATTACACTGAGATTCATCAGATACCTATAACATTTGCTGAAGTTACCCCTTAAATATTTCTATTTGACTAGTATGAAGTGTCCTTCTTATCTTTTTTGATAACTTTTGATTGAAAGTTGATTTTATTTGCTATTAGAATGGCTACTCCAGCTTGTTTCTTGGGACAATTTGCTTGGAAAATTGTTTTCCAACCTTTTACTCTGAGGTAGTATCTGTCTTTGTAACTGAGGTATGTTTCCTGTATGCAGCAAAATGCTGGGTCCTGTTTACATATCTAGTCTCTTAGTCTATGGCTTTTTATTGGGGAATTGAGTCCATTGATGTTAAGAGATAATAAAGAAAAGTGATTGATGCTTTCTGTTATTTTGGATGTTACGATTATGTTTGTCTGGCTATCTTCTTTTGGGTTTGTTGAAAGATTACTTTCTTGCTTTTTCTAGGGTGTAGTTTTCCTCCTTGAGTTGGCGTTTTCCATCTATTACCCTTTGAGGGCTAGATTTGTGGAAAGATATTGTGTAAATTTGGTTTTGTCATGGAATAGCTTGGTTTCTCCATTTATGGTAATTGAGAGTTTTGCTGGGTACAGTAGCCTGGGCTGGCATTTGTGTTCTCTTAGGGTCTGTATGAGATCTGTCAAGGATCTTCTAGCTTTCATAGTCTCTGGTGAGAAGTCTGATGTAATTCTGATAGGTCTGCCTTTATATGTTACTTGACCTTTTCCCATTACTGCTTTTAATATTCTTTCTTTGTTTAGTGCATTTGGTGTTTTGATTGTTATGTGACAGCAGGAATTTCTTTTTTGGCCCAGTCTATTTGAAGTTCTGTAGGCTTCTTGAATGTTTATGTGCATCTCTTTCTTTAGGTTAGGGAAGTTTTCTTCTATAATTTTGTTGAAGATATTCACTGGCCCTTTAAGTTGTGAATCTTTACTCTCTTCTAAACCTATAATCCTTAGATTTGGTCTTCTCATTGTGTCCTGGATTTTCTGGATGTTTTGGGTTAGGAGCTTTTTGCATTTTGCATTTTCATTGACTGTGTCAATGTTTTCTATGGTATCTTCTGCACCTGAGTTTATCTCTTCTATCTCTTTTATTCTGTTGGTGATGCTTGCATCTAAAACTCCTGATCTCTTTCCTAGCTTTTCAACCCCTCAGGTTACCTCCCTTTGTGATTTCTTTATTGTTTCTGTTTCCATTTTTAGATCCTGGATGGTTTTATTCAATTCCTTCACCTGTTTCGTTGTGTTTTCCTGTAATTCTTTAAGAGATTTTTGTGTTTCCTCTTTAGAGCTTCTAGCTATTTACCTGTGTTCTCCTGTATTTCCTTAAGGGAGTTATTTATGACCTTTTAAAAGTCCTCTATCATCATCATGGGAAGTGATTTTAGATCCAAATCTTGCTTTTCCAGTGTGATGGTGTATTCAGTATTTGCTATGGTGGGAGAATTGGGTTCTGATGATGCCAAGTAACCTTTGTTTTTGTTGCTTATGTTCTTGTACCTGCCTCCTGCCATCTGGTTATCTCTAGTGCTACCTTCCCTCTCTTTATCTGACTGGAGCCTGTCCTTCCTGTGATCCTGGTTGTGTCAGAACTCCTCAGAGACCAGCTGTCTCTGGGATCCTGTGATTCCTGGATCCTGTGATCCTGGGCGTGTTTGAGCACCTGGGAGTTAAGCTTCCTCTGGGTGTTGTGGGACTGGCTGAGGAGTTTGCACCCAAGGTTTCCTCAGGGCACCAGCTCAAACTGGAGGGAACTCATGCCACTGATCCGGCAGGGTTCCTGGGTCCCTGGATCCTGCTGCTCCCAGTTACTCCCAGTGTGGGACCGATGTTGAGTCCTCCTCACCTCTGATCCTCTCATCCTGGGTGTGTTAGAACAACTGTGAGTGGAGCTTCCTCTGGGTGTTGTGGGACTAGCTGAGGAGTTTGTGCTCAAAGTCTGCTCAGGTCTGGCCCCTCTTCCAGTTCCTTCCTCCAAACCTTGACTTATACCTTCTCTCCTTGGTCTCTTTCAAATTCATAGCCTCAGTTTCCACACACACACACACACACACACACACACACACACACACACGCACATATGCTCACACACACATTTCTAAATACATGAATACAATCTGCTCAGTATGAATAATTACACACACACATATACACACCACACATACATATTCCTGCACGTAGTCACTGGGATCATTGGGCAGAAAGATTGTAAGAAGCAGAAGATCAAAGGAACAGGGAGTTTTCTGTGAAAGTGTGTCTCCTAGAAATTTCAGACATCATATTACTGAAGCCCTGAAAACGTATGCTTTTATTAGAAACCTAATTGGTATTTTCTTCCCTGGGGAGAACAATACTGTTCTCAGTGTTCTTTGTGTAGGTTTGAGGACTCATGTACTTTTCCTCATTCATATTACATGTCTATGATTGTCCTTGTTCAGGTCTTGTTTAGGCACACATGTTGGGGAAACTTCATGAGTGTAATGTCTGACATTTCTAGGAGACACAATGCACAGAGAACCCCCTATTTCTCTGGCTCTTGCAATATTTCGCTCAATGCTCCCAGAGCCTTAGGTGCAGGAATTGTATTGCAGATGCATATCAGTTGGGACCGGGCAACACAACTTTGCTTTTGGATCAGTCGTGGTTTTCTGTGGTCTCCATCCATTGCAAAAAAGAAGCTTCCTTGTCAAGGGGCAAGGACTATAGTAGTCTGTGGGTATAAGAACAAATATTTAGAGAGTAGTTAAAGATGATGTTGGTTTAGTAAAGTGGCAGTTGTAGGTTCTCTTCCAAAATCCATGACTTCACTTCCTCTAAGTAATTAGTTGGCTAGAAGTAGCATCAGACATAATTGTCCTCTTGTTGAATGGGTCTTAACTCTAACTAGAGAGAGGTTGGATACTGACAAGATATTCATTACACTACTACACCCTTGGGGTTAACATGCCATGCTGGTCATTTTTATTTATTTTTTGTCTCAGAGGCTTTATAGCTAGTCACAACTACTGGTTGCTTCACTGTGTTGGAAGTTTGTATGGTGCCTTTTGGTATTATGAAAGTCAGTACTTGGAGAGGAAGTTCTTGGGTTAGCTGGTTCTGGTTGGTTCTATAACATTTCCTCCTTTTCATTGGATATCTTCACTTGACTGTCACTTAACTGTTTTGCCAATCAGCCAGAGATACCTTTCATCCCATGGAGTCAGGTCTTATTATGACGGCCCTACAGAGAGACCTTTCCTCTCCTTTCTGTTACTCATTGTGTTTATCTCCTCTCAAGGCATGCTACCGTGGGTCAATATGGCTTATTTTCTTATTCATTTCTTCACAATCTTGTGACTATCTTAAGGTCAGGGTTACATAGTGGATTCCTAGAAGCCAGTGCCAACATGCTTGCATGTAGCTGTGATTAGTCGATACTGCTGGGTCTGACTGAGCCACCTCCTGACTTCTACATCTTGTCACCTGGGTCGCCCCAGCCCCACCATTTATATGGTTATGAGATGTGTACTTTTGAAATATATAAAAATTACTCTCTTATTCATTGTATTTTTGACTTCGTCAGTACTTGGGAAGACCTTTGTATAGACCTAAACCCTTTAACATAAAAAATAACCTTTCACCTTATAACTCTAATTTAACCAAACCCTCATTTCATTTTTTTATTCTGAACATGAGGATACTGAAATGTTTGCTGTGTCCAAGTGTGCTGTCTTACAAATGTCTTACACAGTTGGTTTATCACTTGGCTTTCATATTCTTGTGACATTTTTTGCTTTGTGAATTCTTAAGGAGAAAAGAGGTATCAGCCATTGTGGCTACTCACAGCTGCTGGCTTCACCAACCAAAACATGCCCATCTCAACTCTTTTAGAATTAGAAGCAAGAAAATGGGACCCTAAGGGGCTCACTCTGGTAATGTGATTGAAGCAGGATTTAGGATTTGGGGCAGCAGGAGTGTTGAGATTTGTCTCCAGCATGAGCATCTTCAGAGTTTAAGCTGCATGTCTAATGCCTGACAGAAGGAATATCCAGCTCTGCAGTGAGATTTCTGGAATCCTATCCCTGTCAGCTTAGCTTGAGGTTGTGTCTCTAGCTCTTCCACAAATTCCATGAAACAAACACTATTCTCTGAACAATCCATCTTGGTAGTGTTTTATGCTTGAGACAATAAACTGCCAGCAGATGAGCTTGCCCATTTTCCTCATTTGCTCTGCCTGACACATCTCAGCTGTGGCACCCTTCTGCAGTGTCACCTCTGAGAAGCCTCTACCAGACTTTACCTTTTAAATATTACCCATGGCATGCTTTCTGATTTGAATTTGAATGCCATCCTTGGTTTCTTTTCTTTTTTTCTTTTTTTTGTTTTTGTTGTTGTTACAAAACACTAACCACAACCAACTTGGGAAGAAAGGGTTAATTACATCTTACAGGTTAGCATTCATCACCAAAAAAGGGCAAAGCAGGAGATCAAGCAGGAACCTAGGAGCAGGAAGTGAAGCAGAGAGCATGCAGGAGTGCTGCATCACTGGCTCGTTCTCCATGGCTGGTCAGCCTACTCACTTACATGACCCAGGACCACATGCCCAGTGGTGGCACCACCCATAATTACCTGGGTCTTATAATCACAATCAATTAAGAAAACGCCCCCATGGACATGTGTACAGGCCAATGCCATACAGGCAATTCCTCAATTGAAGTTCCCTCTTCCCATGTGACTATAGTTTGTGTCAAGTTGGCAAAAACTAAACTGCACAAATATTGAATCTTCCAGTCATTAATCCTATATTGTTTGTTTGCATTTGTTAAATAATTTATTTACAAGACAGCATTATAGACTTCTGAGAAACTGCAAATTACCTGTTGTGAATTACCTGTTGAAGGCGAGAGAGGTCAAGGTTATTTCTGGAAGACCTATTCTTGGGCTATTTGCTTTCTGACTGTAGGGTTCCCTTAACTTTTCAAGCTCTAGTTTCCTTTCCTAAGGAACAGAGACAATCTGTTTTATTGGAAACAAGAAAAATGAGGGAGTATGCAGACCGGACACCTGAGGGTGTGTTAGTTGGCTGCCTGCTCTCTGTGATTAAATGCCTGACAGATATAACTTAAAGAAGGAAAGACTTACTTTAGATCATGGTTTCAGAGGGTTCAGTCTGTGGTTGCTTGGCCCTCTGTAATTGGGCAGAACATTGTAGCAGCACAATAGAGGCCATTTGACCCATGTGGTCTAGAAGGCAGAGAATGTGAACGTGATAGAAAGGGGCCAGGGACCACACAACCTTATGTAACCACTTCACATCGACCTAGTTTCTCAAGATTGGTCCTATTTCCTAACACCTCCAGACCATTCCAGAGTAATGCCATCAGCTAGGGACTGTGATATCAAATAAAGAAGCCAGTGCTGTTGGTGGTAGGGTATTTCCTGCTCAACCATAACACAGAGGAACTGAGGTACAGCTAGACTTCAAGAACTGCTCTGAAACCATAGGACCTAGGCCATGGTAAGTATAGATTATTTGTTCCCTCCTCAGTTGGGAATCCTTTGTCTAGAGCTGCATTGTTTGGGTGACTCAGTCACTGTTCATTGGCTTTTCCTTGGTATCAACTCTGTTCTTATATCCCGAGTTCAAGTTTTCCAGAGAATTATAATCTATAACATTGAACTCGTAGAAGTTGACAGTAGAATTGTTGTAACAAGAGGCTGGGAAGAGTAAAATACAGGAGCCAAAAGGAAAGGTTTATCATGGATACTGGGTTACAGGTAGGAGTAAGTTATTCTGGTTTGCTACTGTGTGGTAGGGTATCTATGTATAGCAATAACACTAGAAGAAAATACCTTGAAAATTTCTCCAAGAAACAGGTAAATGGTTGAGGAGATAGATATGTTTACCCAAGCTTGAATGTTATGCTATGTATATAGGTATTAAAACTTTACATGATATACTATTAATAAGTATGATTTTGTATTTTATGTGTCAATTAAAATAAACTAAAAACAAATAGTATATAGCAGATTCCTCAAGGAAGAGTTGATCCCATCAGCCAGTCATGGTTTGGCTTCTGCCCACATTCCTGTGTATCAGGTATATGAGAATCTTGCCAGAGAATGAGAACACTGTCTCTTGTCTAATTTGTATGAGATCAGAAGAGCCAAATCACTTAACACAGCTTGAAGTCACTCTGTGCACTGAGAACAGCCATCCCTTGGGTAGGGATTTTGGACATTCCCCTGGGTTATAATCTACTGGAGCTGCTGATCTGAGTTTGATGTTTAAATTAATTTCTATCCCACCAGAGGTGTGTGGAAAAATGTTTTCTAAAGTTTTTGTTTTATAATTGTGATATACAACTTCTGCCAGGGGTATGTTATCTATATTATTATAAGTGAAATTTATAAATATCTGACTTTCATTATTTGGTTATGCTGCCACTGGCATAAACATACTTTGCTTGTTTCAACCCCAATAGCTTTGTC
This sequence comes from Rhynchomys soricoides, assembly GCA_019843965.1. Lineage (NCBI taxonomy): Eukaryota > Metazoa > Chordata > Mammalia > Rodentia > Muridae > Rhynchomys > Rhynchomys soricoides. Next base: position 1,695,646 of record JADRCH010000241.1, read on the forward strand.
TCCAGGGACATCTGGAAACTATCATACACTCCTGACATCTTCACTCACCTTTGGTAAAAAGAAAAGCCAGCACCATCTGCCTCTTTTATGCCCCAATGTTGGCTATTTATGAATAGGATGAAAAGCATGCCAAAGAAGGAGTCCTTCTCCTCAAGAAGGCCCAAAGTGAGGACACTGGGTATTTCTCAATAAGATTTGAAATGAATGTTTTGATATTTTGGGAAACATCTATCAAGGAAATAAACCATGAGAAATTCTGCAGACTTCATATTTTAGATAAATTTAAAGCCAAGGAGTGAAAGAGGCATCTGTCTGATAGTTGTGGAAGGGGATGAAGATAATGGTAGCTATGTCTATTCAGCACCATTAATTAAAATAAAAATGACAGTGGTCAACAGTGGAATTTTCATATTAAAATGCCAGCATGTGTCATATACTCGTGGTAGCTTCTTATCATGGAGTGACGTGGAATGTGTTATAAACTAAACACATAAGGCCATTGAAGTGGAATTCTGTACCTGTGAACATAGTCTTAGGTGGTATGTGCTAAGGAGTGGGTGCATCTTTGAGACATCTCTCAGT
>JADRCH010000241.1:1696237-1736496 GCA_019843965.1 Rhynchomys soricoides
TCTTACTAGCCAACAAAATACACAGTCATATGATTTATCTTTTAAATGAATGCTAGGTATTGAAATCAGCACACACACATAAGTGCATGTATAATTCTTTATATAATTAAGTTTAATAAATATTCTGTAAGATATGTATTATTCTCATTCATAGAGAGGAAAAAAGATATAAACAAGAAACAAACTTTCTGAGCATCACCCACTTAGAAATAGGAACTTCAGCATATTGAATGTTAGAATTAGAAGTCATCATTTTTTATTGACTTTCTGACTAGCCCATCTGTACTCTACTTGCTGCGGGAATAGTTTAATACCACTTGGAAACTGAGCCCCATAGAAAAGAAGAAATCAGCAATGGGCAGGGTATAGCAATCCAGTAGCCAAAGATCACAAGGGAACTGGCTTAGTTCTAAAGCTCAAAGTGACTAACTCTTGGCCTGGATTGCCTTGCCAGACAAGTAGGTGCCATTTCCTCTGGCCAATCAGGGTGATCTTAGGTAAGCACAACCCTTCTCCCACACCTCAGAACAAAATTTTGTTCATACTGAAAGGAAGTCTGGGAAAACAGGCTGCCAGGCATGGAACAGCATTTGAGCCTGGACATTGCACATTGCTGGATTTTGTATTCCAGATTGTTAACAAATAACTGAAGTAATTTAGAAGGTTTCTGTTTTATGCAAAGTATGTATACATGTAAGAAAGATCACACATGCTGACTTTAAGGGACAATGCCACCTGCTTGCTTTACTTTGGAAAGGACAAAAAAGGTCTCAGACCAGATGGACAATTATTAATTTGAATTGATATCTCACCTCAATCTTAATGATAATGGTGAATACCAGCATGATTTGAAGTAAAATCCTCTTCCTGTCACTTCCAAAAGACCATGGCTGAGAAGGTGGGAAGGAGGGTAACACAGGGTGGGCTTTGCTGTGATTTGATGGCCTTCAGAGTAGTGTCATATTCTTTGACCATCATCTGGTTCTTTTCCTCACAGATAAATTTAGGCCACCTAGTATTGGAGCTGAAGCTGCAGCTGCTCGTGAGGATAAGGGTCCAGAGGGTGATCCATGGACCGCAGCAGTGAGCTCTGACCAGAACTCTCTGTCTCTCCAACTCCTTCCCAGAGACAGCAGGACCGCCGCGTCTCTGCCCCAGGATTTTAGAGAGGCATGTCAAGTATTCAGTGCAGGACCCCACAACACAGTTTCCCATCTACTGAAGAAGAGAGGCAGTATGACAGAGACCGGAAGGCAGTGGTACTATTTCCGGTAGTAGAAATGTGTGAACAAATTCAGAAGGTGGGGAACAAGTGACCCGCCTGTGTCTTATCCCACCAGGACCGCCATGGGCAGCTAATGTGATCATGGAGACGTCTGGTCCCATGTGTGCATCTTAGAGCCTGGATTAAAAAAAAAAAAAATGAAGCTGGACAGTGGTGGCGCACGCCTTTAATCCCAGCACTTGGGAGGCAGAGGCAGGCGGATTTCTGAGTTCGAGGCCAGCCTGGTCTACAGAGTGAGTTCCAGGACAGCCAGGGCTATACAGAGAAACCCTGTCTCGAAAAAACTGAAAAAAAAAAAAAAAAAAAAAAAAAAAAAAGGAAAAGAAAAGAAAATAGCAGAAATGTAGACTCCATGCAGGTTGGATAGTTTTTACTTGGAGATTCTGGCCTTCTAAAAGGATTTTGAACTATCTGTGTGCAAGGAAATGCCTTGGGGATAAGACCGTGTCCAAACACAACATTCACTTATGCTCCATGCTGTGCTGCATATGGAAGGCAATACTATGGGAGAATAAAATAGTGTTTTTCATGGAGTGGAGTTGCATAATGCAGAATTCTGGGTCTGCACTGTGATGTGGGGCTTAACATGTTTTGGACCCCGAGGTACTTTTGCATTTTCAGATGATGGATGTTCATCTTCTTACTGAATAATGGTGTTGACTTTAGGATGTTTTCATCAGTGGTACTGATGTTGTGGTTATGGGGAAGAACATCTATATTCTTGGGAAATAAACATTAAGAACGTTCACAGTGAGGTCTCACAGTCACAACTTGCTGTCAGATTGTTCAGAGGGAAAAATAGCTCGGAGTAGATAAAGATGTACAGCAAAATATTCCATTGGTGAATCTCAGCAGAAAGGATGCAGGTACACCACGCTGCTGTTGGTTCAGTTTTATTAAAGGTTTGGACATTTTCCAAATGAAAATTTGAGGGAACATGCTCTTGAAGATTTTCCCTCTCCCTCTCCCTCTCCCTCTCCCTCTCCCTCTCCCTCTCCCTCTCCCTCTCCCTCTCCCCTCCCCCTCTTTGTCTGTGTGCGCATGCGTGTACAAGCATGCGTGCATGTACTGGTGACTCTGTTTATGTGTAGGTGCATGTGTATGGAGTCTAGAGGTTGATGCTAGGTAACTTCTTTGGCTTCTTTCCTCTTTAGTTTTCAAGATACAGTTTCTTTCTTAAGCCATAACCAGTGAGCTGTCAGGCTCCACTGTTGGTTCCGTCTCAGTGCTGGGACTACAGATGCGCACCACGCTCCCTGGCTTTTATATGGAGGCTGAGAGTCTCAACTCAGGTCATCCTGCTTGGAAGGCACACCTTTTATTGACTCAGTCATTTCCTCAGTCGCTACGCTTCTTAGTGAAACTCTAAATGCACATCTCATCGAGTGGACCTTCAATCTGCCTTTGTGTTCCAGGATAGAGGTCTAATTATGACATGTCTTATCTATTCTTTAGTTGTCTTTTGTCTTTTTTGAGAGCCGTGGTTAGCTTGCACATACTCGGTACAGTGACACTGTTATAATTTTAAGAGGCGAATGTGATTTTAAATGAATTTCACCTCCACACACACTATTTCAAGTGACGTACACTTGGACAAATTATCCTTTAGCAGGCACACACTTCGACACTCTTACTTCTGAAAGCTTGCGTTTCCAAATTCCCTCCAGTGGATGGTAGTGTTTAGAAGCTCGGTGCGCATGCTTTACCCGGACACAGCCGCAAGATGGCAGTGCTTCTGAGCATTGTTCTGCTGGGAAGGACGCGCAGACCTGACCAAGCATTGGCAGAGGGGTTAGTTGATTTGATACTGTCTGTTCTTACAATTCAAAAGGGCTGGAGTGGAAACTTGGAAGTCAGACTGAGGAAACAATGATGTGAGTTGTTCTTGTTATAATCCCTCATCTACAACAACCAGTTTATAGAAGCAACTGTCCCTTGGAACTCATGAGTGTCTTCCTGTCTGTCTAGCACTAAGGTTGCTGAATTCCTGTGTCTGCCATCCTGTCATGCATTAGTACAACGACTTCCCCTGACATTTATGTCTGTTACCCATAGGCTATTAAATTGATTCTTTATCAAATGGAAAGTATCCCCTATTATCTCTTTATGGTCTAAACTGTAAACATGTGGTAATGAGAATTCTTCCTTTCTAAAAATGTATCTACAGAGTTACAGATTTGTGGGCATTTCTGTTATGCGTTGATTAACTCTCAAAAATCAATGAAAGACATTCGTTGTTTATAACAATCAAATATGTAAGGTTGGGCATGCATAATCTAAAAGAAAAGTGTATGATTCCAGGGTATCTGTGACAAAGCAAACCAGAGGCATTTCAGTTCAGAGCCTACTCGAGACAGTGAGTTCCAGGGAAATCTAATAGAAATAAGACTCAGTGACTCTGTAGCTATCTTTGGATAAACTTCAAAGTGAGGCTATAGATCATCGTAAATGTCTGAGAGAGTTCAGTGCTGGTGAAGCCAACTCGTTGTTCAATAAGCAGTTAGCAGGCAGTAAAGGGGCCGTCTCCCAAGTGTGGTCTCTAGTCAATCAATCTGCTTGTAGCCTTGCATCTGGTGTGGGCTGTCAGCCGCCCTTTCCAAGTCTACACTGCAAGCTTGGTGTTGGTAGAAGTGTGGTTTGGGTTATCTTCCCTGGACAGCTTCCTAGTAATTCTTCCCCAAACGATCAGATACTTGGGCAAATGTACTTGAAGGATTATCCTTTTTAAGAATACTATGACCTTTGCATTATCCAAGGCTCAAAGAATTACCTTCCACTTGGTGCAAACCACAGACTGAATTAACCTCTTGCTCATTTATCAGGTGACCTGAGAGAACAGCTTCTCACTATGTGAAAATGCAGTGGTGTGCTCAGAAAACCCTGTGCTTGGACTGGTACCTATAAGCTCAACTGATCACAATCAGCCATAGAGGTTAGCTTATATCTTGACCCTTCAAAATTATAAATTGCCCTTTTGTTTCTGGTTTCTGCACGGGCATAGTTGGAGACAGTGGATGGTTATTGTGGACCTTGTTACTTTGCTTATAAACATCAAAGTCTGTATTTTGACTCCAAAACCACGAAACATTATTGTTTACTGATTATTAAGATTTACATTGATTATAGATGCTTATTTTCCCCAAACTGGAACATATCTTATCACCAAGGGAAAAAATGACAAGAATTAAAGTTTTTTATTTAGTAACAGATTCATTAAAACATTTCCATTAAAAAAGTATAATCAGGGAAGAACTGAGACTCTTTAGAAATACATTAAAAAGTTAATTCCTGTCAATTGCACGATGCTCCTGGCATCTGCTTCTTCTGGTTGATAGAAAACTGTGAAATCAGACATCATGAGGTTAGAGAGTGGCCAGGACATCCTATGCTGCCTTTAAAGTGGCTCCAGTGTCTTGGAGGATTGTAGCAATGGCTGCTGGTTACTTTGCATTCAGAAGGAGATGCTCTTTTTTTTTTTTTTTTTAAAGACAATAGGTTAAGTGGACATAGTGTTTTTAATGGACAATGAAATAAAGATAGTGTAAACACAGTTGTTTCATTTCAGTGGGACGTTCCTGCTAAATCTGTGGATTTAGGTGAGTTCTGTATCAGAAACCAGAGTAATCCCAGACCGCCTGTAACCCTGCTTCACTGTGTGAGTCATGGGTCCCTAGTGCTGACTGTCTCCTTCCCTCCTTAACAGGTTTACTATTCTGTGCTAGTGCATGCTGGGACCTCATGTACCAGCTTATGTTGCCTTCGTTCAGACTTGATGTCTTAGAGGCAAATAGTTGGCACATTTCCAGTAAGAACAGGCGTCATAGAGTGAAACCATTTGGGTGGTTTTGGGTAACTTGTGTCTGTATATATTTTGCCTCACTCATGGCTCTGAGGACACAAGAGCTAATGTAACTGTCTATAACAGACTTACAAAGCCCAGGAAAATGTGATGCCAAATTCTTCCAAATCGGGTTGCCATGAGCATGTGTTTAGACGCCAGGGCACTTGATTTGTATTACGGAGGTCATGCTGGGTTTTAAAAGGTGCTTTTGGATGGTAGAAACTTAGTCAGAAGTATCTGAAGAGCAGAGAAACAAGGAGAGGAGATGGTGTGTGGGAAATTTTGATCAACAGTTATCTTCATGGACGCAATTAGCTCCACGGGGTACCTAGTCTGGAAGCACAGAGTACAAAAAAGCCATAATTATTTTGGGGCTCACGTTAAGATGGCCAGGTAAGCTGTGCTGAGGGTTGTGATCTTCTGTCTGTTAGTATCTTTCATCTGAAAAGAGTGTGACTCGGACCTGCTTGAGTAGCTAGCAGTTGTGGGACACTCACGGTTTTGCACACAGTGTGCTATGTGCCTATGTATTAGTCATTTGCTTTTCCAGTCTGTAGAATAAATAGGATCACCAGCCTCTCTTAGATAGGAACATGGGGGATTTGGGCAATTTACTGAAGGCCTCACTTATGGAGAACTGGAAGTATGACAGAGCCCAAGCTCATGCTCAGGAGACTAGGCTGTCAAGGGCAGGCTCAAACCCAGCATGCTAGCTAGGGACAATACTCCAAGAGCTCCCAAGGGAGAAGACTGGCAATCTCTGAGTATGCAAGTGGCAGGAAGGATTCAAGATAGACATGGAAGTACAGGAACAGATCCAGAAGATGCCATCGGGAGGCACAGCACCCAGCCTTGATGGAGAAGCAGGAGTTGGCCATTCATGTCACTGTTGCAGATCCCCCCCCCCCATTCCCTTTCCAACCTCTCTATGCTGTTCACATGTGCTCAGCTGCCCTCTTAGTGATCTAGGTGAGGCCTTACCTAGGCATTTTTCACACCTCAAACACACAGAATTTGGATTGCTGATATTTTTCAGGAAGCTATATTGCTCTACTCAATCTGTTTCCTGTGATAACTATTTTACAATTGTTCTTTCCTGCACTTGCTTTGCTTTTTGATCCAGAGGAGAGACTTTATATTTACCCTAGAGTTTTAATGCTTTTAGAAAAGACCTGAAAGCCAGAGAGAAGATGAAAATGCTGTTTCTTTCAGTTTGGGAAGGAAGTTGATATTCTCTACTTAGGACCATGGGTTTGTGATTTGTGGCTCATTCATTACCCGGGACCACACAGCTCCCTTCTGTGCCAAGTTTGGATCTCATGTAATACAGTCACAAGAAAAGCATCTCTCAAGATAAATGTTTACGACAGGAGTTCTTGCTCAGAACACTGAATTATGAATGACAGGAGTTCTTGCTCAGAACATTAAATTATGATGTTCATTTGCATCTCAGTTTATTGAGTTAACCTAACTTAGAAAATTGATATCATAATAATAATATTGATGATGGCATGCCATGGGTCTGTAGAGGATGTTTTGCCTTCTCGTTTTTGTTTGTTTATTTTTGAGATTATGATTTAATTACGGTGTTTTCCCTTCTGTTGTCTCCCTCGAAATCCTCTCTATATTCCTCACTCTCTTTCAGATTCTTGTCCTCTTGTTTTCATTAATTGTACTGCATTCATGTATGTATCTGCATATACACATATAGCTCTATATATGACCTGTTGAGTCATATGTATGTTACTTATATCTATGTTTTCAAGGCTGATTGTTGGGCAAGGGATAACCAATTAGTGTGCTCTTACTGGGGAGGATCACCTCAGGCAGAGGGCCATGCAGGAGGAATGACAAATGACTTTAGAACACATGGAATGTTGCCCACTGGTTAGCACAGCCGTGCTGGGTGTGCCTTGGTTGAGGCACAGCCCTGAGGACTACCTGTCCTGAGGACTTCATGCTGTTCTGGAGTTCTGCTCTGCTGGTTGTCTTCACTTCTCTCTTAATCAAAGAATTGTATGAAAGTCTAAGGGGCTTCCAGCCCCTCACTGGGCAGCATCTCTGACACTCACAGTAATAGTGCTTGATCTCTTTCAGGCGTTGCTGCTGGAGCAAAATAATGATTAATCATCACCTTAGAGAAGAACTTAGAGATGTAGATTGTCAGCAATGACCACCACCCTTAGAAAGATTTGGAAAAATAAAGTTGTTAATGAAGCTAAGTTAAGATGTTTTTGCTACTGACTCTGATGTAGAAAATCTTAGGGAACAATTTGAAGTTCAGAAAGGCACACTCTTAATAATTAAGCTAGGGACATTTTATGGTCAGGGAACAAGAACAAAGGCAGCACTGCCTACGTGACTCTCACTGAGGCTGGACTGCTGATGATTGATTTCTAATACCTTTTTGTTTGTCCTCAGCTTCCAGATATGATTGATTAGGAATTGCTGATGAGTAGATATGCATCCTGAGGATTTAAAAGAGATATGACTGATTTTTATATAGACGTTTAGGTTGGTGATTCTTTTAAGATTCTCACAAGATTACTTTAAAAGATAAATAATAAAACAATTACTCCTTTCTTTGAAATGGCAAAGTGCTGCCTGCCAGTAAGAGAACTGGCTGAGAAAACTACCTTCCTTGCTCACACTTTGTTAATCTATGACAAGTTGCTTAGTTACGAATATACATGGGATCTTGGGAATAATTTGTTTCTTTTATATATACTATATAATGTTATTTCTTGTAAAGGTATTGGGGAACACACTTTTCATAGTCATTCACTAGAAGAAAACTAAAATATAGTCATATTGTAATTTTATACCTCTTGAAAGATTTTTCTGAGATATATAAGCCATGGAGAAAGAATAAAGTTGTTGGAACAGTGTAACTTCCACTCATCAACCATGTGTGTTTATGCACATATGTATATGTGTGTATGTGTAAGTGTACATATGAACATGTGTATGTGTATATATGTATGTGTGATGCTTGGAGCCTGCTTGTTAGCACCTTGCTCCAGCCATCCAATGTGTGAATATGTATGTCTGTGTGTCTGTATTTGTATATGTGAAATTGCTGGAGCTTGTCTTTATCTCAACCATTTCTCTCTCTGTCTCTCTCTGTCTCTCTTTCTCTTTCTCTCTCTCTCTCTCTCTCTCTCTCTCTCTCTCTGTGTGTGTGTGTGTGTGTGTGTGAGAATGTGTATGAATTTTCTCTCTTTTCTTTCTCACTGGCTCCTAAGAGTTAAAAGAGTTCAGAGTTTTTTGCTGGCCACAGGGAGTGTGACCCCCAGTAAATTAAACTTTGTTCTCTCAAAGAAAAGTCTGCCAAATAACTTCTCTAATTTCTGGCTGCTCTAGGCAGCAACCCCCATCAGTATCTGGACTAACCCCTGTCAGCTGCTCTCAGCACTAACTCCCGTTGGCTTCCTGCCTTGGTTTACCCTGTAGTTTCAAAGCTGGTCATTGGTAATCTCTTCCACTCCCAGATGTACTTAGTCACCTGTAGTTCTTTGTGTAAAGTTGAGGCCTTGTGAGCTTTTCTGTCTAGTTTTGCATGTTTGTTGCTCTCATCCTTAATCAGCTCATGCTTGAGTGGTTGTGATGGTAAGACTTAACAGGTATAGCTTCTGATGTCACTAGGAGATACAATGTACAGCAAACTCCGATTCTCTGGCACTTACAGCCTTTCTGCCCTCTCTTCTGCAATGTTTGCTGAGTCTCAGATACAGGAGTTTCATGTAGATGTATCCACTGGGACAGAGCTCCACAACTCTGCCTTTTCATTGGTGGTAGTTCTCTGTAGTGGTCACCTCCATTGCAAAGAAAAATTTCCTTGATGAGTAGTGAAGACTACATTTATTGTGGGTGTGAGGAAAATGTTTATAGGGTATTGGTAAGGAATATATTGGTTTAGTAAATTAGTAGGCATTGATTCTCTTCCAATAATAATTCCACTAGCACTGAATAATCATCTAGGTTTTCAGTACCAAGAATGGTATTCTTCTTGTTGAGTGTCTTAAGTCTAAATAGAAATCTGTTGTTTTGTTTTGTTTTTGTTTTTGTTTTTTGTTTTTTTGACTCTAACTCATTTGAAACTATCCAGAGAAAACAGGAAGCCTAATAATGTAAATACACTTGACATCAATAATTTTTGTATTCTTATAGAGTCAAATCTCTAAGACAATAGGAAGTGTCACATGGTAAGATGAAAAGGCGTTACTATTCATTAAGCATATAGAAGTAATCAGTCCTGTACCAGTAACCTGTTTGCAAGATAGATTGATACAGTAGAGGCACAAATGCTTTGGGAGTAACTCCACTCTTTGATTGGATTGAAGGCCCAAGCCATGTCCTGGAACTCACACCTGACACTGCTAAAGTGGACAAGAGCTTGAGACTAGATAGGTCATAGGCTTAGGGGACAACCTAATACTATTATTGTGTTGAAGGATCATAGCAATACAGTGACTCCTAATGACATACTGCTATACCCATAGATCAGGGCAACACTCAAGCCTCATCAAAGAAGTTTCTTCTTGCAGTAGATGGTAATTAACACAGAGACCTACAATTGGGTAATATGCAGAGAATGAGAGACTTTGGAGCCTCCAATCCTTCTTTTAAAAAAATTTAATTTAATTTTTCCATTCATTCATTTTACATCCTGATCAGAGCCCCTCCCTCTTCCCTGTTCCCCACCTCACATGGCCCCTCCTTCCACTCCTCCTCCCACTCTCATCTGAGAAGGGGGAGGTCCCTCCTGGGGAACCAACCCACCCTGGCACCTCAAGTCACTACAGGACTAGGTACATCCTCTCCTACTGAGGCCAGACAAGACAGCCCAGTTAGGGGAGCAGGATCCACAGGCAGGCAACAGAGTCAGGGTAAACCCCTGCTCCAGTTGTTGGGGGACCTGCATGAAAATCCAACTGTACATCTGCTACATATATGTGTGGGGCCTAGGTCCAGCCCCTTGTATGCTCTTTGGTTGGTGGTTCAGTCTCTTCGAGCCCTCGAGGATCCATGTTAGTCGACTCTGTTGGTCTTCTTGTGGAGTGCCAATCCCCTCCAGATTCCTCAATCCTTCTCCCAAGTCTTCTACAAGACTTCCCAAGCTCCATCTAATGTTTGGCTATGGGACTCTGTTTCTGTTTTGGTCAGCTCCTGGTTGGAGTCTCTCAGAGGACAGTTATGATAGGCTCCTGTCTGTGAATCCAGGCTGACAGATACAAGCATTGCCTGAAGCTCTAAGATTGTTGAAGGAGGAAGACAGTCTAGCAATGTGTCTGGATAGATCTTCTGAGGACAGCTGACCACATCTCCCCCCATACCCCAAGTTGGCAGAAGTTGCTACTGCATTCATTTATGTCTGTCTCACATAGGGTACCTATGTATCCAGGCTGGCAGTGACAAATACAGCTGCAGCAGTGTCTTCACATGTTGTACCATTGTGACAAGGCCTTGACCAACAATGAGGCATCAGAGTCTCACAGTGTGTCCCTGTGTATCCAGTACCTGTGCAATCACAGTGGTAGTTGTTTCCGCTGTGGATACAACATGGAGATACATAGATCTCCATGGAGACATGGCTGACTGGCACATTCATCAAAGTTAAATTCACAGTGGTCTCCAAGGAATTCAGGTACAGAGTCACAGAAGTAAGCCTAAGAGCATCCTGACATATGGCACCATGTAGACATGGCTGGGATCCACATTCATCAGTGGAGCACCCAATCCTTAAGGGAATGTCTTCAAACTCCTCTCCTCAAGGCTCAGAAATTTCTGAGGAAGAGGTGTCCGAAAGATTGTAAAATTTAGAGCTGGTTATGACCCCAAGAAAACAATCGCATCCAGATACCACAGGACTGATACAACTATAGACTGAGAGAGACAGTGGCAGCATGGATAAGACCTGCCCAGATTGAAATCAGACAAAACCACAGCACCAAGAAGGGAAAGTGATCCCATCCCTAACCAAGGAGCTACTTGTAAATAACACCATTGGGAAACAAAAGGGCTCTTTTCTCCAATAGAATATCTCTGGGTACTTAAACCATGCTCCAGGGCAGACCCCTGTGCCTAAATGCCACCACAACATAAACTCCATGTTTTTGTGTTATTTTTCAGCTTTTTTGGTGGACTTTTTGGTTCATTTTGGCATTTTTTTGTCTTGATGATTGTTCTGCTTGCTTGTTTTTATCTTATTTTTTGGATTGTTTTTGAGAAGGAGGGAGGCAGAGAGAGAGAGAGAGAGAGAGAGAGAGAGAGAGAGAGTTGGTGGGTAGGAAGGTGGAAAAATTATAACAGGGAATGGATGAACATCATCAAAATATTGTATACATTTTAAAAATAAAAATTATAAGAAAAGTGGTTTATAAAATTTGTGAACAAGTATCTTATGGGTTGGCTGGTTGGCATATAATACTAGACAAGCCTCCAGATGACCTGATCGATATAGAATGTTTATTGAGCATATCTTTAGTTACTGTTATTTTATCTCCCTGCTGTTAAATATGCCTGTGTATGGGCATATTTAGACAATATTTTTAAGCATTGAAAGGCAAAGAAATCATTAATGGCATTGCTCCAACAGCAAGATCTAGATATGGGGTCTGTGGAGATGGCTCAGCTGGTAAAGTGCTTTCTGTGCAAGCATGAGGATCCAAGTTCGATACCCAGCATGTACGTAAAAGCCATTCAGGGTAATGTGTATCTAGAGCTGCAGATCCTAGAGCAAGGTAATCCCAGAGCTAGAAAGGTAGAGACAAAACTTTACTATCTAGCTAGTCGAGATAATTTTCACATTCATTGTTTGTTTCAAAATATAAAGTAGAGAATGACAGAGGAAGATACCCAACTTCGATCTCTGGCAGCCACATGGACGCATGGACACCCACACACTTAAAACACACATTGCTACATGGACATGCACTTACTTCCCCATAGAGATCCAGGTCTTTGTGTTTGTCATCAAGCTTTATCTGCTCAAGTGACTGAAAGCAGAACTCACCTTTACTAGCATAGCAAGGTCCTTGGCTGTAGACAGGGCCTTGTCATTCATTTTAACCTGGTTGCCTCTCAGTGAAGCAGAAACAAGGTTAATGTCACCATGCAGCTAGATGAATCCAAAGGTAAGAAAGCTATGCAGGCACTGATGTTTGTCTTGAGTTCTTCCTGAATCCTAAGACTGCTCACAGAACCCAGAGAATGATGGGCCTGAGATCTTGACAAGAATGAACTGACATGCCTTACTCTTTCTACCTAACCCAGAGAGAAAGCCATGGAGCCTTTTACTTTCAGAAATGTGTTGTGAAAACATTCAACACATCATTGTAGTTGGCTTCCATGTCTGTGAGCTCTGTATCTATGGTTTCACTAACTGCATGTCAAAACATTTAAATAGTATATCGTTATTTTTAATGTGTACCATGCATTTAAACCCACGATAGTTGTACTATACTGAGCATGTATAGACAATTTTTACTTCCTAAGGAATATAGTGTAATGTAGCATAACCATTTACATAGCATTTATATTGTGTCACAGTAGTTTAGAGACTGTTTAAAGTACACAGGAGGATTGCATAGATTATATTAAAATACCACCCTTTGAGGCAGCAACAGTGTCAACTGGCCTAACCCCCCCCCTCCCCCCATACTCCTGGAGACTGATCCACCAACCAAAGAATCCACATGGAGGGACCCATGGTGCTGGCCACATATGCGGCAGAGGAGGGTCTTGTTGGACATCAGGGGGAGGAGAGGCCCTTGGGCCTGAAAGTGTTAGATCCCCCAGTAGAGGAGAATGCCAAGGAGGGAGGACTAGAGTGGGTGGGTGGGTGGGTGGAAGAATACCCCCATAGTGGCGGGGGGGGGGGAGGGAAGGAAATGGGGAGGTTCCAAAGGGGAGATCTGGAAAGGGGGAAACATTTGAAATGTAAATAAAGTAGGAAAAAAAAAACCCAAAAAACAAGTCCCCCCAACACCTAGTGACTCAAAGCAAAAAAGAAAAAGAAAAGGAAAATGTCACCCTTTTATAAAAGAGACTCAAGCATCTTTGGATTTTGGTATCCATGGGTCTCTGGAAATTGAGGAGCAACTGTAAGTGTTGCAACTCTGAAGGGAAAGACTTCCCCTACAGAAGTGTTACAGCCGTGCTCCAGCTGTGGCAGGGGACATTTCCCCATCAAAAATGTTACAACTCTGTTCCCCAGGGGAAGGCTCCCCCTTTCCCATCCCCCCTCCCAAGAAAGTATTACAGCTCTGCCTCAGGAGGTACCTGGCAATTTGGAGGCAAAGAATACTATGAAGTCACACCCTATGATAAGCCTCACATAAGAGATTTATTGAGAGGAAAATCCCAGGAGAATGGCTGCTTCTGCTTGGGTGAAAAGCGGCAGGGAACTAAACAGAAAGCAGGGCTTACAAAGGATTTCTTGGGATGCAAGCTTTCCAGAGTGGCCTGGGATTGGTGGATTTTCTTGTTCAGGGACTGGTGGGTTTTCATGCTCAGGGATTAGTGGGTTTCTGTGGCAAGCTCAGGGATTGGTGAGATTCTGTTTCTTGTTCCTGGTCTTGGGCTTGGGGTTAAGTCTATTCTTTCCTTGGTCCTAATCTTGAGGCCGAGTCAGGGCCAGGCGGGTTTTTACTTTGCCCTTTTATCCTATAGCAACTGTTATGTAAAAATAACTGGATGAGATCAGGAAAAGTCAAATGCTGGAAACAGGAGTGGGAGTCACAGAACTCAGATTCCTACTTATCGACTTCACCACTTATCTAGAGCTGGTGTGGTCATTCAAGGATCCACAGAGTATCAGATAATACAGTGCCATATGGGCTACCTTTCTGAGTCCCTATTCTCCTCTCTGAGTAACAGCCACCCCCCATTGTAATGCTTTTCCATCTGATAGGTGGAGATCATTTTGCTTTTCCTCCCATTGGCAGAGCTTCACCAAAGAGGAGGACCTCATCTCTCTTTGGACAGAAGCAAGCCATTTGGAATGTTTCCTCCTTCGCTGGCTCCCACAAAGTCTTTTCATTTTTCTCAATTGCTTCCTGTTACATCAGAAGTAGAATGCAGTATAACTTAATGTTGGCAGTGTTGATGGTGTCATAGAGGGAGATGGGGAGACAGAAGTGACTTCAAGAGCACCTCATAAAAGGAAAGCTGAGTTTGCACAGGACTCATTGCATGTAGAGATCAGAAGTTTCCTTGTGCTTACTGAATTCACTAATTATGCAGGACAATTCTGCACTCTGTCATGTCCCCTTTGCTCTGATGCTCATTTTTCCCCCTATCCTGTGAACATTTGCAAGAAAAGAGCATCATTTTAAGAGTTAGTTATACTTCCTATTTTTCATTTCAGAATAGTTACCTTTGTCTCTGAGTCCCAAAGAATCTGCCCTTACTGTTCTGCTTAAAATAATGCAGCTCAGTTGCTAGGTAACACAGTTTCACATTATTAAGTGAGAGAACAGAGTTAAAGTAGACAAGCTTTTTACTGTGTATGGAACCTCCAATGCATGTGAAAAATGTTTGCTGGAAAATTCTGTATTAATAAATTGGAATACCTCAGTTTTCCCCTACAGAGTTCTGTTACTCTTCTAAGTTAGGCTGATGGTCTTGTAAGTAAGGCTTTCTAAAAAGCTTATTGAATTGCAAAAATTAAGGAATCTTAATAACATTAGTTATTAAGATTCCTTAATTTTTCATTTTGAACTGTTGCATTGTGCTTGGCAGAGTGGCAAGCTCTTCAGTGTGTTGTCATCATTGACACAAAGAAGGCAAAGCCTAGAGTACAGTTGCTTCAGGTTTGGCATTTTAGCAAGGGCAGGCGATGTACTCATAGCTCTGTTTCCCAAAATGGTGTCAGGTTGATCAGATTCACCTCTGAGGTCTTTGGAAGTTATTATTCTAATTACCAATCAACATTAGTTATGCAAATAAGTCCTCCCCAATACTCTAAAAGCCCCACCTTTCTGTGTGTCCTGCCCCCTATCTTTCTCTATCTCTGGTGCCCACTATTCTGTGCTTGGAAAGTTTCTGCAAACAGGAAAGAACATGCTGTATTTGTGTTTTGGTATCTGACATGTTTCATTCAACAGTATGTTCTCAAGTTGCATCTGTGCTGCTGTAAATGACAGGATTTAAATCTATTCCACTCCGTGAGTATGCTTCACTTTAAAACAATTTATCTGCTACAGGGAATCTGAATAGGCCATGTGGTTTACCTATTATAGACATCACTATAATAAACATATGAGAGAATGCATCATTATAGCATCACATTCTTATGTACCCTGATTCTATACCTAGTTGTGGGTTTGCTGGCTCTAACAGTAGTTCCCTGGTTTTCTATAACGGGCACATTAACTCACATTTCTACCAATAGGTATTACCAAAATCTCTACAGCTTTCTACTTAGCTGAGTTTTTAGAGCTCTCTTTTTTCCTGTTTTCCCCCACCATTCAAAAAGTACCATATATTTCAGCACTGGTGAAGTTCTATTTAATGGAAACAAAGAGAATAATTAACAGTCCCCTAGCCAAGCTGTCACATGTGCTTGAGTTCCTGGAGGGACAGGTGTTGCACACTGAGATATTTGCACATTTCCCCACTTCTTGTTAGTTTCAGTGTATCATATAGCTAGATCTAGATTATTAATACTTAGTATCTAGGATTAAGAAACATTTATTATGCTAGAAATTAAGTTGATAGATTAAAGATGTCCCTTAAATGTAAAATATTCGAAAGAAGCACTTCAGTAGGCGCCTTGGACCAGGATTTCTTGTATTCATCATTAGCCTGAGATGGCTAGAGCAGTGTGTGTGTGTGTGTGTGTGTGTGTGTGTGTGCACATGCATGTGAACACACATGTGAGCATGCACAACTTCTTAAGTTTAGAAAGTACCTGAGCATTGAAGTTGCACCATGTATGCAGACCCTTGGTCTAAGAGATGTAAGATACGAAGGATTGATATCTGAGGGTTAGCATTTGTACTGCCTAGTTTTATGGCAATTAGACACAAAATAAAGTATTCTGAGAGGGTGGAAACTTAATTTAAAAATATCCCAATAAGTTCCTGCTGTAGGCAAACATGTAAGGAATTTTAAAAATTATTTAATTTAAATTACTGATTCACGGGGGAGAGTCCATCCATAGTGGAAGGTGACACTCCTTACCTGGTAGTCAGGTTCTATAAGAAAGCAGGCTGAGCAAGCCATGGAGGGCAATTGTGTAAGCAGCAGTCCTTCATGGCCTCTGCATCAGGTCTCAACTCCAGGTTCCCACCCTGCTTGAGTTCCTGCCCTCACTGCTTTTGATGATGAGCTGTTGAATGGAACTGTGAGTGAAAGAAACCCCTTCCTCCCAAGTTGCTCTGGTCAGGGTATTTCATAACCATGACATTAATACTGATTAAGACAGCATTTAATTTTGGGGGCTGGGCTCTTTCAACATATGTAGTCTGGCTCAGATATTTATTTCTAACAGGAAGCTGTGAAAGATTGGCGGTTTCATTTCCTGTCTCTGGGGATGGATGTTGGAGGCCTCTATGCTACATCAACGTAAGAGATATGAGTTGGGTTACATGTGATAGAGCCCTCACTATTCCAAAACTTTTGGAAAGAAAGAAGTTCAACAGAGTGAAAGGCTTTGTGATGAGTTTGAAATGTTGGCAAGTTCACTCTTTGGTACTTCAAGCAAATCTTCAGCCATGATGTACTGTGATGGTGCTAGTCAAAAGTAATCCTGCAACTTACCAACAGTGTGAATTTGTCACACTCTTACAATTTTGATTTTTTTTTTAAATCCTATTTTCAATGATAGTTCTTAAATACTTTAGCCTCCCTTGTAACCCACCACCCACCAGAGGTAGTGGAAAAGAAAGGATATGGGGGATGTGGATCTGTTTAGAAAGGTTCTTTGAAGCAATTTCCATCTGTGTTGTCTGGAAATTGGCAATTCAGTTCACAGGTTAGCAGGCGGTGGCAACTCCATCCACTTGCAAACATTTCAGCAGTCCAGTTCGGTAGAGTTGGGTTAGCAATAGTGGCAACATGACCTAGCAGAGACAACGAGGCCTCAGCCTTGGCTGGAGTCAGCAGGAGGGACCTGAGGGACACCAGGAGAAGTTCCCAGCTGTGCCTCTCTCAGGGAAGTCAAAATCAGCGAAGACACGAGACCCACAAGCGTTGCACAGCTTGTACCAGCAAAGCCAAGCTCTCTCTCCCACGTGCCTTGCTTCAGCAGGGCTCTTGCCTTAGTATGTGTATCCAATCAACCCAAGTCTGAGGAAGCAGCGAGAAACTGCAGCGCACCACCAGATGGTTTTTGGTGTGTTTCTCTCTATGGAGTCCCAACAAATGTAGCTCAACTATGCAATGTAAGGCAGACCAATACATGTGTGTCATTAGCAAAGGATCCTTCGTCACGTGTCCTTTCACACGCTTGCTTTAGCAGAGCATCGTCTCTCCTGGGTCTGCTTCAGTGAGACATTCCTTTGAGTCTGCCTTAGTCTTTCACCTGTGTCCACTGCAGGAAAACACTCCTTCACCTGTTTGCCCCAGCAAAACACCATCCAACACAACTGACTCTGCAAAGATCCCTTAGGTTTCCACTTCACAATCTAGGCGTTGTAACATAATAATGGCATGAATGCTTATAACAGCCAGATGAAAATATTCTTGAGATCATCTCTAGTTTCAGGCACCCTTTCATTTGGTGTTAAGCCAACAATCTCAATTTCAGAACCTCCATCCATGTGAAGCTTGAAGCTGGTAGCCTATCGGCCATTTCTTCTCCACAGGTTACATAGTGGGAGGTAGGAATGACAAACATCTACAGTCATCCCAATAATATCTTGCTCAGAGGGGCTCCTTGGAGAAGCAAAGCCATGGGTGATTCATGATAAACTAGAAGAAAGCTTAGATGGAGTTCAAGTTTAATGTGATGAGGGAAGATTTTCCATGGCACCTCACAATGGCAAAAACAAAAACAACAACAAAAAAGCTGTGACCTTCAGTTAGGCCATGTGTAAGGACCACCTGGGGAACCTTGACATATGTGATACCCAAGACTCTCCCCAAGCACATGAAATCAATGGCTTTGAGATCAGTGGCATCCTTGTATTTGTAAAGGATCTCCTAGTGATTCTCTCTTACAGTGGAAGCTTCCATAGGCCGGCCGGGTATCTTCATCTATCTTCATTCTGTAGAAACTTGTGCGATATCTACTTGCTGGCAACATGTAAGAAATACAAAGGTAAGAAAATGAGGAATTGCTAGAAAAGTTTCATTTTCCACTAGATAGGAAGAGTTATTTGGGAATAAAGGAGAAATCCATCACCTTGTTCAATGAGAAATGGATGTACAGATGAAATTGTATTTTCTAGGTTCATCTGAGGTCTGCACTGGCACGTTATTTCTTTATAGCTCTGATGATTTCTGAGTCTAAACATGAGTGAAGACAGAAAACTGCAAAAGAAGAGTGCTCTTCCATGATGATTCAGCAAAAGAAGTGCTCCTCCATGATGATTCAGCAAAAGAAGTGCTCCTCCATGATGATTCAGCAAAAGAAGTGTTCCTCCACGATGATTCAGCAAAAGAAGTGCTCCTCCATGATGATTCAGCAAAAGAAGTGCTCCTCCATGATGATTCAGCAAAAGAGGTGCTCCTCCATGATGATTCAGCAAGTCAGCTACAAGGATGGCATTCCTGTGTTTTACTTGGTGGCTATGAGGATGCTGTAGAAAGACCCAGGTTGACAGGAGATACCACTTGCTTCTACAGATTAAACTACACTTTTCTCTCCAGCTCAGGTGATTCTAAAGCAATGACAATCCCTTAACCCTTGCCTCCTCAAAGAGTATGTCCACTATTCTGGAAGACGATGAAGTACGTGGCACTGTAGCTGGAAAACTGGAGCAGTGTAGGCGGGGGCAGTTAAAATGTAACTAGAAACCTTATCTATGGTTTTCTCACAATCTGTGGGAACTGAATTCACATATCTGCCACAGACCTGTTGGTTAGTATCATGTTTAGAGGTCACAGACACCCACTATGCCAGGCTCTTGGAGCTGAGATCAAACAGTGGTAGCCTGGGAACTTTGCTTTTATGTTAATTCATGTGTACGGATGTTATACCTGCATTTAGGGTATGTGTAGTGCTCTCAGAGGCCAGAAGAGAGCCTTGGATCTCCTGGTACTAGAGTTACAGACAGTTGAGAACTGCCATGTGGGTGCTGGGAATTGAACCTGGTGCCTCTGGAAGAGCAGCCTGTGCTCTTAACCACTGAGCCATCTCTCTAGCAAGCACCCATGCTTTATTTTAAAAATACAACAGCTTGGTCTTTCAAGTACCAGGAAATGACTAGGTTAGGTTTTCTGCTTTAGAGATACAGAAAGGTTTTCTTTAGGGGCCTGAGGAAGGAGAGAGGGTTGGTCTGCTGACAGTTTTGCACTGCAGACAAGGAACTCTTCATTTGTATGTGATGACGTAATGGGAGTAGTGAATGCACACTTAGACAAACCTAAAGGAAGAACACCAAGCTGGATGGTTCTGTGACTCTGATTTAGTTTCTGATGGGGCTTGTTCTTGGATATGTGACTTCTGTCATCTCTAAGTGAGCTGACATGTGTTGAATACCAGTATTGAGATAAACCACATTTCCCCCCTCAAACAGTAAATGAGATACATGTAATGTGTTGACCTTACAATCTGGCACAATGTAGGTGTGCAATAAAATGTTATCTATTATAGTTTTGCACTGAAAATATGGCCAAGAGCCCACCCCATCCTGAAGATCTAATAACTGGTCATGGCTGTTGGAAGAGGGGAGTTATTTCTTCATCTAAAGTTATAGCTACTGGGGACCAGATGGAAAAAGGGGTTCAGAAGGAAAGGAAGGAGTGACTGAAGGGTAATAGAGGGTAATATAATCACAGTATATATTTCATTGTAAATAGAAATGAAGAAAAACATGAAATATGCTAAAAATTTCTTCCTAATGAGGGAGTAGCTGCCCAGACCTTAACATTAAACCATTAGATAGTACACAGCTTTTGCTAGGCACCATTGCCAATGATCAGCTGATACATCTTTAGAGCCCTGCATGGATACTATGATTTAGCTTCTTAGACTAGATGAATCTTGGCATGTTCTGGATGGGGCAGGTGTAAACAATGTATTGTCAAAGCCTTAAGTAGTTTTCTTCCAAGGTAGACCATTTCCTTTAATGCCTGCCCAATGGAGATATGTTTCCATGCTCTCCTGAAGACTGCAAGTCCACAGTGAGTAACAGATTCTAATCAAGGCATAGAAAGAGGGAACAGAGGATGATGGGTGGTATCTTAGGGTTTCTATTCCTGCACAAACATCATGACCAAGAAGCAAATTGGGGAGGAAAGAGTGTGAGCTGAATAGCTTACACTTCCACGTTGCTGTTCATCATCAAAGGAAGTCAGAACTGGAACTCAAGCAGGTCAGGAAGCAGGAGCTGATGCAGAGGCCATGGAGGGATGTTTCTTACTGGCTTGCTTCCCCTGGCATGCTCAGCTTGCTTTCTCACAGAACCTAAGACCACCAGCCCATAGATGGTACCACCCACAAGGAGCCCTTTCCCCTTGATCACTAATTGAGAAAATGCCTTACAGCTGGAACTCACAGAGACACTTCCTCAACTGAAGCTCCTTTCTGTTTGATAACTCCAGCTTATGTCATGTTGACACCAGCCAGTATAGGTGGAAAGTTCTGATGCAGTTTCTGAGCATGGAGCTTTGATCTAAGAAGCTTTGAATCTTCCTGCTGAAGTCTCTTGTTCTTCTCAACACATGTCTTTTCAGCCTTTCCTTACTGGAAACTCAGGTCAGCAAACAGCAAGGGTATGTGTAGTGCCTGCCATAGACGTAGCCTGCTATGCTGCCTGTGGACTTCCCCTAGGTTCATAGGTGTGGTCCGGTTGAGACGATACCTATGCCTTTGTTGTCACTCAGGGGAGGCAACCGTGAGGACATCTAGCCTTGTCTGGAGGGACTTGGCCTTTCGATGCAATTCTTTGTGGTTAGAATCTTGGTTGTGCAGAGCAAATGAATCCTGTGTAAGGTCCTTCAGAGGACACAGGTATGCCCATATTTTGTTAGCATGTACCAGGGCCTAATGTGCACTGGTCAGTGTTGGATACAACTTGAATTACAGCTCCCACAGTCTCTTTCGTGTCGCTGTGCTTTCCGTGGTCAGGGGTGGGAGAGCTCAGGGGAGATGAGGGTCACAGGAAATTGCAGGCTACATCACCTGTCATCTTCTAGCCTTTCATTGTACCATCTAAATTCTTATCTATTCCCTCCCATATGTGCTGTGTGTGTGTGTGTGTGTGTGTGTGTGTGTGTGCCAATCAGTACAACATTTGAGGAAGGAAATCTTATAACTCTACAAGAGCAATTGTGAAGAATGGAAAAGCCAGTTTGGTTGTGATGCCCTGTGTAGAAAATGGAAAATTCCCAACTTTTATTTCATAATAATCACTTTTCAAAACATGCCCTCATTTACGGAGGTGCGCTTTCCTAGTTTGTTAATTTCTGTATTCCTCCTCCTCCTCGCTCTTTGGAAATCGCATTTCAACTCGAAAGTCAGCTTTCCAATTGCATCTGCTAATATGTCATCAGATGAAGGGAAACTGATGTGTGTCCTGTTTTTTTCCTTTTTTTAACACCTCTGCTCTCAAAACAAATATGTTGAGGCAGCCTCGGCTGCAGGGCATTTACAGCCCACATGCAACTCGTTAAGGATTCATTAAGAGACTTTTATATTGCATTTGTTTGTGTAGCCAGTGTTTATATTTCTCCAGCCGATAATTTATCACAAGCTACGGTAGCACGCTCTTGTAAGATGTGTGGAGCCTCTGAGTTGTGACTCAACTTAGCCATGTTTCTCTGTGTCCCGAGTCTCAGGTCACCTGGATGTGTGGCCTATCTGATTCACATGGGAGTTTCCTGGCTGCTGTTCCAGAAGGAAATGTCCTTGTAAAGGCAAGGCTTGTAACCTAAGCAGTTCCAAGCACAAGGATTTCAGAGCAAATTAGTGGCTTGCTCTCTCTGTCAGAATAAGGGAGTTGAAATGCTATGCTATTCTTTCATTTGAGGGGGTTAGCAGATTCATAAAAATGCATTTTACACATACTATTGAAACTGTAAAGCTCTGGTTTATGCACATCAGTTCTAAGCTCACAGGACAGGGTATTGGGACAAGCCAAGTGATGATGGTTTCTTTGTAAAATATTCATACAAGGTCCCTAAAGGTTAAGGGACTGAGCCTTCATTCCTGAACTGGTTATCAGATTCCTAAACAGGTAAAGCAGAATTTGAATAAAACTTTTCTTCAACATTGTATCTTATGTGATGTTCTTTCTACCTCTGTTCATCAATACTGTTTTCATGCCTCAAAGTAGATGTGGAAACGCACCTCACTTTGTCTTGTTCAAATGTCCTGGTTTAAGACATTCCCCTCCCATCCCCCCCCAGCACTTGGGAGGCAGAGGCAGGCAGATTTCTGAGTTTGAGGCCAGCCTGGTCTACAGAGTGAGTTCCAGGACAGCCAGGGCTACACAGAGAAACCCTGTCTCGAAAAACCAAAACCAAAAAAAAAAAAAAAAAAAGACATTTCCCCTTATTATAAAAAGCTTATGGATTTCAGGGAAGTAACTGGGTCACACAATCTAAAATCAGTATTAAAGCTTACAACTTGATGTGTGTCTTGGAGATGTAGTGCTTTGCCCCATAATTTATTATTTGGTTTTGGAAGTTTTGGAACCTGGTTGTTATTAGAACCATCTCTTATTATCCCTGGTTCACGAAAGTGTCACAGAACAGGTGTTTTTCCTTCTCTCTTGCTGATCAAACTGTTGAGTTGCTGTCTGTTTTACTTCCCAGATATATATGGTTGGAGGGTCACAGTAAAAATTTGAGATATCTTTATAAACTGTTATTGATTCATCAGTTTGCAACCATCCAATCAATAATTTGTGCATAGATAGAGACAATATCATAGTCATTTTTGAGTTTTCCTAGACAGGGCCCAATCACAAAAGTATTTTTATATAAGTAAAAGTTTCTTATTTTTAGATATAACATATTATTTACTATTTAACTATGTGTGTGTGTGTGTGTGTGTGTGTCTCTGTATGAGGGTGTGTGGGCCATGTGCATGCAGGAGCTAAAGGAAATCAGCAGAGGGCACTGGATCTTCTGGAACTGGATTCACAGGTGGTTGTAAGTTGACTGATGTACGTGCTAGGCACTGAACCTGGGCTGTCTGTCTGCAAGAGCACTGGTCCTCTTATCTGTGAAGCCATCTTTCTAGCCACTAAGATGTAAAATATTCTATCACAGGAGAAAGTCACTGCTAATCCTGTCAGAGACACTGCGATTGGTACTTTCGTGTGTTTCTGTTCAGGCTCCGTGTGTGTTGCTCTCTTTCTCTGTGTTTGACTCACTTTGGCTCTCCTCCATTTTTTAAATCTAAATATCAACTTCACCTCATTATTTGTTCATTCCCTATGACAAAAGAAACATTTTTCTCACTTCTCAAATATATATATATATATATATATATATATATATATATATTTACTAAGGTATTTTATTGTCTGATATTTTAGTTTTATTTTGAAAGGCAGTTGGCCATGTTGATTGAATTGTAACTAGTATTGTGATGGACACTTTTGGATATTAATATGTAATTGAAGTGTTTTCTCCTAGTTGTGGCATTACAAGGCAAAAAAGAATGCCTAATTTTAATTTCCCCTGGTATTATTTTTTTTTTTTTGCCAGTTAATTCCCCTTAGCCTTTATGTTCTTTTGGGTAAGTTTTTATTATTATTTTTTATTATTTAAAACAATTTTTAAATTTAAATATATTCTGATCACATTCTTTCCCTCCCCTAAGCCTTTTTAGACCTTTTCCAGATTACCCTTCAGAAAATGAACAAAAACCCAATACAACAACCAAACCCTCCCCAAACAAGAAAACAAAATATGATACACACCCAAACAAACAAACCCTCAAAACTGTAACTAAATAAAAGCACACACACACACACACACACACACACACACACACACAACCGTGGAGTCCATTTTATGTTTGTCAACAGACACTGAGCATGAAGTCTGTCCTGGAGTGGTTGATATCTTCATTGTTACTCTGATGGAGAAAATGGATTTTCCCTCTCCCAGCAGGCAGTGTGAAGTTGGGCTGTTAAACTTTATTGGGTACTTTTTGAAAGCAGTGTCACAGCAGCCTTTGGCTTCTAAGTTGTCCCAGGATTCTTGGTGGCTTGGAATTCTCTACACAAGTGTGGGTACTTTATTCACAATGAACATGTTATGACCAAAAGCCAGTTTACAAATATTTAGATTCTGAAAATCTTAACAACGATATCAGACGTTTAAGTTTGTCACGATAGCAGAAGGGGAGACTCTCCAACTGTCTCTGGGTGTCTGATGTAGGACTAGTCTTACAGGGACCAGAGGCTGCAGATCTAAGAATCTCCACACCATGGGTCAGGGGCTTTTTCAGACTAACTGTTCCAAGAGACCTCTGAGATGAAAACAAGTTTCCACAAAAACAGTCTCGTTTTTTAGACTCAGAAGGTTAACATAACCCGGCATAACCAGGGACAAATGGGTTTTGTAGTCATGTCTGTTTTTGAAAACTTGCCCATTGATGCCACCAGAAAGAATGACTGTGAGCTCTGAGCTGCTCTATTGTCCAATCAGGACCTCCCTCCTGAGTCTTTAAAGTTGACATGTAAAACATCTATAATAATGACACAATGCCTAAGACACTTTCAGGAAATCCACCCCAAGTATTCACATGGATTATAGTCACACCACTGTGGTAGGAATGGTTATGCAAAGCGTGGGTGGCCAGTAGTTGGCCCACAGGCCACCACCATGTCCTGGCAGTGTCAGGGAAGTCGTCTCAGTGATTCACTGAGTCAGCTCTTGAGAATCTTTGGTAGGTGGAGCCAGAGCAGCCAACAAAGCATGCTAGAAACTGTTTTCTTCCCAAAACTAGGCAAAGAAGATGTAAACAAAGAGATCTTTGTTGATTTTTTTCCCCAAATCATTTCAAGATTATATCTTACCTGCACATTTGTTTATTCACTCTTATTTAATTTCATATACAATGTATTTTGATCATATACGTTCCCCATCTTCAACTTTTCTTGGACTTCCTTCCTCAGTGTTCAGTTCCCAATTTCATGTTTTTTCTTTTATTCATAATTGCTGGGAGCCGATAGAAATATGAATTTTCCTTGGCTTAGTTAATGCCATTTTGTAGTAGCTATAGGCCTAAAGTAGCCATGGGCCTAAGCTTTTGTTTAGGCTTCTGTCTCCTAAGAGATGAATTCTTTCCCAGAGAATAGGTGACTCCTTTAAGGTTAGGTGGTTAGCAGAAAACAGATAGTTGCCTTGGTAACATGTCCTGTTGGCTAGGAGTCTGTAACTCCTTGGAATTTCCCCACCCCTGTTGCTTTGTGTAAGCTTTGGTTACTTTGTTTAAGCTTCCTTCTCTTTTTATTATATATATATGGTGAGAAATAAAATTCTTTGGAGCTGGATCAGACATCCTGTCTTGCTCTTGTCCTTGTGTCTCTTGTCTCTTCATTCGCCTGTCCCCTCCTTAGGTCTGCGTTGAACACCCCGCTGACCGGGACACATAATTTCCAATATGAACATGGATGTAGCCATTCACTGGAGCACGGACAATTTACCAGGGGACACATCTCTGAACAAAACTGACTCTCTCTTCCCCACCAATCACTCAATAACCAGCAGGAGAGAGCCCGTCCCAGATCCATTCTTTGGAGTATGTAGCTAGAACAGAATTTATTGGACCATAGCATATGCATGTAGACATATATCAGGCACATTTATAAATTTCTCTCATCCTATGGATTACAATCTCAGTGGTTGATTGCTCCCTTGGCTGCCCAGCTTTAAGCTTTTTGTCTTCCCATTTGTCTGTTCTTGTTCCTGTCTTGACTCTATATCCAACATACATTTGTGACTTAGTTGGAGTTTCTATTGCTGTGATAAAATACTGACCAAAAGCAACTTGGAAAGGATCCATACCATAGCCCATCATCAAAGGAAATCAGGGCAGGAACTTGCAGCAGGAACTTGGCGGCAGGAACCATGCAGACCATGCTGTTTACTTCCTCGCTGCTTGCTCCTCATGCCTTGCTCAATCTGCTTTCTTATACCACCCAGGACCAGTGGACCAGGAGTGCCCTGCCCCCAGTGAACTGGGCCCACCTACAGCAATGGTTAACTTAGAAATGCACTACAGATGTGTCAATAGGCAAATCTTACAGAGGCATTTTCTCACTCGAGGGTCCCTCTTCTCATATGACTTCAGCTTGTGTCGTGTCGAAATGAAAGTTGACAGCACGCATCAACAAATCCAGCGTTACGCAACTTTCTCCCTATGTTTTAAGAATTTTAAGAATGGTTTTAGTTTGTAAGTTTAGTTCTTTGATTTGTTCTGAGTATAGTTTTGTAAGTGGTGTGAGATGAGGTACAACTTCTTTCTTTCACACGGGGTCTCCGGTTTTTCCAGCACTTTTTATTGCAGTCACTGCCCTTCTTATCATTGTGTTGTGCTAACACTCTTCGTCAAAAGCAAAGGTTATTCTGGGTTTTATATTCTGTGCCACTGGCTTATAATTTTGCCTTTTCCAGTACTACACAGTTTTGATCATGATAGTTGTACAATTGTTTTGTATATGTGTACAGAAATGAGTGTGTGCAGTGTGTGTTTATGTGGAGGCCAGAAGTTGACATCAGGTATCCTCCGAAATTTTTATTATTATTACTGTTATTATTGTTATTACTTTTATTATTATTACTGTTATTATTGTTATTACTAGTTGAGATGGTATTTTACTAAACCCAGAATTCATCGACTCATCTAGATGTCAGACAGAAAGCCTCAGGACACCAGCCATCTGTGCCTCTCCAGTGCTGGGATTGTAAGTACGTACCACTGAGCCTGGGGTTTTTAGGTGGTGCTGGATATTGATCTCATACCCTCACGCTTATGTGGCAAGTTCTCTGACTGAGCTGTATTTCTAGCCCTAAGAATGTTTGGTTTTTTGATGCTAAGATTGAACCAAAGGCTTATCTAAAGCTACAAACCTAGAATTTTAAAATCTGGATGCATGAGGTCTCTAACTTTATCATTTTAAAGATCGTTTCAACTTTTACTATGCCAAAACCAATTTATTACATATGTAATCTTTACGACATGGTTGATCAGGATGCACAAGCAGCAGCCCACATATGCATGTGCATGTAACCTATGGAATTTCTTCTTATTAAAAGCATAACTGAGAGTCTCAAACATGGATCAAATGTGGCTTTGCAAGCAACAAAGAGATATAGTGACCTTTTTTCTTCTTCCTCCTCCTTTTCCTCCTCCTCTTCTTCAAACTATTTCTCTGTCTTTATAGAGTTTCTTTTACCACGAAGAGACACCAAGACCACAGAACTACTTAGAAACACTTATAAGGGAAAACATTTAATTGGGGGCAGGCTTACAGTATCAAAGGTATAGTGCATTATCATCATGAAGAGAAACATGGCAACATGCAGGTAGACATGGTGGTGGAGAAGGAGCTGATCCTTAGGCAGGGAAGGAGACCGTGTGTCACACTGGCATAGCTTGAGCATATGAGACTTCGAAACCTGCCCTCACAGTGACACACTTCCTCTAACAAGGCCACACCTTCTAATGGTGCCACTCGCGATGGGCCAAGCATGCAAATCAAATACAAGTGTCTCTGGGACCATTCCTATTCAAACCACCAGAGTCTCGATAAACTTAAGCCATAGAATGGCTCCTTTCCATCTCTGGATGCAGTCTGAGGCATAATAGACCTGATTTCTCCTGGGTAGGGAATCATTCTCTCCAGGTGAAAAATCACATGACCTTCAATCAGAGAGCTTCTCCTCTCCCCCTGCTCAGTCTACCCTCCAAAGCAGAAGTATGATTTGGGTGAATGTTATCTCTGTCCATTCCTTCCTCACTGGAGGGTGCTGGAAGCTATGGGATTTGAAGATAGCCAAGTTTCATTTTCCTGAGAGACTTGTAGTCTAATGATGGGTCCCCTGTGAGGCAGCTTCCAAATGGTTGTCATATGTGTCCTTGTTCCTGCAGGCTCTGGAAGTTCAGGTTCTTACCTGTATAATCATATCAGAGAGTCAGCTAACATTGTTCTCAGGCCATTATCCTCCTCTCTCTCAAAGTCTACTGAGGATATAGCCAGGGCACCCATAAAGTTTCCCAGCACCCTGTTCAGGCATCATCTAAGAAGTGAAAAACAACTGGAACACATCAAAACCACATCTACAATGAGAGGTCTTACAATTTGACCCTGCAGAATGCCTGTTAATAGTATCTTCTGTTATACAGGATGGGGAGGAAGGGGCCACACTTCTCTTGGCTTGTTTGCTAGTCTTGCTTTTCCAAGTGTAGAACTTGTACAGAAACACTGGCTTTACCTGGAGGCTTGTTAGCTATGAAAACACTGAGTGATCGCCAGAGGATTCTTATACACGTTAAATTCGAGAAGCACATACCAAACACTTAGAATGGATGGCGCCTATGAAACATACCAGAAGTCTCTACTGAGGCCAGAAAAGGCTGCCACTTTCAGCACCCTGTTACACAAGTGCAATAGGAGTACAAACAACGAAATGTCGAGGCAGGAAATGCAGGGAAATGAATGAGAAGATCAGATGAGGTGGCAAACATCTGGCTAGGCAGGATGGGGATGCGCAGGGGTGGGGGGAACGAGAGCTGGGCAGGGGAACTACGCGGGGAAGGGGGGATTGGGGGGGGAGATCGAGGAGGGCTGTGTTTCATGGCATCGGGCTGGCATTCGGAGGAATTCAGTTTCAGTTTGTTTTTTACTTTGAGTCCTGGTTGCACATCCGTTCTTTCTAACTTACCCTAACTGCTTTTCCTACCCCGCGCGAGTCTCCACTCTCCTGACCTCTGACGCTACATCAGCAGTTTGGGTTCTTTATTTGTTTTGTTCCTATGACTCAGGGATTTCTTTTTGTAAACTCGGTAAACTTTTCCATATTTCAAGTTATATTGTTAGTGGGTTTGGAGCATTTTTTTCCATTTATAGAACCCTTGTTGAAATTGTGGAGTCTTGGACTTGTTAACTCTTCAGTTATTCGGTATAAAAATATGGCACATGTGTATGTGTCTCTCTGTATATGTTTGAGAGCAAGTTAAAATAATTACAAAAAAATCCCCCAAATTAGGATCTTGGTTGGGTGAACTAAAAAGCCCTGTAATTTGTAGCTTTGTCCTAGGCCAGTGCTCACTCATTACCACATATTAAGTACATACACATTTCAATACGCTTGTTTCCTTTAATTTTAACTGACTTATCTGAAACACTTTGGGCTGTACTTCATTTCTGTGTGCCATCTGTTACCACTGGAGTCTTGACCGCTCCTTTTGGCTCAGGCGCAGTGTGCACAGTTAATTTTCCCATCACTCATCTGGGCGCAGCTATTTACGTTGCCATTTGTCAAGTTAAAGTTGTTTCAATATGTTAACTTCTGCCTAAAAACTAATCCATTACCTTGGAAGTTTTAGTAGCCGGGGATGCTGAAGCAGCACCAGTGACTTCTCCTGTGCCATATGCCTCCCTGTCCGGCATACTCATCTATCTAAATGTGGAGTGAACGGACACCCAACTGTCATGGTTTTCACATTGCCTTCCTCATCTCACATTGAAGACTAGTCTAGAGCAGAATTATGCAACTGGGCTTTTATAATGGAGTCTAATTTTAAAATATGTGTAGATAAATAACAGTGGCAGAGATCCCTCGAACTTCTGTCACCCCTTTCTCTTACTGGTAATGGTTTGAGATAAATGAGGCACAACACAGCTCCTACAGCACAGTTTCACAAGGGAGTGGCTTCATCACTGTGTTCGAACTCTGCATTTATTTGGATATTGCTAGTTTTGCACTAAGGTCTCTCTTCCAGGTTCCACCCAGCAGATCTCATTGCACTTGAGTGCTGTCTCCTCCCCCACTGCACTTCCGTGCCCCTATTGTACTTGAGTGCTATCCCCACCCCCATTATCCTTGAGTGCTGTTGGGGATGGGGAGGGGGAAATTGTACTTCAGTGATATCCCCTCCCCCTACTCCTGCCATTTCGAGGTGTTTTCCTGTTTCCCTCACCTTTGTCAGAAAATATCTGCTCTTATGGTTAGACCACAGCTACGAATTGTGGAGAACAGGACGAAGGTGTGTAGGAGGTTGGTCCAGTGCAGCTTGTATTTAAATGATAAATACTGGCTCCCAAGAGCTGGTTGTCCACTATAGAAGATCCTTATATACGCCCAGTGATGCTACATAAACCTTGCTCCCCAATTTAACTGGTCAGTAAAGGGCTAGAGTCTGGGCAGGACAGGGAGAAGGTGGAACTTGAGGACTGAGTAAGGGGTTGCAGGTAGAGAGAAAAGGGAGAAGAAGAAAGAACACAGGAGGGAGGAGGATGTTGCCATGAGAGGACATGGCCCTGAACATATGGTCAGGAGAAACAGCAAGTAACAAAGGGCCTATGGCTGGAATGTAAGGTAGAGTAGCTCAAAGCCTGCCCAATCTAGGCTTACAGCTTGGAAATAAAATACCAGGACTGTGTGTCTTTTATATAGGCTAGCTAGAAGTAAGAGTATTTTACCTTTTATGAATAAAAAGTAAAATACTCTTACTGCATCCTGTAGGGTGGTTGACAATGATTCATGCAGCTCATTGTTAGGTAGGTAGCCTTGCCTAAGGTGGTGCCTACCAGGGAACATTTCTCTTTAAATATTTGTCCCTTGTAATCCACTACCCACACCACACCCCCCTTCTTACTCAAAGTGGAGAATGGCTCCACTTTCTACCTTAATATAGGTCTTAGGAAAACTTAGGAGAGATTTACAGACAACCAAGAAAGCATTGAGTGTTATTTCCTTCTTCAGGGTATTGCAGACCCTACTGTCTGGGTCTAAGTTCTTTGCTGCTATAGTGGAGTAGGTGAGACTGGATGATTTATAGGAAACATAAGTGTATTTCTTACAGTTTTAGAGGCGGAGGAATCCTAGGTTGTGCTGGTTAGCTTATGTCTACTTGACAGAGAGTCATCTGAGGGAAGGGGACCTCATTTGAGAAAATGCCTCCCTAAGATCCAGCTGTCCGCAAGCCTGTAGGGAATAGTCTTAGAGATTGACATGGGAGGTCCCCATCCACTTTCCATAAGAAACCAGACTGAGCAAGCTATGAGGATCAAGCCAGTAAGCATCATCCCTTTATGGCCTCTGCATCAGCTCCTGTGTCCTGGGTTTTGCTCTGTTTGAGTTTCTGTCCTAGCTTTCCCCTGTGATGGACTATGTGGAACCATAAGCTGAAATAAACTCTTTCTCACAGTGTTTTATCCCAGCAATAGAAAACCTAAGTAAGACAGGGTCAAGTGACTTTGATTTGGCAATGACCTTCTTGCTATGTCATTCACGAAGAACAGGAAAGTACACTAGGGAAGAGAGCATGGCCGGAGGGCGAACATGTCCTTCTGTGAGAACTCATTGTGTTGATAACAAATTCAATCTCCTGGTAACATCAACTCTTTCTGAAGAGCGGAACATTCCTGAACTCATTTTCTCACTCAGATCTCACCTTCCAACAGCACTGCACTGGTTACGAATTTTCCAGCCTGTGAAGTCCCTGAGATGCATTCAAATGGTAGCCTAGCCCATGCCTAATGGTAATTATGAAAGGGTTATTGTGCTTCCTGTTATGCTGATTTTAGTCATCAAGAAGACTAGCAGGAGGCTCAGCAGACATCTAATCTTTTCTCTGGCTTCAAGGCAAGCCTGGAAGGCAAGAAGAGAGCAGGGAAGATGGCCCTTCATTTTTGCAAACTATGGGTGGCTTTCTAACCAATGTATTGCCTTTTCTATTCAGCAAAGGGTACTGCCCCGATACTAATGTCTAAGTTCCAATGCTGTTAAAAATAACAAGCAACAGCTTGGGGCTTGCTCTAAGTAAAAGTAACTTTCCATTTGAGAGAGAAGCAGGGTAGGATCTGTGGGTGCAGGATCAGGTTTCCCAACAGGAAAAAATATGTACTGGAGATATTTGCCAAGTGTCTTTCTTTGATGTTGAAACAGCATCTTGTTTTGATGAGACAGTGATGTGTGCCATGCCTGTGACTGTTGCTAAGATGGTTGCTCATTTTCTGCTCTCTTCCTACCCTTTATCTCAATTAATGGGATATCTTTCCAAATTTGTCTTCCCGGTTTCCTTTTTGCTTGCCACTGTAGCAGATGCTCGATGCTCCACACTGTTCCAGAAGACACTTTAGAGTCACTCGACACAACTATCCCACTCCGTGTATTTCTCTGCCTGTAGGAATGCTTGGCAGCAAGAACAAGCCAAAATGGAAACAGTTGGTCATTCATGAAGATGAATGACGATTTTCCAATAAAGCACTGGAGCTGATGGATAATTGCCTCAACTTCTTTGCCCCTCAGATGGTACAGTCCTATGCCAAGATCTACACTGGTATTATCTAATAGAATGTTCTTTAATACTGGAAATGCTCTATCACACTTCCTGGATAGGGCAATCATACAATAGCTTGTAGCTACATGTAGCTAAGGAACACTTGAAATGTGATTAGTAGAGATGAGAAACTGACTTTTCAATTTTTTAAAATTTCAATAGCCATTTGTGCACAGTGCACAGTTGCTCAGAGGGTCTCCAGAAGGACTGAGCACCATTTGTCCATTGTGGTCACATGGTACCATTCACTTTGCTGCCTTTGCTCTCCTCTGTCTTATTTCCTCCCTTATCCATAGCTCTCATGATCAGCTCCTGTAGGGTTAAAGGTGTCCAGCGTCCACTCTGCCACAGGGCTCAGGGTCGCTTGGAGAGGCAGGACTTGGGGGGGTTGACTGTGCTTATCCCACGCCAGCACCAGGCAGGTGTCAGGCTATGGGAAGCTGTGGGACACTGTTGGGGGTGGAGGGGCTCAGTCTGAGATCCCAGGGACAGCCAGAGCTGGCTTGGGGGTTCAGGCTCTTGGGTACCCAGGAGCTGCTGGATGCCACAGAAGAGCTGAGAGCAGAGTGGGGTCCCTCGGACTAGATCTAGCGAGGGACAAAGGGGAAGGGGGCAGCTCTGGCTGGATCCCTTGGGGATGAGTCCCTGGCTTGTTGGTGGTCAGCTGGCTTAGCTTGGTGGTCGTGACTGGGAGCATTGAGAGGCCTTCCATGGGAGATTAGGCAGCTGACTCTTAGGCAAAAGTGTTCTCCATTGCTCACTGCAGCAGATCCTGGTGAAAAGACAGTCCATGGTTTTAAGACATTTATTGTCATGGTGGAAAGTAGATGAATAAAAACTCTACCCCTATTTTCAGGGGTGGGCCTGAGGTTAAATACATTTTGCAAGGAGGGGTGTCTGTGAAGGGGAGTTTATTGGCTAAGCCTCCAGGCCTTTAGGTACCTCATTAAAATGGAGATCTGTCTTGAGGCTATGTGACCACAGGTCACATTCTCTACTTGTGGAGGGGTTTGGGGCATTGCCCTTATGTGACTGATGGCCACAAATCTATGGAGGTCTGCAGCCTTGTGCCAGAATCCTAGTGTCCAGGAGCATGGCAAAATTGCTTACTGTCCCTCGGTGTCACTGGGGTTTTCAACCTTAGCTCAACCAGAAGCCAGGCTGCCTTCCACAGTCCTACAAGCTCCCAAATAAACTGTAGGCTTACTCTCCCCTTTGCCCAGAGATTTCTTTGGGTGGATCTCAGCCTTAAAACTGTGGCCACCTCTTCTAGTTTTCTGCCTCTCTTCTGGCATCTCCAATCCTCTGCCTATTTTCCAGTCACTGTACACACCAATCTGTTAATGGGTGCCTTCCCTGTGCACAACAGAGGCATAAATATAGTGCTGTGAGGAGCAAAACCAAGCCACAAGTGTCCTTACATCATCAGGGGTAGCCCTATGATGTATTCTGGTCTACCCTAGAGAGGAAATACAGAAACATTCTCTCTGTTCTTTCTATTTGTGCTGCATGATTCCCCAAATCCTTAGAAATCAAATTATCTGCATCTTTGAGTTTTTGCTGAAGATCAGCTTTGTCTCCTAAAGGGAAACTAAGGACACACTGGAATAATAAACTCCTTTTGCTTTTGCATCGATCTCTGACTCTGCGTGGTCTACTCAGGGGTCCTTGGTAGCTAAGGACTGTCAGAGTCTTACAGAAGAAATGCCTCCAAGAGATCCAGCTGTAAGGCTTTTTCTCACTTAGTGATCAAGGGCGTAGGGCCCAGTCCATTGTGAGTGGTGCCACCCCTGGGCTGGTAGTCCTGGGTTCTATAAGAAAGCAATCTAAGCAAGCCAGGGGAAGCAATCCAGTAAGCATCACCCCTCCAGGACCTCTGCATCAGCTCCTGCCTCCAAGTTCCTGCCCTGTGTGAGTTCCTGTCCTGACTTCCTTTGGTGATGAACAGTAATGTTCAAGTGTAAGCTGAATAAACCCTTTCCTCCTGAACTTGCTTCTTGGTTATGATGTTTTATGCAGGAATACAGACCCTAACTAAGATAGGAAGACATATTACCATATTACCTTGTTTCTTACTATGCAGAGCTCTCTACTTGCTTAGGACCAAGCCTTGGTCCAGGAGATGTGTTCCCCCAAGGAGGCATAGTACAGTCAAAGGTAGGCAATATGAGTATCTAAGATCCTTGGTGTTCTTCACCCATGCTCCTGCTTTCTCTCCTGGCCTTGGAGGGCAAGGGCTTGGCGTTTTGCTCATACTTATTTCTTAGGTTATTGATATTTTTAAGGAACATCTAATTTGCTGAAATAAAGACCTTCTAATCCAAAGTCTGCTATGAAGGTCCTACAATAGTGAATGGCAGCTCGAACATAAGGGTGGGATGCTTGAATTCCAACATGGGAAGCTTGGATAGTCACCAAAAAACACTACTTTCAGGAAGTGTTTTACTGTTGGCCATAGGATGATACCAAAATGATCAAAAGATAGGTTATTTTGAATGAATATGGGATTCTCTTCTACATTCTTTATTTAGTTTAACTTCAATATTAGAAAGAACTACACAAAGTTTTTATTCTTTCAAGATGTGACTTTATACACAGAAAAATCTCCAAGAATGTATGGGGAAAGTATAAGAACTCATTTCAGAGGTGAATCCCACACCTGGAATTGTGTCCCATCCTGGAGCTGGAGTTACGGAATTGTGAGCCATGGGGAGCTGAGGAAGCAGGTACTATGATCACAAGAATTTAGGACCTCTGAGAGAGCAGAGTTACCGCTTACCCACCAGTGGAGTCATCCCTCTACCTCTAGCGCTGGAGGCTGGATTTCTTACTGTCTCTTCATTGTGACAAGTTTTCCAGTGTGGATTTAACAAAGTCTCAACTATTGGCTTTGAGCAGTGTGGTCAACTGGAGATATGGACACTTGTTTTCTGAGCTTTGTACAGCTAGCTTGGCTTTATCCTCAGCCCAAGATGTTAATGTTTCTGAGAATCCAGGAACAGCAAAAAAAAAAAAAAAAAGGCGAGAAAAATCACTCACTCAGAAACCAGACTAGTTTAGGACACATGAAGTTCTGGATTTTAATGAACAATGACACACCAGTGTTTGTTTCTTACTTGTGACACACGTGTAAGCATAGTGTCAGGTATCATTTTTAGGAGAACTGAAATTTCTGTGCTGTGTTTGCAACTTTTCTATTCTAAAATTGTTTTTTTAAAGAAAAGACTTTATATTTAAATTTATACTTAAAAAATAAAAATATTAAAGTAAAGTCATCTTAAAGAATGCAAACAGAACTGGAGCATTTCCCCTGTGCCATGTTCAGAGCTGTGGCATAGAAACAAGCTGAGACATGGCAGAGCAGAGCCATGGTGGGCCCAGATCCACACAATTCTGGCAAAGGCAAGACTTTAGTGCGGGAGTGTAAGGAAAGCATGTACTGATCAGACTTTCTTCTGGGCTCCTGACACTGTGTAAAAGATAATTTTGAATGGATATTAGATGTAATCACAAGAGATAAAACTAAGTGACATCTTATTTACTTTAAATTAAAATATAAAGTATCATTTAATCCTTTTTCCTCACAGTCCCTTTCATGCCCCCAGTTAGCTCCTCTCAAATTCATGATCTCTTTTTCTCAATTGCTATTGATACATACATGCATATACACATCCATCCATCCATGCATGCATACATATATATTGTGGTTTGAATGAGGATGGCTCACATGAACTCATATATTTGAATGTCTAGGTCCTTCTTGGTGGACTGTTTAGGGAAGGATTAAGAGGTGTGGCCTTGTTGGAGTAAGTGTGATCTTGTTGGAGGATGTGTATTACTGGGAGCATTTTTTTTTTCTCAAAACATTTATTTGTTTGATAATTTTATGTGTATGTGTGCGTGTGCCTAAGTCTATGTGTATCCACAGAGGCTAGAAGAGTGCATCAGATGGATCTCTTAGAACTGGAGCTACAGATGGCTTGAGCCATAATGCCCATGCTGCAAATCAAACCTGGGTCCCCTGGAAGAGCACCTGGTGTGGTGCTCTTAACCACAGAAGCCTTCTCCTTAGCCACTGAGTGAGTGGGCTTTGAGATTTCAAAAAGCCACACCTGTCTTATTCTCTCAGTCTCCCTGCCTGCAGTCCTGCTGATCAGTATGTGAAACTCTCAGCTACTGCTCCATCGGTATGCCCATCTGCTTCCCGTCCCACCATGATGACCATGGCCAACCCTCTAAAACTGTAAGCAAGTCACCAACTAAATGCTTTGTTTTAGAAGAGTTGCCTTGGCCATAGTGTATTTTCACAGCATATAAACATAAATACAACTGACTTAGTCCATATAAAGTCGCTTGTATGTATGTGATTTCAGGAACTACTTGGTATTAGATAACCAGTCGGTGTGCTCTTCCTTGGGGAAGACTGTTTCTTCTGCTCTCATCACTTCTTAGTTGACTGTAGTTTGTGGGATTCGGTGAGCTTTCCCTCTTCCACATTAGCATGTCTATTGGTATTGTTTTTGTTGAGGTCTCGTTTAGGTGTCCATATTGTTGAGGTATCATGGGTGTGGCCTCCCTGTGATTTCTAGAGATATAATTTCTCTGCAGACTTTCTATCTCTATGGCTCTTGACTCTCACAGTATTCTCATCCTTTCTTTAATGTTCCCAGAGCCTTAGGTTTAGGAGCTGTGTTATAGATGATCAATGTTTGCATATTGACCAGTTGTAGCTTTCTGTAATGGTTTCCGTTTCCTACAAAGAGAAGCTTTTTTGATAAGGTGCAGGAGCTATATTTATTTGTAGGTATAGCAATAAATATTTAGAAAGCAGTTTGGAATTATGCTGTTTTAATAAGTGGTAGCAGTAAGTCTTCTTCTAAGATCCATGTTGTTACTAGCCCTAGTAAGTTAGGCATGTGTATTAATTACTTTTCTGTTGCTGTGATAAGACACCATGGCCAAGATAACTTATAAAATAAAGCATTTATTTTGGGCTTACTGTTTCAGAGAATTAGAGTCCGTGACTATCATGGTGGGGGGTTTGGCAGCAACAAGTCAGGCATGGCACTAGAGTAGTAGTTGAGAACTTGCATCTTTAGACACAATCATGTGTCAGAGAGAGTTTACTGTAAATGTTGTGAGTCTCTTGACATCTCAGAGCCCATCCTGGTATAACACCTTCTTCAACAAGGGCACGTCTCCTAATTCTCTCTAAGTGTCCCACCAACTGTGACAAGGTATTTGAATATATGAGCCTTTGAGGGCCGTTCTCATCCAAACCACCACACTAGGTTCCCAGTATCAGCTATGAATTTCCTCCTGTTGAGTCCAATTAGACAACTGTTGGTTACTGACAAACTATGAATGCCACAATTGCTTTTTTGTAAGATCTTGTCATGCTGGCTGTTGTTGTGGTGCATAAACATTGCAGCAGGGTGTAGGGCAATGAAAGGCAGCCTGGTTCCTGATTAAGCTAAGGCTAGAAACCCGGGGACCCTAACGGGACTGCAAGCATTTTGCCCTGCTCCCAGGGAACCAGGCTCCTGGCATGAGGCTGCAACACTCCATAAATTTATGGCCATCCGTCATGTAAGGGCAATGCTCCAAGCCCCTCAACAGGTAGAGGTCATGTAGCCCCAAGACATCTCCATTTTTAGATACCTATACGCCTGAAAGACTTAGCTAATAAACTCTCTCCTTCCCAGATACTCTTCCCTGCAAAAGGTATTTAATGTCAGGCCTGCCCTGAAAAGTGGGGTATGTTTTTACTCATCCACTTTCCACCATGACAACAAATACCTTAAAACCATGGACGTTGGGATCCGCCGTGGGGAGCAAGGGAGGTTTTCACCTAAAGAGTCACCACCTATCCTACTATGGAAGGCCTCTCCGTGCTCCCAACCACAACTACCAAGCTAAGCCAGCTGCCCACAAGCCAAGGACTATCCCCATGGGATCCAGCCAGAGCTCCCCTCTTTCCCCCCTTGGCCCTGCCATTCTCAGCTCTTCCACAGCAATCAGTGGTGCCTGGGTGCCCAAGAGCCTGAGAACCAGACAGTTCAGGCTGTGCTCCCTCACCCCCAGAGCTGTGTCCCTGTGGCTTCTCCACAGCCTGACACCCGCTTGGCAACAGTGTCGGGGTAAGCTCAGTCAAAGTTCTCTTGTCCCACCTCCCAGAGTGGACGAGCCCTGTGGCGGAGCAGATGCAGGACCCCATTAACCCTATAGCAGTGTAGGACTGTTGGTTGATAATTACCAATTGTACACAGGGTGGGTTATTTTTTTGCACTTATATTCTTGCTCATACTGGCTATTTTCCATCTTTGTGATACTAGCTAT
Organism: Rhynchomys soricoides; assembly: GCA_019843965.1. Lineage (NCBI taxonomy): Eukaryota > Metazoa > Chordata > Mammalia > Rodentia > Muridae > Rhynchomys > Rhynchomys soricoides. Next base: position 1,735,343 of record JADRCH010000241.1, read on the forward strand.
TCTACTAAATATAAGGTGATTATCTCCTGGATTCTAATTTGCATTTTCTTAGGTTGTGTGATAATGAACATTTTTCGTGTATCAAGCAGCACCATTTTTATGTCTTCTTCTTTTGAGAAATGTCTGTCTAGGTCCTTTGTCTATTTTTTAATGAATTCCTTACATATGTTGGACATATTTGTATAGTGTGCAAACATTTCTTTTCAATCTGTGGATGGTATATCTATTTGCTGCCTATTGTCAAGACTTGTTTTGGGGCCCAGCATCTGGTTTAACCTGGAGAGTGTTCCATGAATACATAGTATTGTTCAAGCCAAATATTTTCCTATTGATTTTCTTTCTGGCAGCAGAGAATCAGTGATGTCTACAGTTACTGAAATCACTCTGTCTCCCCTCTCAGGCTGTTAATCTTTGGTTTGTGTATATAGGTACTCCAGTGTTAGAAGTGTGTATATTTAAAACTGTCCTATCATTTTGATGAATTGACTCATTTAAAGTAATATAGCAGCCTTCTTTGTATCTTTATGACTTTTGATTCAAAGTCTCTTTTGTTTTGGGATAAGTATTATCTCATTCTTCTCTTCATATATGTTCTCCGGGAATATATTTTTCTACTTATTTGTTTCAGCCTGTGTATACATAAGATCTGAGTGAGTCTTTTGTAGACAACAGGTACTTAGACAGATTGTCCACTCAAGCACTTTAAGACTTTGGACTGAACTTTACAGTATATTTGTATTTAAAATAATTGTTGGCAGAAAGGATTGACTACTTCACCTTTGAGAATTTTTTCTATCTTATAGTTCTTTTCTTCTTTTGCTCTCACCGATTCTTTAGGTGATATGTTTTAATTTAATTTTATTTTTTGTGAATCTTACATAGGTAGATGTTTGTGACTACAATAAGAGTTACATAGAACATTTTCCAACAGTCTATATTTTGGCAAACATAATTTTAAACACATTCAAGGCTCTTTTCATTTGTTACCACAAGCATTACTATTGATGTCAAAATTGTATCTTGTCTATTGTTCATTAACTAGAAAGCTTTCAAATTGCTTTTGTTTCTAATTTTGATACAAACATTAGAAGTGGTAATATTAGGAATGGGGGTGTGTACCTATATCCTAGAATTGGGGGTGTGTACCTATATCC